>OY982575.1:14371501-14598651 GCA_963859945.1 Euplagia quadripunctaria | reverse complement strand
CGCTCTTCGCGGGGCTCGCCGCGCACGCGCCCTCTTGGGAACGGTGAGTATCGCAACTACCCTACATTCATTTTTTTTATAGGTACATATTACACTTTTTGTTGTAATATCAAATAGACATATTCATGCAAATAATCGTGGGCGAGCCATGCTTCGGCACGTATGGGCCGGCTCGACCGGAGTCGACACAGAAAACCGGCAGTGAAGCAATGCTTGCATTGCTTTTAGCCGAGTGAGCGAGGTTACCGGAGGCCCTAACCTATCCTCCCCCCCCCCCCCCTCTCCTCCCCTTAAAGGCCAGTGAGTTGCAGGTGCCCATGGGCGGCGGTAGTCATTTACCATTAGGTGACCCGTCTGATCGTTTGACACCTATACCATAAAAAATATTTGCACTGATCGGGAATCCGACTCGCGACATTGCAGTCAAATACTCTGTGCCACAGAGGTTGTCGAAGCAACTGTGAGTACCTCATCTACCTTCTATGTAAGTAGGTGTATTGTACACTTTATACGAGTGTGGGCGCACAAAGGTCCACAGATATTAAATAACGAACAGTCTTGTAGTTTATGTTTGAAGTTCGAGCGCTGTGAACGAATGTTCCTTCGTTCTTTTTCCTTCCGGGTCATTATTAGCAACACAAAAATCGCGTCAAAACCGTCACAAAATGTCTCGTGCTTGATATGACTATAATATATTATTTCAGGACAATTACCGACGATGAAGTATATTTCTGTAGGAAATTCAAAATTTCCCCAAGAAGGGTAATACCCCAACTACGCAACGATTGACCTATTCTTGTCAGTGTATTTTCTACTACGATACTTCGTAACGATCTTGAAATGCATATTTTGTTATACTATAATTATTTAAGCTTCTCTTTAGACACGACAGAAAGAAGATTCTACAAAATAATCTTTGGTAATGTTAATTGAATTTAAACCACTCTCAGATGTTTAAAAGCATATTTTGGAACTTATTTTCAGTACTTATATTAGGTAATTGTTTTGCGATAGACTAATACCTATATCCTTTTGCCATCTGTGATTAACCTAATTACCGATCATATCGACTTGTCGTGTGCTATTGTGTAATGTGCAAACATTGCAGATTTCCAAGTCTCGTGTATTTGAATAGACTATATTGAAACCGAGTTAAAGTAGGGTACAAATATACTCCCTTGAGAAAGATAACATTCAAAACTAATATCTTGTTTTCAGGTACTTACAACAAATATGGCGAGCAACAAACATCCTCGCCCTGCACAAAGTATGGTCTCTAGTTATGTATTGTATAATAGCAACAGTGTTCCGACATCACCTGTTCGTGTGGTCAGTGTTCTCACCAAAACTACTGTACGATTTCGTAGCAACAGTTTTCAGTGTGCAAGCTATCGGTACTATCGCCCAAATTGAAATTTTAGCACATATTTCTAATTGGCTAGCCAGGATGTGCACTTATAGGTCGAAACTATGATACAAGGGTAATAAATTAAAGTCAACAAAA
The DNA here is from genome assembly GCA_963859945.1 of Euplagia quadripunctaria. NCBI lineage: Eukaryota > Metazoa > Arthropoda > Insecta > Lepidoptera > Erebidae > Euplagia > Euplagia quadripunctaria. Next base: position 14,597,147 of record OY982575.1, on the reverse strand, counting down.
TTCAAATCTCGGAAAATAAAATACCGAAAAGTGAAATGTCGAAGTTTCAAAATTATAGTACAGCAGAGTCAACGTCCCAAGGTATTCGATGTTGAGCCTTTGAAGCGAATTGAACGTACACCAGTATAGTAACACAACTTATCTACAAATGTCGTTTTTTATGAGTCTTTCGCACTAGGGAACAGATTATGATTCAAACTAACTTCCTGTAGATAAATACCAGAAATAGTTCTCCTTTGTGGGTGGGCATTGAATCCAGAAAAACTCATGGAACGGCAATGAGGACATAACATTGAAATCCTAACAAACTTCATCGTGATCAATAACAATTTTGGTCGAATAATCTTTCGGTGTTTTAATAGGAATTATTACCAAAGTATGGGGTTTATTGTAAAGCAATAATGCCTCCACCATATACCTACTAATTGTCAGTAATGATCTTTTCATTTACTTGGCTGGCCAATAGATATAACTGTGTGATAACCTGATATAGATGTAGCTTAGTTGTAACTGTAACCATCGACGTAAGACGGTTAGTGAATATGAGCCTTAAGGCGCCCATTACACGGTAAGTTTTGCTGTCAGTTTAGCCACAATCAAAACGGTGATTGACGAATAACCTATCGTTAATGCAGTGATTAACGGTTGCATGATGAGATTTTAATGTCGATATTATTTTGTCAATCACCAACGAACATCCGTCAACCATGACTTTTGGTAATGATTGACGTTTGCATGAGTGTCTAATGGACCATGGAAGGTTACCATGAAGTTGACTAAGGTTTTTAAAACCCTAGAGTTTTATCTGTTGTACGGCGAAATAATTACAATAAATATGTAAATAAAAGTATTTAGACTATGTTTAGATATACAGGTGTTACAGAAAGATGTGGTCATATTTTACTGTCGTTAACAACATAAAGTGCTAATTTCTGGAAAATTCGTGATTTTTAATACATAAATTTTATTTTCAAAATGAAAAATTTAACTCAATAATTGAGAAGGCTGACAGGAATGAAACTATGGGTATTTAATACTAAGGATTTTGATGGAAGGTCCGGTATCATTTTCAAAAAATAGAAAAGCTAAATCAACAATTTTTCGTCTACACATGACACTCCTCAACTATAACCACACCGTTCTGTAACACCCTATTTAGAGGTTTTTAATAAGTAGTAATTGCTGCTTAGAATGGTTGTGCTCTTCTAGTATTTTGTACATCCCATTATCAGACATTGGGCATTTGTAGTTCCTTTTTGTTGAAACCGAATAAAAGATGGCAAATAACCTTCGAGTCATCATATTTACAGTAATTTAGATTAGGGGCCATCCAAAAATTACGTCACGTCACTTTGTATGTGGGAGAGCCATGCTTCGGCACATATGGGCCGGCTCGACTCCGCTCGCTCGATACCACGGCCTCACAGAAAACCGGTAGTGAAGCAATGCTTACATTGCATTTCGCCACGTGAGTGAGGTTAGCGGAGGCCCTAACCCTTCCCTCTCCCCTATTCCCATCCTTCCCCTCTCCCCTTTTCCTACTCTTCCCCACTTTCCCCCTTTTCTCCTACTCCCACCTTAAAGGGCGGCAACGCACTTGTGACTCTTGAGTTGCAGGTGCCCATGGGCGGCGGTAGTCATTTACCATCAGGTGACCCGTCTGCTCGTTTGCCCCCTATACCATAAAAAAAGTCACACGAATTTCATGATTTTTGGACACACTCACAGGTGGTCAGATTTGTCTGACCCCCCCCCCCCCCTGGTGTGACGTCACATATTTTGTAATTTTACACCCAAAACTGAAAAGTTCTAAAATTTTCTATTTTAATAAATGTTTAGTAACGTGTGTAGTCTTTAGTTAGGTAGGTAATGTTTTTTGTTTAATACTTTAGCCTTTGACATGTGACGTCACGAAGCTTATGACCTCCCATCCTTTGTTGACCCCCTCATCCCGACCCTTAACGTGTGACGTAATTTATGGATGGCCCCTTACCAAACAAGTAATTATTATAAACTTAATTCTATGAATCTGTAAGCCGTTCCGACATTTCACAATAAGTATGAAATTTATAACATAAATTATATTACTCTAAAATGCCAATTTATGTCCAAACCTGCAAAAAATCCTTTTTATGCTCATTTCTTAATAGAAGAATCTAATGCTGTAAGTCATAGGGAAACCCATCACTGGAAGGGCCCGTTAGAGAAAATTATTTTAAGTTTTTGTTTTGAAGAGTGACGATAATTCAGCATCATCTCAAACAAACGTGAACGTTACCTGGTGGATTACGTTCAAGATTGTTTCACAATCCGTGAAACACACAAGGCAATATAAAGCGTGTTTTGGAACAATACTTTTGGTATATACCTACTAGGTACTATATTTTTGAAAGACCTCTCGCTTAGTATAATTATTATACTTACAATTTTTATTCCTGGCTGTTACATAATAAGTGTTTTAGATGTTAGTTATGTATAAGATTTGTATCAAATGACGTAAACTATCACAATATATTAGGCCGGCCACAAGTCTCCAACATATAATATTATATACCTACGAAGTTTCAGAAAAAAGCATATTAGTGACATAATGAATAATATTTTTTTTATATTATTAAGTTGGCAAATAAATATACGGCTGGCGAATTGGTAGTAGCTACAGCCGTAGGCTGTGGATGCTAGCAACACCAGGGCTTGAAGCCCCCTTTTTTTAAGTGAATATAATGGCAGAGACGTCATTTCACAATTTTAGCGTGTGCTAAGGAAATAAATTCCTTTCAAAGTGCGTGTGTGTGAAAGTGAGGATTTGTACCACCTGCCGGTGATTAGCAGTGCGATGGTAGATAGATCTAAGATATGATCTCGAACAATTCTTTAAAATATAATCCCTTATGTCATAAAAACTTTCAAAGATCTATACCGCTCTAGGTATATTTTATCCGTTGATAAGTTTTAACCCTATATTTCTTCGTTTTCAAAAGAATACTACATAGTAACGTGGGTCACACAATACTAGTATTCTTGAACTTTCGTTTTCAAAAGAATACTACATAGTAACGTGGGTCACACAATACTAGTATTCTTGAACTTTCGTTTTCAAAAGAATGCTACATAGTAACGTGGGTCACACAATACTCGAACTAAGTTAAATGCTTCTATGAGAAGTTGGTTTACGTCGGTAGCACAATATTTGCTCGCAAGACATCTTAGCCATAACCCTACCGCGTCTATATAGAAGCAGAGATTACTTCCAAAACTGACATTCCGCCATCATAAATGTTGTTTTTTATTGGTGGTATTAATAATTTGCAATGCAATAATGCATTATAGTCAGCTTAGTACTTCTTAATGTGATATTTAGACAGCTGGACTAAATGTTTTTTTAGTAACATTTTTTTTCCAAACTAATATCCTAAATAAAGCTAATTCAACATTAATCTGTGCTTTTAATTTAGCCAATGGGGAAGAAGAAGATATTAAATATAACTATACCTTAGTGTTTGTAAGAGAAAATGTTAGAAAACTTCCTGAAAAGCGGCAATTATTACTGTTTCCGATGGTTCTCTTCTAACCGAGGCGTGAATGGGCCGCGTTTTGGACTGGTTTATTTCTCTGCGGTCCTGATTAGCAGAGGATATCTACGGTACAAAGAGCGAGGAGGTAGACAGATCCGCTTTCTCTGTTTGAGACAGTATAGTATGTCTTGCTGGAGTAAGGTCCAAACCACTTTATTCAGGACTACCACACCACAGGTCCTTTTCACCGACCGTCACATTTCTCCAGAATCGTACGTGAAGCAGTTGAAATCAAAATACATAAAAATTTCAACCGAGAGGGGTACCGCTTATCAACATCTAATCCCGTCATCAGCGAGTACAGCATTCAACGGACATCGTAAGTGTAGTGTGTTAGTACCGACAGTAATTGCCGAAACTCGCACTTCGCGGAGGCGTCCCTGGGCTCCCGGGAACCAGTCCACCAGAGACCACGATCGGTGCAATTCGATCGAAACGTCGGGTAACCAAAAAGCTATTGTATCTTATAAATATTATAAGGATTGAGTCCTGAGTTACACATGTAATAAGTAGCCATGTTTCGGTCGGGCCTGGAGATTTGCGTGGATTAAACGTCACACTGATGTCTCACCTGAAGGTATACCACCTCTTGCGGCCATAGGTCTGATGTCTGAAACACCGTATAGTTTTAGTTGGTTCGACTGCGATGTTAATGGCTTATTCACGCCCTAGGTTTGCGTTTCTTTACCTAATAAGCAGCTATGGAGGTGAGCCAGGAAATCTGATTTGCTCAGGTTAAGTATACTTATTCTTATAATAACATTGACTTATAAGAAGTGTTCACGAAGTATATATGCTTATGAGACCTTACGCAAAATCATAACCCCCTTTTAACACCTCATAATTCTAGTCAATATCATATTTAAAAACAGAAGGATAAAATTATAAATAAAGATGTTTTAATAAAGTTTCTTTATTAGAGTTAAACTGTATACTGGAAACACCATTTCTTTTACTTGATAATTATAATCTATAAGAGTAAATTAATACTCCTTACCAAACCAATTTCCTAAATAAACCTAATTTTAACATCTGTGCTTTTTAAGTCAACCAATGGAAATAAGATGATAGTACTAAATGTAGATAATTTTATCAGTGAAAATAATCACTAACGTTGATTTGTTTAGTTCCACCCCCCATTAGCGATATCTACAAGATAAAATTGAGGAAATCTCGATTTACCTATTACACAGCTACGGAGAAAAATTGGCGGACGGTGAAACAGCAAAAGAAATACATAATGTATATAAATGCGAGAGAAAGGCACCCAAACGACAACTCATCTACAAAACAAGTTGGAATGATTAAAATATATACCCGAACATTTCACCTCTTTCCTTGCAAATATAGAGTCAAAAAATATGTACTGTGTTTTCATAAAAATATAGACATCTGCTGTACATTGTTTAAGACATGATATATACCAATATCTACATACATGATTCGTTTTGGCACTAGCTATAAACAATACTGGCATATAATTTTCACACATACAATTTTGATATTAAAAGATACGATTAGATACAACATAAATATTAAAGCGCAAATATATCTAACTAAACTATAAAATTTTACAGTAAAGTAGTTACAAATGTTGTCTAATTACGATTGTTGGAAGTTTTTACGTAAAATATCTATTAAAAACCAGAACATAGTACAAGTATTGTACATATCGACTTATCAAATAAAAACTTGTGAAGACTTGTTCAACTTTGTTCTAAACAAATATGTGCTGTCCAAAGAACGGCCTAACGATTCAACCAGCTGAATCAAAATAATTCGTATTTTCTATAAAAATATTGAATTTGCGAGGCGGCAACTCGGAAAAAGTTTTATAAAGTAAATATTTACAGCAGTAACAATTAACTATACATAATATATTCTCTCGTTATCGATACATAGGGTAAAGACCAACAGCTGCCCGAAGCCTATAATTTTCTTTATCAGCGAAGGTATGACGTGGCCTTAAGTATAGTGTGCACCATTCCCATCCAATTACACCATTGGAAAATTCTCAATCTGGAAATGAGCAAATAGACTATAAGTGACTGAACATCCTGACTCTCCTAAATATCAGAAATATCAATTTTTTGTTGTTAAAAAAGATAACTCCCGCATTAGGAATTACTCCTGTGTCGCGGGGGACTTTACAAACGTACAAACAACGGACACAAAGAACACCCAGACTCTGGTGGGAATCGAACCCACGACCTATGGCATAGCAGTCAGGGTCACTAACCACTAGGCCAACAGGCCAGTCAAATTCTTATTTCTTAGTCAAATTCTAGGCCAGTAAAATTTCTTTTTGAGTAACAAAGTTGTGACTCAGTGGTGACGGACCACTGAACCAGTCAGGCTGTTACCACGGCCAGTGTAACTTGGTCGAAAATTCAGGCAATTCAAAAAATGTATAGCGTTAATTCCCGTACAAATAACTATATAATGGAACGCGAAAGTTTAAAAATCGGCTTACCCTGTAAAAAGTTCTGCGTGGCCATACATAAAAAATAAAACAAATATACGGGTTGACTTGAGAACCTCCTCCGTTTTTTCGTCGGTTAAAAAGTTAGTAAATGAATGAATGTTTACAAAAAATGTGTTAGCTACTAACTTCTATACTAAATGTAGCAAGCGTGGTGTAGGTCAATGCGCCTGTATCTTGTACCGGTACACCAGCACGCTTGCCACGCCCACCAACAGGCTGAGTAGCAGCGAACCCCACATCAGCATCTGTAAAACATGGCAGTTTTTTTTATTCTTTTAACATTTCAACAATATATTTACAAGTTTTGACTACGGATGGCATTTCCCAAAAACCGCGAAGGTTTATAATGAATGAATAATGCTATGGACACTTAAGTCCAGATAGATAACTCAGCAAATAACTTAACTAATAACTTAAATTATAACTTGTTATACCTGAATGTCTACATTATTTTTGAATTGTATCTCACTTGAAAGGTGTACAATAAAGAGATAAATAAATAAATAAATAAATAATAACTTAATCATTTAAAAATGTGGATACAAAATAAACAAGACAAGTGAAAGTAGACACAAGATAAACAAGACAAATAAAAAAATATTGTTACTTGCAATTTGGTAAAGTATTATTTAAAAAATAAAGTCTTAATTTTGATCGTCGGCGTAGCAAAATCTCGCAATTTAGTGGGTAGGTTGTTAATAAATCTAGGAACCAAGTAATCAGTTGTTCGTTCACCATATATATTGTTTGTGGCGGCCCAACTGATTTCACATAGTAGATTCTGAGAAGCGGCCCGCGTATATACAGCGTGTATTACTTTTTTTTTAAATGCACTGTTGAAAAAGTTTTCCTTGAGCAATGTATATTTAAATTGTGTTTGGACTGATAAGATTTGACAGTGTTTAAAAAGACCATTGTCGCCATAGTAAAACTGCTGTTTGACTTTCGCAGAAACGATAGTTCGCAGAATGTTACGTTGAAGGTTATATATTTTATTAACGTATGTGATATATGTGCGACCATAACTGCTTAATCCATACTGGATGTGGGATTCAGCCAGTGAATTGTATAACATCATTGTTTGTCACATACATGTTCTATATACCCTAATTCAACTTGCTGTCGATAATTAACCCAAGGTACGTGTGCGTAATAACTGTTTGTATGTTAGTACAATTACACTGGTGTTTCAATGTTGTATGTGAGCAGCTATGGACTATATTTTTAAATGGAGATTGCTCAAGGTATGGAAATTTTATATGCAACAGTTTAGTTTTGTCAGCATTTAACACCAGTCCCGCGTCATGGCACCACTTTAAGAGTGTATCGAAGTCGGATTTTAAACGTTCTGCGGCCTTTTGTGCATTTTGATCTGCTACAACAAGAGTGGACTGTCTGCAAACTGGTAACACGAGCATAGTTTTATACAATTTGCTAGATCCTTTACATATGACAAAAAGTGAAGAGGCCCTAATACAAATCCTTGCGCCGTGCCCTCTGTATCCGTTATAAAGTCGCTATATGTATTATCTACCTTCACAGTGAACTATCGGTTTTGGAGATAGTTTTCGCACCAAGTAGTGGGCCTCGTATCCCACATTGTTCCAACTAGCTAGTATTAACAGTTTATGGTCCAATGTGTCAAATGCGCGTGAAAAGACTATAAACATAACTAGAACATGCTTTCTGTCATTTAGGAATGTGTTTACTTCATCTGTGAACTTCGATAGTAGTTCATTTGTTCCTTTACCAGTTTGAAATCCAAACTGATTTTGGAATATAATTTTATGTTTTCTATAGAATTTGTGTTCACACACCGACTTTTAACCTATTTTATCTATTGAAGATAGCAAAGTTATCGGTCGATAGTTAAGGTAATTTCCTTTTGAACCCTTTTTGTGTATTGGTCCAACAACAACCAACTTTCAGTTTATCTGGATATAACAGGTTAGCAATAGCTACCGAAACGTCTTTAGCTATATCTTCAATATTTGATATTTTAATATTGTCTAATCCTGATGATTTGTTGGATTTTAACTTATTTATAATTTTAAGTACTTGTTCACTCGAAACCTTTTAAAATAATATACTTGCATTAGTTTCCGCTTTGTAAACATTCTTATCCAGGCATGTGATTCTACAATTTGGTATTAAACTGAATCGCGTAAACTGGTTGCAAAGTTGTCAGTAATAGCTTGAGTAGGTAATTGCTGCGAGTTGAACGCATTTGGTATCGCGGTATTGATAGACATCGTCACTCGTCCTATCATTTGGTTTAAAATTTCATATATTTTTTTAGTATTTTTGAAGTTATTGTTAATATATTTTTTTATAATATTACACGTTTTATTGTATTTTAATCGTGTTTCAAAATCATTGGTATTATTTTCCTGTCTAAAAAGTTTATTGCGTTTTTCGCATAGACGAGTAACTTGGTCGTCGATCCACGGTATTTAAACTCTATTTTTATTTAGAACATATGTATGGTTTTTGGCCGGTAGCTATATCGTTGCATTTTGCAATGCATTTAAAATAAATTCATAAATCTCATCTGGGCAATGCATTTCATTTGTGCGCGACCATTTAACCTTATTTAACTCACTTCGAAGTAACTCGTGGTTAACAATATTTTCGATACACTCTGTATATGCGCTGGAAGCGAATCGTAAATGCAGGTATCATCAATGAAGACCACCTACGAGAGATATTTTTTAAACATTCCTCACCGCTCCATTCTATGCCTGGAGAGTTTCGCAGTGTATTGAGCTTGCTTGTTTGATAGTTTAGCGCATATAGCATCAGCACGCACTGTCTTATTGCATCTACTGCACTCTAACCCTGGTTTAGTTTAAGTTATATTCTTGTTACACTTAACACGTTTTTTTAAACACTTGTAGGCAGGTATATATTATTTTATTTGTTATTACACAGAACACAACCTTTCTTTCACTACGGCGTATCGATCTCGATTTCAAAGGACTCCTGTTTATTTAGGCGGGTTTTACCTCTGCGGAGGTTAGGACTTCTTGCATCAAATTAGGAGCGAAAATGACTTCCTTGCCTTACTAAGAAATATAGTTAATGACTTTAACTAGATTTCTTCTTCATAGAAATATTTAAAAGTACAATGGACACTTAAATAATAATATTATTATAATATTAAGAAATAATATATTTACTTCAGACCACAGAGATCCATGCATGTACATAGTGTTAGTAAAACTCTTCATGCAATTTAATATGATTGGAGTCTAGCTCTCCCCGTAAAACATTATTTCCTTTTGTCTTTGGTATTACAATGTTAAAAACAACTACTTTTAAATCACATACTACTTTTAAAGGCGGAGAAAACGTTATCATACAATATCTCAAAATTTACGATTGGGCGACGCTTAGCCTCAGTGAGTACACATTGGTCCAAGCCAACGTTTACAACCGCGTGCTTCACATACAAAAGTAAACCAATCTAGCGGTAGAAGTTCGATATCAGAACAAGACCAACACCGTTTACTGCAAAAGTAATTCGCGATTAAACAGTGCATTTCTGTGAGCTTTGTAGTCTCCCAACATGTATACTGATTAGATATCATTGCATTCATTTCAATTAAGCAGTCCGTAAATTCAACAAGTTATCATTACAAGAATTTGTCGCTCAGACATTAAACTGTTGCAAAGTACAGTAGACCCTGAAGAAAATAAACTCTTCCCTCGAAGTATAGCAACCGATGTATCTACTGCAAAGGTTAAACATTTTAACACTAGCGATGTCTTGGACATTCTTATTTGCTAACCGGAATCGTTTCCAGAGGCAGCTATGGCACGTCTATCTGCAGTGATCGCCCTACACACACTTAATGCCTTTTAATTTCATATTTAAGCCAGTTAAAAAATAAAGTTGGCTCTAAAACTTGGTCGGGTGTAAGGAATTTTTAACAGAGTAATTTCGGTGAGACATTCTAACTGCCAGGTAAGAGACAGCATAGATCTGCAGCTAGAAGGACGCTCTAATGCTTAGTTTCAAATCAATAATTATTCAAAAATCTAACCTTAGCTCTAGTAGGTTTCTTATCAGGCGACGAGCCAGATTTAGGTTGAGCAGCATTACCCAGCATCCTCTTAGCGAGTTTTCTCTCAACAGATCTTTCCCTGGTAGCCTTTTGTTCACAACGTTGTAACTCCTTCCTCGCCCCGGAGTCTTCGGGAGCTGCAGCCGCGGCTGCGCGCGCCGCCTCCAAAGCTTCAGAGTTGCGTCCCATTGCAGATAAAATACGGGATTTGCGGTACAACGCCTTCGCATTTTTCGGTTGACAACTTAAGACTCGTGTTACCGCCTGGAACATAGAGAAATTCATTTCAACCACAGGCCAAATGAAATCAGAATACTTTATTCAACTAATCAGCAGACGCGTCCTAGAGTGCAGACCGGAATCGGTAAGCGGAAGGTAGGACGCCCCCCAGGCAGACGACCTGAAGAAGGTAGCTGGAATGGGATTGCAGAGGACGGGGTGCTGTGGCGGACATTAGGACAGGCGTATGTCCAGCAGTGAACTGCGATAGGCTGATTGATTGATCATATTTTTATGGTAAATAATCTCATTCAAATAATAAGCGAATGATGTCTCAATAAAGCTACTATGTAAGTATAGGTGTTCATTCAGTTATCTCGACTGCGGCCCATCGGTCGACTTTGGAAAGTTAGATATTATGTAGGTATATGTAATCAACGAAAGGAGTTATTGCTCCATGCGTGGCCGATAGTTACTAAGTAAATAGGCCGTGACTGTTGTGCCAATACTGCTAATGCTAAAAAAAATCATACAGTCAATGTACATCATTATTTTCTTAGAATTACCTGCAGAGCAGCATCATAGGCACCAGCTTTCAACTGTGCAGCAGCCATATTGTTATGTACTCTGAGCCTCTCGTCTAACAGCGACTGTAAAGATTCTGAACTGGGTGCAAAATCTCCAGAGGGTGTCGGATCCGTGATGCCGCCTTCAGACTCATCTAGCACATCTAATGCACGTCTGTATAACTGAACAGCTAGTTGAGCATCGCCCCGTCCGTACCACCAGTTACCGCGGGCCCGCCGCCGAATACTGGAAAGGCGTGTAAAGCCTATTAGGTTTAGCTTTTGGAATAACAGAGAATACATTTTACACCGAAAAAGTATAGTCTTCCTGGCGAATCGTCATTTAACATAAAGAGGTCGAATGTATTAAGATGAAATTTGGTGTGAAGCTGTTTTAGGTCTTGGGACCACGTGAGTAAAGATTCGGAACAGAGACAAAGCTTCATACAACTGCGCTACGATAGGTACGCTTGAGACGCCTGTGTGAGCGAGCACTGGCGGCCAGGTCGCGTACGAAGACAATCCGGTTTTTACCAGCTCGGCCAGTGCTCAGTTTCAGGGCTCGTGTTGTGACACCCCGCATCGCGTTTGTTTTTGGTTTACTTATTGATGCAATAGTACACGAGTAGTATAGAATTAATAGTGTTTTACTAAAATGTCTTTAAATCTATACTAATATCATAAAGCTGAAGACTTTGTTTGATTTTGATTAATTAGCCCAAAGACATCTATCAGTTTAGTAACTTGATTATTACTTAAATAAAAATATTAAAGTTAAACAGTTCAATAAAGAACAATATTTGATTAATGAATGACGACAATGATTATATGAGACTGTATAGGTAGGTACTTTATCGGTCTGTTATTTTTTATCAGAGGATTGAAAAAATTGTTCTCAAATACCTCGTCATTTATTTTGCTCTTTCAAAATAATGATTAGGTATTTGAGAACATTTTTTTACAAATGATGTCAGTTATGAATTCTGAAATGATAACTTTGAATTTTGAAACGTAGATACGCGATAAGTGATCCCTACGTATTTATTTGACTGCCTCAGTGACTGCGGATATCAGGCCGGACTGCCATGCCGAAGTACCGGCTTCATTTTCTGATTGGAACAAATATAATGAATATGTTTATTTATAAACTTAAATATATTTTAAAGTCGGAATAAGTAATTTGTAAAGGAAAATATTTTTTATTCTGTAAAACATTGACTTCTATTATATTTATTACTAGCTGTCCAGTGCAACTTCGTCTGCATTAGTAAATTTTCCTATCTATCCCTATCGCAGCGCCATCTACCGGGTCCAATTGTAAATCTAAACCATTCTCGAATCCACGTGAAGACACACAAAAAATTTCATTAAAATCGGTCATTATTTCTGTAACGTTATCGCAGCGCCATCTACCGGGTCCAATTGTAAATCTAAACCATTCTCGAATCCACGTGAAGATACACAAAAAATTTCATTAAAATCGGTCATTATTAATGTAACCATATCGCAGCGCCATCTACCGGGTTCAATTGTAAATCTAAATCATTCTCGAATTCATGTGAAGTACACAAAAAATTTCATTAAAATCGGTAATTATTCATGTAACCCTATCGCAGCGCCATCTACCGGGTCCAATTGTAAATCTAAACCAATCTCGAATCCTCCTGAAGACACAAAAAATTTCATTAAAATCGGTCCAGCCGTTTAGGAGGAGTTCAGTCACATACACACGTACAGAAGAAATATATATATACTGAATTTACACTTCAGTCCAAGTAACACGTGGCCGGCTATGCTAACACCAAAAATTTAAAAAGTAGAAACAATTTAATTTCACGGTATTTCGTTTACTACAAAATAAATTTAACTTATACTTTAGCCTCAACAACACGTGGTGGTTATGCTATTAAATTGTAGCTTATATGACACATATGTAGATTTAATATAGCAGCGCCATCTATTGATTACTTACTCAATCCAGTCAACAGATATCGCCATCTGTTAAAATCGTTTGGAGTTAACAGATAATTGCGAATGTGAAATAATAGACAAATAATTTGTAATAAAATAATATTGCGGCTATAAATTAAGTATAAGCTATCTTTCAAGTTGGATCAAACTGCACACGGTGTGAAAATTTAATTTAAAATCGGTTAAGTAGTTTAAGAGTCTATCGCGGACAAACAATGTAACACGTGATTTATATATATTAAGAAGATATTATATTTTGTACCAATAAAAGCTGATAATCGTTTTTTTTATATCGGTAATCAATATGTTAACTTATCGATGCAATTTGAATTTGGAAGCCTACATCTTTAGATAAAACACTAAAAGATACGAATATGTACATTTTTATATTACTCATAATGAAGTACTAAAAGTTCATTGCCCCGATATTAGTTTCATTGTTCTAGACGCCTGTCTCGTCACCTCAGTTGATCGGTTGATCCACTTTGATTTCCAATCGTTCCTTGTACCTTAAATCCTCAATCAATCGGAGTACCATTTAGTGTTACAAATTAATGTAAACATCAGTTCTCTTCAGATGTATGTACATGCACTGTAGCAAGAGTCAAAGGAAAACACTCCCTAACTAACCCAATTTACACTACAGTGAACAAGGTCATCCACTACGGAAAGTAGGTGGCCATATAAAAATATCCGGAATGCGCAACCTTAACCGATGATGACATGGAGAATTGGTGTCAAACGAATTTTGATCTAGATAATTAGTATTCGTTTAGAATTTAAGTTTACTTTTAATTATAAACGAATCATATGCATTTACTTCAAATGTGCATAAATAAATACTAGAGATATCGCCTGGTGGTCGAATTTCGACAATAATCCCTTTACTTTAAATGTTTTGTTTTATATCATTGACCAGTATAACTTCAACTGTCATTCTATAGACTGTTCGTACCATGATAGGTCAACATTATACATACACCTGGACCCTTGTAACTTTTGTTTTTTTTTTTGTAAAATTGCGTTTTTACAGGAAATGTAAGTATGCAGTTGAACTTAAAATGCAAAACTGTATCTGTATACAAAATTTCATCAAAATAGTTAGAGTCGTTTCCGAGATACCCGAAATATAAACAAATACATATATACAAGAATTGCTCGTTTAAAGTAATAAGATAAGATTTATAATAAACATTGATAAAAAAAATGCTTTTTGGTTTTCTTTCTGCACTTCTACATATAAACTAAGTACTTATTCCAAATTTGAAATTCGTCAGTGCGCGAAATTTGTTTAAAAAGGGGGACAAAGAATTCTCTTCGCGTATATTATTATGCCGAAATAATCAAAGGTATGCTTGTAGTAGGGCACAGGGTAACGGCTGATAAACGAAGACCTGAAATTTTTTCGATTTTATTAAGATAAAACAATATTCACATTCTGTTGTATCCTATAGAGCAGGGATCAACAATTAGTTTTATTTGGGGTCCGTTTTTTTAAATAATATTACCATCGCGGTCCGTTTCCAACCTACCTTACCTACCTGATGACCCCTGCTTTAGAGGAAACTTTCCAATTGAAAAAGAAACAGTCGCGACTCCACCGATACCCTACCGTGAGGGAACACAATGTTGTTTTAGTTGATTGAACCTAGTGAATACTTCTTCAACAGTATTTCTATGTCTAAGAAAAAAACTTAGCAGCTTGTACAATATGCTGAAGAAAGTTCAATGACTTTGTCTTTAAACTACTCATTCTGCTTACTAGTATACCTACAGCAGAATGATTTCATCAGTTCATAACACTGAATGTCACATCAACAAACCTTTATATTTTTCTAATCACTCGGTGATAAGTCTCGATTGCTCTCAAACTAAAAAAGACAGATAGGCTAATACACTGACCCCAATGTTAAGTAATCGCAATAAAGCAAACATTTGCCACAATGTTTTAATTTTACATGTCAAGGTTGTGATATCAACGCCAAACACTAATTTGATGTAAATATATTCAAGGGTACATATACATACACGACACCGAAACATTCAAACATTACAAACTATTTTAATAAATTAACGTGATTCGGACACTAGAGCAAAATTATTTTTTCTCTTTCAGTAACAGTTAATTCGATCCGTGATCGCACCATCAACCAGAGTACGGTTCGTATTTCTGGAGGCAAGACTTGCAGAAACCCCGATATGTTGTGGGCGGTAATAATATCTGCACCAACCTACTCTTAAATAAATCATCAAGAGCTGTTACTTAGCCCCAAAACAGGGTGATTTTCCCGCCAATACCAGCGGCGCACACGTTCCTACGCTGCCAATATGGCGGACTGTTCCACCGCATCACACTAGATCAGATGCGCTCTTTATCGAAGTCTAAATTTGTAATCACGATAGTTGGGCCCTTGATGCCTCCGTTTTTGTGCCACAGCACCGTAGTAACTCATGGTGGAGATTGCAGTATTCTACAGACGAACCTCAAGCTCAGTTTGTGAGCAGGACAGCTTCAAAATCACTTACGGTCTACAAGCCAATGGGTTGAATGACGCGGCGGGATTAAAAGAATTCTCCATGCTTGTACCGTCCGATACGTCATGCCGACTTGAGACAGATTTTTCGTAATAATCTGGTTACCATAGTACAGGCTCCGCCTAGTTTGAGATAAGAGGACCGTGTGTGAGGTGTCTCAAGTTATTATAAAAAAAAATAGTTGTGGGGCCAGGGCAGCAGAACGCAACCCCGACTAACTGAGGAAAATAATGAACCCTTAACTGTATATAACGTCTGCGTCTTGTTGCAGTAGTTGATGTTTCGCGAACCAACTATGCTATGCCATGCTCCACGGACGCGATTATTTTAGTGACATAGCAATATGGTAATTTAATTTTTTTTATAAGCTATTAAAACAAGTTGCACTACTTGCACTTAGTATTTGTACATTGTTATTATGTGGTAAGTAATAAACAGATTTACAGTTTCAATATAAAATTAAAGCTTTTATAACTCACCCTATTTGCATTCGTTCAGCAATTGGTAATGTTTCATGTTCTGGTTCTTCATCCCAGTCATGCAGTCCAACTCTTGCTTCTAACCAAGTATCTGGTCCTATAGCTGGTCCTACATACTTTGGACTATCAACTTCACCAACTATGCCCAAGCTTTCACCTGGCTTCAGGCCAGTTTCTCCATAACCAAACCGTGGAGCCATTTGTAGAATACACTCTTCTCCTTTATACATTAATGTTAATGCTAAGTCCATCCCTTGGAGGACCTAAAAAGATTACATTTTTAAATATGATTAAATAACACGTTATTGTCTGGTTCAGTTTCTTCTTCACTTAGTATTTTGTTTTTATTTTTATTTGCAAAAACTCTGTCTCTCAACTCAACTTCCAATTTCTATTTTTTGCGTGTTGCTTTCTCCATAATCATTGGGAATACCACCTTAGATTCCTAGACTATAGGGTATAATTTCTGTAACCTAGAACAGTTTCCAGATTTTGTCATGCTTATTTAATCATACTCATCTTTTGGTCAAAAATATTTAACCCTTATTAAATAAAACCACTAATATGTCTACAATAACAAAACAAAATTGGAAAACACACATAAACAGTATCCTTATCTTGAAAAAGTCTAACTTGTCAAAGGAATCTAGAATAATACATTTTGTCAGTCATTCATAGACAGATGAAAAGATAAGATATTGTTTCTATCATGAAACTAAATATAAAGTAATCCTTGATTACTCAGTTGCATCACTGTTAAACTGACTTAGATTTGTATACAATCAAGTCACATAGTACATTGTATTTATCACAATTCAAATACAATGTATATTAGTAATACAATATATATATATATATGTATATATATTTATATATATATTTTAAATATATATACATCATATATGTTATATCCATTGGTAAATATTGGTCATTTCAATTTAATTTCTAAACACAAATTCTTGTTTGAGTAATCTTTTCAAAGCGGGCACTAAATTTTGAACAGCTATTTATGGCACTGAGGAACATTTGTGTCATGATTCTTTTGTAATGTCAAAATACAGAATCAATTATTAAACATAGCAAGCCATTTTCATTTTAAAATTCCTCAATTTTATTTGCAATGAATCCTTGAGGCATCTTAAAATTGTAATATCCTTAAAGTTTGGTATTATTATTATTGTAATAATAATAATTGTCAGGCAAGTTGAAACACTTGGGGTTGATTTAAAATTTAGTTTCTCATACAATAAAAGACTTTGTTATCCTCTAAAAATATCTTCATATCTTCAGTACCATCTGATATTAAGTAAAAAAATTGTAAAAGTAAATTGTGACCACAAGATGAAATTTATTAAGATGTATTTGCAAAAAAAAATCTCAGCTTTGAAATGTGTTTAGTGTACTTTTACTTCAAACTTTGAAGTTTGAAGTAAAAGTACACTAAACACGGCTACATACTGGCTAAAACAGATTTTATAACATGTTAGTCATCTCTCATATGAGAAAATATTAATAATAAATTTTGTTACTTCAAACTGAATCCCTGAACTGCAGTATGAAACTATTCTCACTTACTTCATTATCCCCCAAGTATATTTTAACTTCATCTCTTTTCTCCACAATAACATCTGTGTCCTTAATTTTGACCTCATAACTTATTCTGCAAATATCACTTCTGTGGGCTCGCAATCCCTTCGACTCATCACCAACTTTGATTATCTGTGGATGACATACTTATTTAACATAATCAGGTTTTTTGACATGCTACATAATTTACATACATATTAAGCATTTTATATGTATGCCACCTAGTAATTTAGACTGTTTTATACATAATAAAGACGGTGATGTAAGCCATTTGAAGCCGTACAAAAGTAAAAATATTATTAACTGTGTTAAAGGTAATAATGAATTGATACAAATAATAATTCAGTATTTTGAGGTAAAAGCAAAGGCAAAAAAATCGTGAATCCTATGTAGATGACCTGGTAAGCTCAGTGTGCCCCATACCTTTTTAAGTAGTGCCCCTGATCCGAGGACATCGTGCCATTCATCAGTTTTGGTTTCAACTGATTTCTCGGAAGCAGCAGCTGCCTCGGCAAGCTTAGCTTCTTCGATCTCATGAGCCGCCGCCGCTGCAAGGTCCTCGAACGAGCTGCTCTCAGACTTGTCAATCAAAGTGCCTTCTCCCTCGCTCATCTACAAACACAAGCTCGTGATTTGTGATCATCCTAATTCTAATACGTAATTATATTTATTGTTTTCTTACTTACTCGTATTTAGTCTCATTAATGTTTTTAAAACAGTCAGTTATAATAAATATTACATATCTTACCTTATTTCAATAACAAGGATTTAAAAGAAATATTTTTCAAAATATTTAATACAATTTATATGACAATTCAACTTTTCGGATTTGACTTGTTTGCGAAATAGTGAATGACAACGAAATTCAACGAATTGATTGATTGAACGAATGAAAATCATAGAGAGAATATAAGAGGCGGGTAGCCAGCTACGATCTGGCGACGCCTGTAAAAAGAGAAAGAAGGCAGCAATTTGCATGCATCTCTCTCCCACCGCATCGCTGATTTATCTATGCGATTTCAGTTTTTATGAGTAACCGTTTGATGAAGAAGATAAGATAACCGCATCAAATAAAGGTTTTGCGTTTTTTGGAAGTAGAAGTCTTTGATTTTTTATATTATACAAGCTGTGACCGCGACTTCGTCCGCGTGGAATAGTGTATTTATATGGAATCAACAGCCTAAAAAATAAGTTTCAAGCTTCTAGCTCTAAATATGACGATACTTCCACACAACTTTTCATCGCCACCTTTCAACCCCTTACAAACCTTTATTCGCATTAAAAAGTAACCCATGTCCTTTCTCAGACTCTAGACTATCTGTGTACCAAATTTCATTTAAATCGGTTCGGTAGTTTTGGCGTGAAAGGGCGACAGACAGACAGACTTACTATCGCATTTATAATATTAGTAAGGATGACTATCATAAGCTACTTTTATTTTAGTTTTCTGTACATTGTAAACTTTCGAAACACGTTATATTGTAAATTTAAGAGGAAAAAAAAGGTTCGGTAAAGCATTACAAAACTCGAATCTCATAAAAATCGTGATGATTATTTCAACATCCTAAAATTATATTATGGTAGGGTAAAGTCACCTAGTATCGGCCGTTAAGAAGTTTTTTACATTGATTATTAAACACAATTTCTTTAGCAGCCTCAACATCCTACGAAATGATACCTTATTTAATTAAGAAGAAAGATGTGCTTTATGGTCATTGGTGAACGTCTCTCGGCCGCTCAGTGACAATTTGTTTTTTGACCTGTGAAGAAATGTTGAATTTAGGGATATTTCGTGCTCAAGTTCACAGAATTAATTCTGTAGACGGAGGTTAGATTTTTACTAAAAAATAATTGTATCAATTGCTAATGAATATGGGTTTGGGTTATGGCCGTGGTTAGGGATTATATATTATAGCAAAACTCAAAAACGGCCTGGTGACTGAAATAAAGCATCATAGCATAGCTTCTAACTATCCCTAACCGTGCCTCATTTCAACTTTAACTAGTTTTAATTTATACCATAAGTTGTGATCGTTGTTTAAAATTAGTACCGAATATGATTTTATGATACTCTTTGAACATTTTTGACTCTGCGATATCTATTTTAGATGGACAGGTACTTGGTAGAAGGTAGAATAGAATAAACTGTATTGTAAACCAGTAATTATTGCTTACAGTAAGTTTGCAAAAATTGATATGTACAAAGGGCTGCGTTATCGCTAATAGCAATTTCTTTCAGAAAACCTTGGGATGGAAAAATAATGATCCAGATATATAATGATCTAATGGGTAGTTTTGGTGTGGGAATCAAAACATGTTAGGCTTAAAACTAGTAAATGATACCTATAAACATATACAATATAATTAGATAATACAATACAGGGAAACGAGTATAATCACTCAGTAACATTTAATATATTCATATACACTATATACATAAACATACATAATAAATAATACATACATATTTCTATATTAATAAGATTATATCCGATAAATGCAGCAAAGGCTAAAAAAGGAGAAATTTAGAAACCAAGCAATATTCTTTGACCATTTTCTTGAATGTGGCCAGTGATTGGGTATAATGTATAGTCTAATAGGTAAGGGCAAAGCATTCCATAACCGGACAGCCTGTACACTAAAGGTGTGTATACCTTCTACCAAACACAGCTAATGATGTAAATTTAGACAAATTAGTAAATCAAAACGTAGCCAAATCGAGTTCTCCTTATATTCTAAGGTTTTTTGAAGTGTAGTTCATTGTGATTTGAAATTCGATGAAACGGAAGCATTACAATAAAGTTCCTATAATCTTTGTCTTTGCGCCTGCGTATGCCTTGCTATTGGTTTTAGCTGCGATAAATGGAACTATATCAGTTTATATTGGTTTTAAGTACATTGGCTCGAAACTAAAAGGCAATGGCGAAATAGACTGGTCTGTCCATATTCGAATCAATACAGGGATCATGAAGTGGCGGTAGCTAACAGAAACAATATGTGGACCTAGGTTCTCTATCAAACTGAAAGGACAAACTTATAAGACGTTCATCTGCCGATCTGCCATCCTGCTTGGATCTGAATGTTGACCAACAAAGAGAACGGATTAGAGATAGCTGCAAGTAGATGGACAAAGTGAGGAATGAATACATCAGAGGGAGCCTGAAAATAATCAATGGATGAAAGTTGAAGAGCAACAGACTATATGTATGTACATTTGATGCAGAGGAATGATCAAAATGTGGTAAAGAGAGTTTTATGTATGGAAATTGAAGGATGCAAGAGTAGAGGACGACTAAATAAAACTACTGTACTAAAGGAAGTAAATACTGAATTGACGAATGATAGAGTAGAATGGAAGAAGAAAACACACAACACGACCCCAAAGAAATTTGAGAAAAGGGCAAAATATATTTGGTGCATTTAATTTAGTATAAAAAACTGAATGAATTTGCAGTATTTATTTTAAAGCGGCTTAAGCTTGCATTAACCCTAGTCGAGAGAAATATGTAAAACACAATAAATAGGTTTAAGATTTAAATAGATTACAATTAAATATTAGTGTTGTTAATTTACTGTCATTGCAGTCAGAAATGCTTACTTGTAACAACTACGACATATTTTAAAGCGGCTTAAGCTTGCATTAACTCTAGTCGAGAGAAATATGTAAAACACAATAAATAGGTTTAAAATTTAAAAAGATTTCAATTAAATATTAGTGTTGTTAATTTACAGTAATTGCAGTCAGAAATACTTACTTGTGACAACTACGACAACCACCAGGGATCCAAGGCTTTTTACAAACATAACACCTTTTTGTCATGATGAAAATTATTTAAAAACTATTAATAACTACAATATGGTAGTGCTGCTGTATACAGGTGCATAGGTTATGTTTTGGACCGCTGATCACATTTACTCATAGGTATACTTTGAGCCAACCAATAAGCGAAAAGCTGCGAGAGAGATACATGTAAATCGCTGTCTTCTTTCTCTTTCTACCGATGTCGCCAACTACTACGTCTAAACCCGAACGAGTAACAAGAAAATTAATACCATCATACACCATCAGGTCATAGAAGTATGAAATATAAAATACCTATAATAAAATAAGGCGATCCAACAATCGGTATTCAAATTTAGATTTTTAGCTTACTTCAGTTGTCAACCATTTTTATTTCCAAAGGAAATTGTCTACAATCATAGATTTTTGATAGTTTCGTGCACAAAAAGAGACAATTACACAAGCTCATTTATATTGTTTTATCTCATAATTTAAAACGTCAGTAATTTGTTATATTTTAACAGTATTTTATGCTTTGTTTTAGGCAAATCACAAAGTAGCAGCAACTATTGTGAACGAAAATGAAACATATGGTTTTATACCAGAGAGACATTTTGTTGAACTATTCATAACCTTTTATCTGACTGTTCATCGTGCAATCATGATTCGTGCATTATTGAAGTGAAGTCTAGTTAGCCCTTTGTTACAGAATGGCATAAACAAGAAAAACTTAATTTCATACCAAATTAATTGGAGTTTTATTAGGATAGGATGCAGCTATAGTTTTATATGAAAATAAACTTTAAAGTCATATTGAAAGAGAATATGTACTCCATTTTAAGGATTTGATGGTGCAAAATGGCAATAATGTAAGTTATATAAAATATTAATCATAAAGTTTATGAGAACTAACTTGAGAAATAAATATTCAGCAAATGAATAAATAAATGTTTTGTAATAATAAATATTTTAAAATAGAAAAAATACTGTTAAATTGACACTAATAAATATCTTCAATAAGCATTTATAATGTAATACATAATGAAAGCAATGCATGCTTCAAGTGACGTAAATAGATTTCCTTTCTACTCCTTTTCTTTTATCTATGGAAACTATCTATATATATATTATTTTATTAAGGACTCTATCCCACGCGAAGAATAAGGTAGTGCTGGAATTCCGCCAATGTCAAGTGTTTTATAATTATACAAGTTAAATAACAAAAACGTAAAAAATTGACGTCTATTCCCAAAGAGCTATAATTTACTGCTTTTATTCCATAAACTAAAATATATTATACTGAAATAGACTGGCAACTCGTTTTGTGTAGGTCAGCGCCTCTGACCGCTAAGCACGGGAACTTTAGTTCTCTACTTCACCTATAGAGGCGCTGACTACAGGTGTAAAAATGTATTATTACTAAAGCTATAGCTATAATGTTTAATTATGAGAACGGAATAAATAACACAAAAGTCTAATTTAATTAGTTTATTTTTTTATCATTTCATTTACAAGACTTTTTTTCTTTTTTATGGACTCTTATCTTGCGTGTAGAGTCAACGCAGAGATTCCGCCAATGTCGAGTGTTTCGAGAGACACTTACAAGACTTTGTAAGGTTTTAAAGCATATAGGAACTGTCACTGTCACCACATACATTTTTATAAAATGTAGAACTCCTTTTGACTGTGAGAACATTGTTCACTTATTTGCACCAATGCATAACAAAAAATACTTTACTATTACAATAAATCTTATCACTTTAATCACAAACAAAAAATTATGTAAATTATTTTAAAATTAAAACTAACTGGCGATTTTATTTCTGATATTTGACATTTAGACAGAGACTAGAGTTGCCAACGTGTTATACTGATTAACTACTTTATGGTCTCGAGTAATAATTTATTTTATTTCGAAACAATGATTTATTATTTTAAATATGAATGAATAAAAGTTTTAAACTTAAACGGTGAGTCCGTAAAATATGGTAACCTAGAATAACAGTTTTATGTACATATCAGGTTAAGATGGCTCTTTTAAAAAAAAAAAAAAATTTTGTTCCCGAGTTGCCAGGGCATGTTTTAGTCTATTCCCTTAGAAATAATTATGACACACCGTCTGTCATCTTGGTGTGCGTTCCGATATACACTGAGAGCACTGTGAGGTATGACGTCAGTTCAAGATATTACGAAGCCGTCCCTTTATAGTTAGCTATACTGGTCAATTCAAGTCTATTGTCAAATGGCATAATAAAAGTGACACTTTGACAGCCATGTGACAGCACTGAGAGCACTTTACCTCGAAAACTCTGTCATATATTTCTCTACGATACTGCGACTGACAGTATACTCAGTCTATAACGGTAAGTCAGTCAGTCTATAACGGAATGAATTTCTCCATATAGTGCGAGCAATGTACTGTGTTCGTAGTGTATATCGGAACATACCATTGGTTGAAATTAGCTGTCATCACAAGCTGTCATAACTGTCATTGTCATTTCAAGCATTGAATAAACAATCGATCTTTTATTGCTGTTAGCTGTCCTAAGACAAGGTTCCCTATTTATGATGTTATCCCTCCTCATATTCCCCGCCCCACGTCCCTTAAATTGATCCTATCACTTGTCTTCACCCCTTTTGTATATATATTAGGCAAGTATATTAATGTAAATAAGATTAAGTTGTAATTTTGTGATCATAACATAATTCAATATTTATTTTTGTTTATTTAATACTATGTATTAATTTCTATGTATTCACATGATCTGGCTTTTATTCATGCTTTAATTATGCCTGTAGAAGTTTAGAATTCACGATTATTTATAGTCTCTACATCTCTACAATATTTTTTTTTCTTTTTTGGCTCTACCACAGCTCTACATAAAATCCTTTGACAGTTTGTCCTCCGTATACCTACTTGACATTGGCAAAATTGTGGTAACTCCACAAAGCCACAATCCAAAAGTTGAAGTTGAAGTTTATTGCTGTTTTGTTTTATATAAATAAATTATGCAGAAGTATGAAAAATTGGAAAAGATCGGGGAAGGGACGTACGGAACTGTTTTTAAAGCTAAAAATAAAGAGACTCATGAAATAGTGGCACTTAAGCGTGTAAGGTTAGACGACGACGATGAAGGTGTACCATCGTCGGCTTTACGGGAAATATGTCTACTTAAAGAATTAAAGCATAAGAATATAGTTCGATTGTACGACGTTTTACACAGTGAAAAGAAGCTAACCCTTGTGTTTGAACATTGTGACCAAGATTTGAAAAAATATTTCGACAGCTTAAATGGTGAAATAGATTTAGATGTTGTTAAATCGTTCATGTATCAGCTGCTCCGCGGACTCGCCTTCTGTCATAGTCATAACGTTTTACATCGAGATTTGAAGCCCCAAAACTTATTGATTAATAAAAATGGAGAATTGAAGTTAGCTGATTTTGGTTTGGCTAGAGCGTTTGGTATTCCTGTAAAATGTTACTCTGCGGAAGTGGTCACATTATGGTACCGACCGCCTGATGTTCTTTTCGGAGCCAAATTATATACCACTAGCATTGATATGTGGTCAGCAGGATGTATATTTGCTGAGTTGGCAAACTCTGGACGACCACTTTTCCCTGGATCAGATGTTGATGATCAACTAAAAAGGATTTTTAAACTACTTGGTAATTATGTTCTTGAATCTTACGTGTGTAGTTTTAGAATCATCATACTTTAGTGTACACACATAATTGTTTAAAAAAAGGATGTTTATACACACTTATCACATCAATTAGATATGTTTTGTATTACCAATTGATTAACCTGAAATGAACAGTTAATATTAATTGAATTTTAAATAATGAATAACCTTTTAAAATATCAAAAATGAATGTGAGCGAAAGCTCCTAATTTTTTTGTAAATTTTTTTAAAGACTTCTTGATCAACCTATATTCAAACGCCTTGGTTTGACAAACCTAGGTCTAGCCGTTTTTCCTATCCAACCACTTTTATGTTTATATGTATCATGTCTATAATATTTTTTGGTCTCGAGAGTAGTTTTTTCGCCCAATCCAGCAAACATTTTTGATATCGTATGTAACGTAGAGAGGTGCCCCGTGGTTTGCACGTGGTCCCCCATATGTTAATTTGAGTGAGGAGAAGAATTATACACGAAAAACACTTTTACGGTTTATAATGGTCCTTGTGGTACAAATATTTAAAGGAATTTATACATCAGGTATACTAGGCTTAGGGTGGACGTCTTCAGAGGCTTTGGACGTAGTTCTGGCTCTGCACGGTTTCGGTAGAAGGGCGCAAGACGACGCGTGACACGTGATGGCAAAATTTTTTCATTCGTTTCGTTTTTCGCATTCGTTATGGGTAGTTGGAGCCCTTAAAAGTCCAACAACCTGATCTAACTACAGAACTTCGATATCGCCTAGTACTGATGATGACTGATGGCAGTTGCTTTACGTAAAATATCGAAGTTCGGCCGTATCGTAGTTAGACTGAAAGTCGACCCCAACTTAGTTTGGAAAAGGCGTGGAGGATGATGAATGGTTTACATGAAATGTGAAAAATATGGTAACTGTGTTCTCGGCCACTTAAATGAATTGACTTCTATCGGAATAAAAACTTTCGTGAGTGGTTTTATATTAATAAAGGATAGTAATACACGGTTTTACGAACATATGTAATTAGGGAGGGCTCGACTAGTCCGACCGATTACACTAGATCAAGGGGTGAAGCGTCCTACCGCATTGAGGCGTTATGGCAAGACACTACGCTATTGAAAAGGACTATTCCCGTTGGATAGAAAATAACGTTATAGAACAAAATTGATATATTTATTCTCATAGAAAATATTAATAAATAAGTATCTATATTGTAGACCATTTACCTATATACCAAAGTACCAAAATACTAAAGTTGAATTGGTTGGACTCTAAAACGGAATTTCATAATAAGCTTGATCAATGCCACAATAATATGTTAGGTACACTTAGGGCTTCTATGTTGCTAAAATTAACAGCCAGAAAAAAAACCACTCTCCCGCGCCCTCCCTTACTTTAGAATCGAATAAATTAAAATTTTAAAATACACCCCGAGACTCGAGAATCCCTTCAAGAATTACAAAAGAGTTGATGATCTTCGAATGGCTGAACAGATTTTTTTTTAATTATATCTAAGTAAACACTCTCGATCAACTTTCAAACAAAAAAAACCGCACTCAAATCGGTTCATCCATTTGGGAGCTACGGTGCCACAGACAGACACACAGATACGTAGACACATCAAGCTCATAACACCCCTCTTTTTGCGTCGGGGGTTAAAAATGATAACGGATTTAAATATAAAATAGACGTAAAATTGGTCTTTTAATTATTGGTTGGTCAAGGTCGTAGAAATACATTGGTTTCATAATGGTACTCTATGAGATACTGTACTGGATAGGTTAGGGATACTGACAAGTGCCCTCCCGGTCTATAATTTAAATTATTAATGCGGTGCAACCAATCACACAGAGAATTAGCAGAGACACACAGAGAAGCTTCACGAAATACATCCGACTCTATCTCCTTATCTCTACTTTTTAGCAGGTATTAAAGATTGACTGCCACTGAAGCACTCGTCGCAAAACATTTTTATAAATTGCAACAAAATCGTCCGTTGAGCTCTTTCAGCTCGAACAACCTTAGTTTTTCTAAATAATGTTGCGTCGATTAGTTACATTGACTTAAGGAGTTGAAAAGACTTTCTAATTTAGCTTACAACGAGCCCTTCGTGCATGGTAAATCAGAAGTTCTTTGCTCAGTTTCATCTTTTTTCTTTTTATTAAGGCAGCAACGTGACATTACATTCGACATCCAGGCAGTTGAGAATATTTGACCAGATATCCGCCCTCAGCTATCCGTTTCTTCTCCATGGGAAAATTCAATACTGCTTATCTTATGGATTGTTTTAGAGACTTCTCTTATCATGATGCATGCCATACTCTCTAAAAGAGACTATAAATCATAATCAAGCGGATTAAGATCGGGACTAGGTGACGACCAATCTTACACTCTGATAAGGTCGGAAACGATCGTTTCCAGCCACGCTTGTGTCGACCGAGCTTTATGACCCGGTGCTGAGTCTCTTTCTTGGTTTCGGCACATGGTGCTGTTAAGAGGCGTAACCTCCTCCTCAAGAATCGTATCTTGATACACCTGGACCGATGTCACAAAAATATGGCTTAGTCACTTCTTGATACGTATCCGAAAATGTACACGTTGTTCCCTATTGACTAATTAAGAAGCTTCTCTAGAAATATCTTCGAGCATAAACTCGCTCATTCTGTTTATTAAAATATTGCTGGATAGTAAGAAATTTATGAAAGATATAGTAAGAAAAATCTCGTCTCTAATTTTTTTTTCTGTGACCTCACTTTGCCTAAGAAATTGATTTGATTTTACCACCCAATTCATTTTTAAATTATCAAGTCTTACGCCACCCTTCAAAATACGCGACATGGTTCTGGGTGCTATATTAATTTCCCCATACAAAACCTTGGGCTTTCTGACAGGAATTCTGCGGATTTATTCCTTCACTGCCTTGATCGCCTTTTTGGTATGAACATTACGTGGACGGCGAGATCTTTTGTCACAAATATAGGACATTTCACTGTAGGTACCTATTGTACTAGTAGGTACCTATCAATAACTCACAAATGGTACACAAACATTCGACTGATACCAAGCGGATGAAAAGTTTCAAAAATTCCATACCAACTTTGTGTAATGCTATCACAGCAATTCGGTTCTCTTTATCACCCTACTCCATTTTTATATCACACACAACATATTTATATCCTAATTTAAATGAGATATTAGTTTTTTATGGTAACATGGTATTTATGACCAAACTGTGTACATAATATTCAGCTAAGTAGATAGATTTATTCTTTTCTCTTTATCTCATTAAAGGTACACCTAATGAGGACACATGGCCAGGTGTGACTCAGTTGCCTGACTACAAACCACTACCAGTTTATCAACCAAGCTTAGGGCTTGCACAAGTAGTTCCACGTCTTCCTGCACGAGGAAGAGACCTCCTTGCTCGCCTGCTCACCTGTAATCCTGCTTTACGAATGCCTGCTGATGATGCAATGGCACACGCTTACTTCCACGACTTGAATCCTTCTGTGAAGAATGACAGATGTTAACAATTAATTCATCCATACCGCTGCACCGCTGAACTACTGATAAGTGATAAAAATACTGATGAGGTGCAGGAGTGTAGTGATGAACAGACTTAAATAGAATTTAAGAATAGTAAGTATGATATTGTTAGCTTTTAAGGGACTTAATGTTTTTCGCTTAGATCATTAAATGTCTAGATAGATTGCCAAAACTGTAAACATGTCGAAAAAAATAGTGGCCAACTGTTGGCCACTAAGTTCCTTTACCGCGGTCAATATCAGTTGCGCTGTCGCCAGATACGCTCGATATATAACGCGAAATTGTACTGTTTACAATCACTGTGTGTGATAATAGTGTGCACAAATTACAAAAGTCAATTATCATCGTTATGTAACATTATTTCATATCAGTTGAAATATTTAATCTGACCATGTTTGCGGACTTCTTCAACAAGCCAACTTACTGCTGCCAAAAAATTCTTGACCATTCACTGTTTTATATGGCAAAATAACACAACGTCAAAAGCGACGCCAAATCGAGACGAAAACTTTGTAGATTATATTTTTGTCGTGGAGTAAACTTCTCCCTATTTTAATTGAAGTATTTTATTAACTGTGAGTGATGGAGTGTAAAACGTAGCTATCACGCACACCAGCATAATGTTGGCCCATGTGTTTAGTTCTTTTGCAGTACGACACTCCATCTAGACATATAAATATAAATGATCTAAGGTTCTTAGTAAATGTTGTTACATCTTTGTTTATTGTTATTTTGTTTTTGTTGCACTAAGGTGATGAGTTTTATCTAGATTCGGAGTGATTAACAAGATTATATATTTAGGATTAACTTGTTATATGATATGATATTATTAACTGAGACTGGACCTTTCAGTGAAGTAGAATGTACTTAATCATAGAGTCAACCTGATGACAGCAAATTTAATCAAAGTGTAAATCATCTTAAAATTGATTTTTATACAAAATAACATGTACCTATACATATTGGTTAACTGGATATTTGAATCATTTAGGTATGCTTACATAAACTGTTATAAATTAATAATATTTCTACAGAAACGAATTCACCTACATATTTTCCGGGATAGAAATTAGACTGTAATTTTAAACCGCTTTGTCCTTTGTGGAGTGAACGAAGGTCAATCTATATTCTTTTCAATATTTAAAATCATTTGTTAAACTTATAAAGAACTTGATTAATTTGTTGTAATTTGCTTAATTAATAGTAAGTTTTTTATTTACCTACAGTAGTTATTATTGATCTCATCTAATTTCCTCTCTGTAATTATTATAGTTAATTGTATTATATTGTAGTGTCATTTGATCATTGATCGATTATAACATAAACAAGACTCCTTTTGCAAAAGATATTACATACCTACTTCTTCAAGTGAAAACGCAGAATAGTCTGGGAACGATAAAGACTGCGATAAAATTCGTAAATCTAGTTTTATTTCAATAAAATAGTAAATCATAAGTAAATAAATGTAATAGTAGGTAATTGGTGATGTAATATAAAACTTAGTAAGTTTCAACTTGGTAATAATAAAAAAATCTTTTATAATTATATGTAATAAACATTTGTAATAATCCAACATCTTATACATTTTCTGCTGCCTCCCTCAGTTCTTTCCTGATGTCACTGATGCACTCTCTAGTATTTCCACTGACGCTTATGCTTGATAACATTGACGAGGATGACGTATATGATGAGGCACTCTCTCCGACCAATGTCTCACACATGCCTCTTACTCCACAGGTTTCTGACGCATTTTTCATTTCTGTCTTCTCTAACGCACTTTTGATGCCGGACATCCCTGACGCATTTTTCATGCCAGACATCTCCGAAACACTTTTCATTATTGATTTCTCATGCTCGTTTTGCCCTCCAGATATCTCAGATACGTTTTGTATTTTAAATTCTTCTGATATATGTTTCGTGGCAGACCTTTCTGATGTACTTTTCTTGTCAGACATCTCTGTTATACTTTCTATGCCCGACGAATCAGCGGTACTTTGCATGCCAGACATCCCTGGAGGGCTTTTTGGGCATGATGTCTCTGAAGCACTTTTAATACCACTCATTTCTGAAGCAATTTTCATGCCGTCCATTTCAATCTTGGATTCTGAACTGTTTTGGCCAAACTGTTCCGTTAACGCAGTCAATCCTAAGATCGATTTTCCTATGGACTCCTCAATTTTGTTCGAATTGCTATTAATATTAAGCTGTTCCGTTTTCTCAGAGGTTTTCATGATGTCAATAGATTGGTTAGTTTCCGTCTTCGTACAGGTACCATTAGTCTCCGAAATGATCTCTTTCAGCAGTTCCGGTCTTAGTAGACAGCTGTGGTCTTCTCTTGCTTCTTCCTTCTCCTTTTTTATTTCTTCTTTTAGCGTCTTTTGCTTTATTCCCGAAGTGGTTTTAGTTTCGATTTGAGTCTTACGATCAAATGTTCCAGAAAGATTGATTGGTACAATCTTTTCTGTTTGATTCATTGAAAATTTCTTCTCAGCAATAATAGTTAAAACACCATCTGAAGACAATGTTGATGTAACATTTTCGGGTGGACAGTGGTTCGGTAAAGGATAGCGCCTTTTAAATTGTCTTGTAACAAACCCGTGAATGTCCGGTCTCTCTTCATGTTTTCCTTCCACTATTATTTCATAATCTGTCACTTTTACGTTAATTTCGTTTGGCCGGAAATATTGAACATCTAATGTAATTTTGTAATTACCTTTTTCATTTTCGACCGTAGAACCAAATCCTTTGGAAATCGTTTGATTATACCATTTCCAGGGTCTGTAATAACTTGATTGCATGTCTTGCAACGAGGATATGAAGTCGTGCGGTGTCATGCACATTGCAAAATGTTGGTCTGGACAAACGCTTGGAAACTCCATCTTATCGCGCAGTTATCACTGCATGAAATAATGATTCGACTGAACTCCTTAGGAGTGTGCCAAATGTTTTTATAGACCAACCACTTCCGATACAAACAGACTTAAGGTTGCCTCTTAATGTTAAGATTTAGTTATTCCTATAATACCTCGCTGTGAATATGTATTACAATTAATATACATACTATAATTCAATGTAATATACATTGTAGTTTTTAACTTTATAGTTAATTAATTTTTTATTTGCCTCGAACTACCACTGGTAGTAGGTACCTAATTGTATTGTTTTAAATGTAATAATTAAAAAAAAATTGCCATTTCCAATTGCTCGAGAGGGTGAGACCCCTCCGTGCCTCGGAGAGCACGTTAAACCGTCGGTCCTGGGTGCCATACAAATATCTGTGCCGTTCGTTACGGGTAGTTGGAGCCCTAAAAAGTCCGACAACCTAACTACAGAACTTCGATATCGCCTAGTACTTGGGTTGTGGAGGTCTGTAGGCAGTCGCTTCACGTAAAATATCAAAGTTCGGCCATATCGTAGTTAGATTGAAAGCCGACTCTAAAATTCTTAAACTCTATAAATTGATAACAAGGATTTTTTCTATTGTAAAACTTACGGGAGTTTGAATTTGCACCGGCTATGGTACGTATCGACTGGTTTTATACAACTTGCTATGGCTATCAGTGTTATAAGTAATATGGGCATCTACCTAGCATAAAAGATTCACATTACATTGCTCAGTGAATAACTAAACTGAAAAGAATGGGGAATTGTGATTTAGGCATACAGTGCACTTTGACTTCCAACGATTTCTTATTAATAGTTATTTCAATACGTAAACAATATTATAACATCAACAAAACTATAATAAAGAAATGATAATAATCGCTCACGAGATAAGTACATCCCTAATAACATTGAGACCAATCATTGATGTAGGTGTGCTAGAACTTTCTTATTGTATTTATAGAGTGACATTAAAATGTGGAACCTCGTTTTCGATCAGTATAATAATAGAATCATGATCGAATTTCTATTACACAGACAATACAGTATCTATTAGTAATTTGTTTCTTTGTTCTCATAAATTACGATGATGTCGCACCTAATCACCATTCAAAGATCAAATGCTCACATTGGATTCCTAATCTAAATTTCACATGAAGGATTCATAACTTAGAGTAAGGCCTTTTTCCCACTGAAATGATCACAAGCTACATGACTGAGGTGCGAACCAGTAGCTGTTTTGCAAAAAGAACTGTAAAAAGACTGACAGTACGTATTTTGACTTGCGCCGTACAGCATGCAAATCTACGGGCCATCATGTTCGCCGTGATTGACAATGCTCTTAATTCCCTCTCTATATCAAGATAATCTTTAAGTGTATCAGCAACGCAGTGGCCCAAGTACTTTATCAAACAGTGACAGTTAGCTCAGTCATAGCTTTTGCTACCCGCCTTAAAAATCATGACCTCACTCTTACTGATTTGTACGGAAGCCCATTAGTCCTCGCTTAGCACTCACATATTTTCATAAATCTTCTGAGAGCACTGATCGATGAGCTCAGCAGAACCGTATCATCGGTGTAGCTAATGTTGTTAATCATTTAGATATCTATTGTGTTCTATTGTATGATTTGTGGGCTCACAAATCAGACTGTTCATATACAAGTTAAAAGTCTTGGCGACGTCAGCCCCCCCTGTCTCACCCCCCATTTCAGCCTATACATGTTATAGATAGTAGAGCTTTCGTCCATTTTTAACCGACTTCCAAAAAGGAGAAGGTTCTATGTTCGTCTGTATATATTTTTTTTTGTGTATGTTCATCGAAATTTTCGCTAATTGTGAACCAATTGAAAAATCATTTTTTAGTTCTTAAGGGTATTATCCGGAGGTGGTCCCATTATCATCAAGTCAGGATCTGATGATGTTATATCAAGGAAATCGAGGAAAAACTAACTAACTAACAATATAATAAAATCTTAGAAGTCAATTTTGACATACTTCCCGGTTTCCGATTTAAGTTTAGTAACAATGCAATAATCTGGTACTATTGAGCTGATCTGATGATGGAGTCAGGAAGTGGATAGTGGAACTCCTCAACGACGAACAGCAAAGACACGAAATTTTGAAAATGGATTTATTAAATTAAAACTTGTTT
Source organism: Euplagia quadripunctaria (assembly GCA_963859945.1). NCBI lineage: Eukaryota > Metazoa > Arthropoda > Insecta > Lepidoptera > Erebidae > Euplagia > Euplagia quadripunctaria. Next base: position 14,563,640 of record OY982575.1, on the reverse strand, counting down.
GCACTAAAAAGCTACGGCGGTCAGAGGTATAATCTAATCAAGACTAGATTTATTTTTTTCTTATGCTCGCGCTTTCCATGTGTTGACTAATGGACACGCTTCGTTTTATACTCCATGACCGCACTTCGGAAGACTTTCTTCTACATCAGTCAGCGGTTCTCCGAACTATATGACCTACCCTCGCGCTAAAGATAAATCTCTTATATTTACACCGGTTCTCCTACGCATTTCTTTGTATCAAATCATGACTCGTAGGATTGTTATGCGGTGTTCCGCAAGCATAGTCCTATAAAAGCTTATATCGACCATGTCTCGGAAAAAATGACTGACTTTGATCTAACGGATGGCGCAATGGTTTAAGTGGTCGCTTCACCATTATACAGCGCTGAGTGTTGTGGGTTCAAATCCCACATGGGACAAAAATTTGGAGATAAATAAATAGTTGTCTCGAGTCTGGGTGTTCTTTGCGTCTGTTTTATAAATGAAAAAAAGTAATCATTGCCGAATGCTGCCGATACACACTGGTTAAAGACTATCTTTAAGCAATGTGGCAAATGTGATGAAAAGATCATGAGTAGCTTCCTGAACCATGCCCATGTAGTTAGGTTTTCAATTCATTCAATTGGATATAGATACAAATATATGAATAATATTATGCCGGTCTCAGTTATGAAATTATTTCACATTATCTGATAGTTTCAGTTACGGATTTTAGATTTGAAAGAATTGTAATAGGAAAATACAAATAAATATAGGTCTACCAGAATCTCATAATGGCAAATAGGGAACTCAAAATTCGTAATTGCAATTGAAATTGGATTGAACGATCATGACGCCGATTGTCTGTCTGTCTGTGTGTGATTTATATGTAAGTATTTATCAATAAGTAGGTAGTGTACTATAGTTGGTTTCTGAACATTATATATTTTCATATTATATACTAGTTTAGAATTTTTTTTTTTTATCATTCGATTTTTTTTTAGACCTGACTGAAAGGTGTCATTAGTACTATCGTCTGTCTTCGTCTTCGGGAGCGTTTACCTAACATCCGGTATATTATATAATAATATAAAAAAATATTATATGTATAGTCTTTAAGCAGACATTTTGTTTAAAAATACAATAATAAATTAATTTGCTTATGCATATTAGTTTTGTTTTCATAATTATTTATTTATATTATTGTAATGTAATTTATATTATTTTCCATCAACAGTTTGTCTATACACCTTTTATAGGCAAAGGTTAATTTCCTTCCATTTTTCTCTGTCTATGGCTATTGTAGTCCAACTTCCACCTGCAGGCTAGGTACTCTTTATTTCGTCAAACCATCGTCTAAGTGGCCTGCCTCATTATCTCTGCCTGTGTCTGGTGAACTAGGACATTATTGTTTTCAAACAGTGGCTATCACCACTACCAAGTCAAATTTCCACAGCATATACATATTTGTGTTAACAGACATACCATTGAGAAATTCTACTTTACTGCACAAATAAGGGTACAACAGGAAATAGCTTTTATAAAATTTATTTTTCTATTCAAAGGGGTTTTATGTAAATGTACAGTATTAAAACATTTCCATCTCAGCTCTCTTCCTTTTTCGATGGTTAGCCACCATGTTGGCTGTCGTAAGTACACTATCTCCTCTTTGTAGCCATGTGGCAAGTGCTTTCTCAGTAATACCTGCATCGGCAGCCTGTTGTCGCTCACTTGCTGACAATGGCTGGATTGCACCCACTGAGTCTGTTGCTACACATGCCGATAACAACATTCTGAACCTTTGTCTGAACGTCTGAAACAGTTAAATATTATATTAAAACAACATACATTTATTTAAAAGTGTTTTACTACGTGCATCATGAGATTGATTTAGCTACCTAACAATATGACAGCACAACTAGAATTTTGTATTAAGTAAAAAAAAATAATATACATATTAAATAATATACTCCATTTCAAAAAAGTATAAGTAGGGATCTACACATGATTAAATCATTGACATCCACTTTGACTTGACAAAGAACTAAGCAAAAATAATAAGGTTAGTAACAATGATGGCTGGATCAAGGGCCTAATGCAGAAGGCAGTTCTTAGCTTGGCACTTATAGTGAGGATGTTCCTGTCTCTGGAGCTTTAACTACCCATATCTTAGTTTTAATGTAGGTGGGACAATATTTTATAGGTACATATATTTTTTTGTTTTGATCTTTTTTTTAATATTTTAATTAAAATGTAATTTATATCATTTCAATTTTTAAAGAGAATAATAATAACACTGGATCACATATTACATAGTATTTTCTAGAACTAAATAAAGCATAGCTTCTACTATTGGTTCTAGAATATGAATAAATATGTCATATTATCTCCCAGAGCAATGCAAATGGACCTAGTGGATGCTCTATCACTGCACCACAATAATATATAATCATGAACTTAATGTAGTGTAAGTACATTGTGATATATGAAAGTACTTGAATAATGTATTGATAATATTCTGATCACTAACAACACCAACAGTATCATAGTTTTTTTTTTATGGTAAACGAGTAGGCGGATCACCTGATGGTAAATGACTACCGCCACCCATGGGCACCTGCAACTCAGCAAAGCACTTGTGACTCTTGAGTCACAAGTGCTTTGCCGACCTTTCAGGTGGGAGTAGAAGGGGGGAAGGGTTAAGGCCTCCAGTAACCTCACTGTTAGCGAAAAGCAATGCAAGCATTGCTTCACTGCCAATGTACTGTGAGGAATGTGGTATCACTCCGGTGGAGCCAGCACATATATTATGTGCCAAAGCATAACTCTCCCACAAGAATATGTATGCAGATTGTATTGCCGATAATACATGAGAACAATGTGTAGTACATACATACATTAATAAGTGTAGCTGCAACTTCTCCTTTTATGTCATGTTTAGCTATATAACAGCCAAGTTCATAAAAATGTTGACTTAATTTATGCATATCCACAGTACATGCATCTGCATTAAGAATTTCTCTATATGAATCCTTATATATTTTAGGCAATTCTACAGATACCAAAGGTGGTCTTCTAGAATATAAAGATTCTGCTAGCCATAGAGGTATTTCCACATTAGTGCCGGCTTTTAAGTCATTGTCAGCAGCTGAGGGGTCAAGGAATCCTATAAAGTAAAAAAGATAAAATAATTTTACATCAGCAGTTACTACGAAAATGGAAACTTCATTTTTTGAGCTGGTTTTACGGTTATTAGTCGACGAACATTATCATCGCAACACTGTTATATGACCGTCCTATAGGGACTTCATCTAAGTCCATCTGTTTCTTTTAAACTTTTAACTTGTAATATAGCAAATAAAACACAAACATTGCCTCATGGTATACTTACCCATTTTCGGCAAATCATGTAAAAACTTACAGGGTATTTTCTCATTTGTGACTAATATATCGGATAGAGACAGATAATTACTGTTTTCCATGTTAATTTCTTGAATAAATACTTCGAAAGCAAAGATGAAAGTGTTCGTCAGTTCGTTCACTCTGGTCTTCAGTATTATATATATTTTAGTCAAACAGTATACAAAACACTACTTATTTTATTATAGGACTCTGTACTGGACGTCTGGTTCATTGAGGTATGGTTTTTTTTGCTTTGTTTACAAGATTCCACAAATGTCAAACAGACTAGTGGTGTAACATCAGATCCCAGCATCGACTTTTATCGATATATCGCTTGAAAACATTGTTTTTTTTTTTCAATGTCGAATACTTTCCACAAAAGCCTATTACCTTTTTCCTGTCAAATGCAGAATGTTTGCTGTCCTTGATTTACAGAACAGTCCTTGGTAGAACCAGAATTACATAGCTGTACTAATAATGTAATAAATGTATATAATAGTGGTTTACTTGAAAAGAAATTGTACTACTAAGATAGTGGTGACCTTTAAGTTGATAATGACCACTTTCTTAAAATGACCACTTTCCTAAAATGACCACTTTCCGGAAATGACCACCTTTAATTCCGAAAATGGCTACTTTCCTGAAATTACCACTTTCTTGAAATTACCACTTACCTAAAATTACCACTTTGAACCGTATGCTTGTTTGCTAATAAATCTGTTTGACATTTGTGGAATCTTGTAAACAAAGCAAAAAAAACCATACCTCAATGAACCTACCAGACGTCCAGTACAGAGTCCTATACTAAATAATAAGTCATTAGACTTATGAATGATTTATTTAAAATTGAAATCATCTAGTAACTAGTGTTAAAAATTCTGTCTATCCCACTAGTTCCATTGAGTTGTCCCATCATGGGACAACTGAGTCGATTACGTCCCAGTAGTTCCATGGGACAAGTGGAACTAATATTTTTATCCCAAAAGTTCTATTGCAGTGAATTGTTCTAAAACAAATGACCATATTTACTTCTGTTTATAGATAGATAGATAGATAGATAAACTCTTTATTGTACAACAAAGAAAGAAATTAATACAACTTGTATACATATGTGTAGATTCTTATCGAACTAAAGCCTGAGTACAATTGGCGACCTTATCGCGATTTGCGATTTCTTCCAGGCAACCATTGAAGGGAAAGAGAAAGTATGAATGAGTTTTCAATTGTACACTGCAACTCCTCATGAGTTGCAGTGTACAATTGATTGAACACTTTATATTAGTTTACTTATGTAATCCCTGCTAATATTATAAATGTGAAAGTAACTCTGTCTGTCTGTCTGTTACGCTTTCACGCCTAAACGGCTGGAGCGATTGAGATGAAATTTGGTATAGAGATAGTTCAAGGCCCTGGGAAGGACATAGGCTACTTTTTAACCGACTGCGCAAAAGGAGGGTTATGATTTTACGCGATAACGACTTCTACGTGGCTGAAGCCGCGGGGAACAGCTTGTAATATATACATTTGCGAGTTTTCCATGAATATTAAAAAGTTAAAACTATAATTATGTGTATATATATATATTTACATACCCATAAATATATATACAAATATAATACACACATACAAACATGCACATATACAATAAAAATATACGCACTTACAGATAAAAAGGTACAAATAGACGGTATCAAGAGCCTCAACCACTTAGCAAGTCAAGTAGTGTTCCTTGAGTAGTTTTTAAAGCTGGGCAGTGTTTATGCCCATCTAATGGGCAGTGGTAATGCGTTCCACAAACGGATGGCCTGCACTGTATATGATTTGTCCATAAAATTTGTGGAATGCTGTGGCATTTTTAAAGTCAAATTCTCCGACGACCTTAGGAGCCTTGAATGTGTATCGTGTAAGAATTTGAAGCGTTCTTTAAGGTAGGAGGGCTTATTAGGGTTGAAGGGTGTACTGTATAATAGTGAAAGGATATGAATATTCCGGCGAAGGCGTATAGGTAACCAGTTGAGCTTATTACGATATTCAGAAACGTGGTCAAATTTGCGCAATTCAAAAATGAACCTTATACAGAAATTCTGAAGTCGCTCAAGTTTATTAAATTGGTCCTTGGTGAGATCAGGATAGCTGGCATCTGTGTAATCGAGAATTGGAAGAAGAAAGGAGTCTGCAAGCGCAATTTTGGTCGCAACCTGTAGCAAGTTACGCAACCTTCTCAAAAACCCCGCAGAAGCAAACATTTTCCTGCTTACTTCTTGCAGCTGCGGACCCCAGGACAAATTCTTATTAATATATATTCCCAGATTTTTAACTTCATTTGCAATGGGAATGAAGGCACCATCGCATAATATCTGGGGCTGTCGTGACCAATCGATCTTAGCTCTAGTTCTGGAGCTACCGACAACAGTTACTTGGGTTTTCCCCGGTTTTTTTTTTTATGGTATAGGGGGCAAACGAGCAGACGGGTCACCTGATGGTAAATGACTACCGCCACCCATGGGCACCTGCAACTTGAGAATCACAAGTGCGTTGCCGCCCTTTAAGGTGGGAGTAGGAGAAGAGAGGGAGGGGGGGGAAGAGTGGGAAGAGGGGAGAGAGGGGAAGGACGGGAATAAGGGAGAGGGAAGGGTTAAGGCCTCCGGTAACCTCACTCACGCGGCGAAACGCAATGAAACCATTGCTTCACGGCCGGTTTTCTGTGAGGCCGTGGTAACGAGCGGAGTCGAGCCGGCCCATACATGCCGAAGCATGGCTCTCCCACGTAGAAATACATATAAACCATGCTGCCTACTCCATACACAAATCTGCTCTATGTCTTTGTTAATGATAAATATTGCCTCTGCTAGCCGTTCTACAGGAGCTTGGGTATAAATCTGTAAATCATCTGCATAAAGGTGATAGGTAGAAGTTAGTTTGTTGGAAATAGAGTTTATAAAAACTGCGAAGAGCAAAGGAGATAGAACGCCACCCTGTGGTACACCTGCAGACGTAGTGCACCAATTTGAGACCCTCTCCTCGATACGAATACGCTGCCGGCGCTCACACAGGTAATTACGAAACCAGTCAACTGCCGTTGGAGATATGTTAAAAGAACACATTATACCAAGCAAGACATCAAAGTCAACAGTACTAAAGGCATTGCTGAAATCAAGCAAAGCCAGCACAGTTAACATGCTGTCTTCCATGCCTGATCGTATATCATCCGTAATATGAACCAGTGCAGTGGTGGTACTATGGCCTGGGCGAAAACCAGATTGGAGAAGATTTAAAAGGAGGTTTTTGGAGAGAAAAGGACTAATTTGGTTATAAACAAGACGTTCGAGAACTTTAGAGAGAAAGGGTAGGCTTGATATAGGACGGTAATCGGAGAAGTAGGTAGGATTACATTTTTTGGTTAACGGAGTCACTTGTGCCTCTTTCCACGCAGTAGGAAAGTTTCCACTTGTTAGCGAGCAGTTAAATACGTGAGCAAGATCGGGAATGATTTCATCCAGGATTGGCGGGATCATATTACGGCTGACATTGTCACTTCCAGATGCATTGGAGCCTATAGAAAGTATGCTCTTCTTAACATCACAATCGGAGACTTGACTAAAGACGAATGTCGGAGAGTTGGGAGTTGGAAGAGAGGAAAGATATTGTAACGTATTTTCTTTTAATGTCCTGTCAAATTTGGACGACGCAGAGAAGTGTTGATTCATCAATTCGATATCTAAGTCTTTGGGATCAATGTTTTGTCGTGTTTTTCCGACTCCTAGAGATCGTAGAAATTGCTAGACTTTGGCCGGATCCCCGTTTTCAACAGAGGAATGGATGTGTTGGCGTTGTGCTTTCCTACAAGCCTTATTGCAGTTATTTCTGATGGCTACGTATTTATCCCAATTAGTATTCGTTGGACTTCGCTTGAATCTCGACTTGGCTATGGCTTTTTTAGATAGGATTACCTAACTTAATTTTAGCTGTAAGCCAAGGAGACGGTAAGTGCTTTATTTTGATTTTACGCAAAGGAGCATTTACGTCATAGAGTTTTATCAGTTGTTCTGTAAAAATATCTACTTTTATATTGACTGAATCTGTGTCATAAAGATGACCCCAGTCTATATTTAAATTTATAGTCAGAATTCTTTGTTTAATAGATTCAACAAAAAACAGATTCAATGTTTCTATAAATAAATATGTCGATGTATCGAATAGAATAGATATTTGTTAAAACCGATTCAATCTGATATATCGTATGGCAAACATCGAATAACTTCGAGATATATCGATGTTAAGTGAATTTATCCCTAAAAAAACAGACTGGAACAGAACAACCGTACGCAATGCCATCTGACTATAATAATATATATTATTTAATACTGCCAGCTATGCTTACTGCTCACACAACAGTTATCTAAAATATATTAAATAGATATAATTACGTAAGTCCACAGAAATATTCAATAGGAAAATAGGAAATGGTTAAGGGTGCACGCCGGGTTTTGCGATGATAATAAAAACGCATCGTTCTACAAAGAAGTGATATATTTCATACTAATATATTATAACGTAAAAAATAATAGGCGTTTTAAAAGTAGCGTATCGTTTTAACGCGATTTCAATATTAGGTTTTTATCTATGAAATTGGCGTTTTATATGAAAAAAAATCAAATTATTTTTTTCTATACTGGTGTGATAGCCTGGTGTGACCACGAGTCCGGCGCGTATTTTTTATTTCTATTAATCAAAGTAATCACCCATACAGTTGGTACATCTTTGCCAACACAGTGGCAGTTTATTGAAGCCCTTCTTGAAGAAATCAGCTTGACGGGAGGCATTTCAGAACAAATTCTTCAAAGGCATTTTGTACTACCTCTTGGGTATTGATTTTTTTTCCCACCAAGAAGTTATCCAAATTCTGGAAAAAATAGAAGTCTGTAGGTGCAAAGTCTGGAGAGTACGGCGGATGACGGAAAGCTTCCAACCCCAGCTCTTGCAACTTGGTGGTCGTCTGCGCGATCTCATACTGCACAGCAGTATGAGATCGCGCGTTGTGTGCAGGAGCAGCGGAGACTAACGATTGACCAAAACTGGTTGGAGACGTGCGAGCTTCTCCATCATTGTGTTCAGTTCTTCACAGTACACATCTGCAGTAATGCTCATCCCATTTGGTAAGAAGCTGTGCGATGAATCACACCGACGCTAGACCACCAAGCAGGTAAAGATTAATTCTTACGTTTGTGTGCCTGTTGAGCAGTGCAAAGTACGTCTCGACGCGTACTTCGCGCTGGCGATCATTAAGTTCGTGGGGCACACATTTGTCAAGGTTTTTACCTTGCCAATTTGACGCAAATGGACTAATATTGTTTTGATTGCAACGTCGAAAGCTAATGCTAAATCAGCCGTAGATTGAGTATCATCATTCATCACAATTTTCAACAATCGCCTTTAATTCGCCATTGTCGACCATAGTTTTCGGATGACCACGAGGTTCATTTTTCGGGTCGAAATTTCCAGAACGGAAGCGGGCAAACCAACAACAGGCGGTGCTTTGCTTTGTAGTGTTAGCTTCGTAGACGTCGTTGATGTTGCGTGCCGCTCAGTGAACAAACGAAGCTTTTGAAAAAATAAATCCATGTTTTTAAAATAAAATTAATTTGAAATTAGAATTCTTAGAAAAATATTTTGATTTGAAATAGCCAGTACTGCAGAACGGCAATTTCATAGCTAAAAGACCTATTAAATAGCCGTTGCGAACTCTCCTAATAAAAAGAGGCTCACTTTTATTCATTTTTTACTGTAGCAACATTCCATAGCTTGGAAGTGCTTGAATGGAGTAAGTTTATGTTTATTTCGTCGATTGCTAAAATTCGCCGAAATTCAGGTTACCTCGTTACATTTTCTATTTTAGTGTTTAACTTACATACTTTTCAAGAACTATTTTGCGTTTGGTATTGTATCTAAATAGCTGCGTCCTGCAACGCTAATAATGAGCTGACGCGAACAAAATATACCTATACACTCAGTACTAGAACTACGTAGCCAGTGGTAAAACCTGAATATTGAGTAAGTTGAGGATATACCAACACAATGACGGGGTAAGTAACGAGAACAATCATAACATTCTTTAAAAATCGTTATCAAGAACTTACACCAGATCCTGTATTAATTAAAACCTACTTACATACCTACCTGCATTGTCTAAATTTATTTATTTCAGTAAATCGTATAGTATTAGGGAGATGAAAACAATAGTGGAATATCTAACAGAAAACAAACTTTACGGTGAAATCAGAGGTAGAAAGATGTGGATGGATTTTTCAAACACTCAGGTAATAAGCAATTTAAATATACAACACTTGACTGACAATTATTACTGAACTAGAAACCCGCCCCGGCTTCGCACGGGTAGCAGAGACATCTTCAACAATCATCATCATATTTCAACCAATTTACAGAAAACGTTAACAAATTATAAACCTAAACCTTCCACATGAATCACTCTGTCTATTGGTGAAAACCGCATGACATACCATTCAGTAGTTTTTCATTTGGGGACATTGTTTTATAATATGTAGTGTAGTGATCGTTTGATAATATCAGTTCCACTACAAGTATTTCTAACAGTTATAAATTCAATACATAGAGTGAATGAAATATTGTTATATTTATTGTAGCTTACCACGAGGACCTGGCAAAGTCTGAAAGAAACTTTTTTGAAGCGCATTCTTCCTGATATACACAATCCATACTACAGGCTTTCTATCGAACAAGTCAATAGTTTCCGAGCTGGGTAAGTAATAGAATATTTGACTTCTACTATAAAGGCAACCTCTGGATATCTGCTATTCAAGGTGTTTCCAAATTGTTACCAAAATTCATAAAAAATTGTTTTTGTTAAATATTTGCTGTAAATTATTAACGAATATTATCTCTTTTTTTTGTTCATATAAAATTTATTTATTGGAAACAAAAAATTATAAATCACTTATAAAAATAATTTTATTCCTGTATTTGTAGCATTTCCTTTGACCTCAAAGTACTTTGGCATGCTAACTATATGTATAAAACATTTTGCAAGTTCAGATTTATTTGTTTTTCTTTTAATTGGTGTTTTTAATTGTAACTTCTTATCAATTTCCTTCTTGTTGATTCCAACTGTTGTTTTATAAGGATTTATATAGTGCTGTGGAGATGTCCATATTGGTGAATGGTGGAAGTGATCACTGCCTAACCAAATATGAACTCACATTGGGGCCTACACAAGCTTAAAAAAAGGCTGCTCATTGTTTTTAATATGAATCTAAATGGACCAACTGAGCTTTATTGCAGCTCATACCAATTTTTTCTAATTTGTCAGCTGCTAAAAGTACTGAAATACTGTCAAAATGTACTGTGTGTTGACCAGTTTTAAATAGAGATTATTTAGACTGGGGGAAAGGTATCAGTTTGCTTTCATTTTCAACAAGACTTTCCAATTACTTTTAAAAGGACGCCTCAGATTAAAGATACTGTTTGCTTTAGAGTAATCAAAAAAAAAATACTGTGTGTATTTGAAGTTATCCTACAATTGACAAACCCTCAAATAATTAATTGTACCTATACTTGAAATACCATTTATTATTGTTATTATCCATATCCAGGCAACTGCCAACAAATAAAAAATAATCTTTTTTTCTTTCAGATATGATATTAGTGACAAAAATAAAAATAAACTTGAAATCCACACTGTGAGTGATGAGTCAAATGGTATGTTAAATTATCAGTGAACTTTATTAAATTTTAAATTTATTACAGATATTAATCAAACAGATTTTTGTGTTTTAGATCCTAGTGAAAATGATACACCACAGACCAATAATGACTATGGAATTAAAGAGGAAATCATAGCAGGTGAGAATATAAAATGTTCAAAGATCCCTTCACGAAACAGATCTTCGGCAGATACTGTAATTGTTGATACATGCTATGAAACAGCTGAAGATATTCAAAAGGATTTGGAGTCCCCAGGTGGTGACAAAGAAACAAAGTCACTCAGAGATTGCATTACTTATTCTGAGCCACTAACACCAATGCTGCAAGAGGTATTGGATGATTTTCAATCAGAACCAGAGAATGAGCCGGAGACATCTGACAGAGAAAATCAAGTTGAAATAGGTCATACTGTGCCAGATTCAGATAATATCAATAAAGAAACTTCAGAAATTATTAAAGAGCATGATAAATTAGATAATGATGCCAATAATATTTCAAAGAAGGATACTGGTTCTACAGTTGCTTTAGATGAAAAAGCTGATTCTAAAGTTGAAGTGAATGAATCAAAAGATAAAAAAAACCAAATTAATCAAGAATCTGCTGATAAAAAACATCCTGAATTAAAAGATGACTTCCCAGTTCAAGAGGCTGTTAAATCAGTTATTGCAGAAAAGCAAACTGAAAGTGAAAACCATACAACAACTAAGAATCAATTGGTTGAAAGTGCTATATTAGCAGCCAATGATTCTCAAAATACCGATGTTGTAGTAGTGCATGATTCAAACTCTGAAGTTTTACATCCTTCTGATGGTTTGAAATATTCTAATAGCACGACAGATGCTTCACTTCCTAATAATCCTGAAGCACTAAAAAAAATACTGGTAAACCAAAAGAACACAAAACTGGATCCACCTGAAAACCATACCGATATTAAAGTCGCAAGGAAAAGATCGAATTCAGAAGATACAGCAAAAATTACAAATAAAAAGAAAACAAGGTTAAACAAAAATAAACCTAAAGCTACCTCAGAAACAGAGAGTAAGACGACTTTTGTTACAATTGGTGAACTTAAATTTGTAAGTATTGAAACAAATGATAAACCGATGGACATTGAGACCATATCTAACAAAACAGATAAGCCGAAACTGAACAAAAAAGATCCAGTGCCATCAGATAAAACAGGGAAACCTTCAACAAGTAACAACAATGACACAGACAAAGTCCTTTTACTCTCAGATACACCTCAAAGCCCTAATTTAAATGAATCTGCTGAGATAAAAAATCCTTGTTTGCAAAATGTGAGTTTGTTTGATGAACAGTTTAATAACACAAAGTATAATACATCTGAATCTGAAGCTGAGCCAAGTAAGAACAAAAAAGAAGTTATCCAAGATAAACGGGACGAAAATAAAGCAAATGAAGTGGCAGAGAAGCAAAATGAAATAGTGATACTCAAGTCACATTCAGAGTCTGATACTGAAGAACTTCCAAGATCCCCAAAAAAGAAGCATAGGCCTGGAGTGATGTCATCAAAGACGGAAAGAGATAGAGCTTTAGCAAATGTATTTGGATTTTCTAGTGGTGAGTTATGTATAGGCCATATGCATTGTGAAAATCTTTAAGGTCATAGCTTAATCTCGTTTTAAATACCTTATAAAAATGGAAAAAAAATTGCATGTTTCATTGGTGAATGGTTGCCAAGGAGAGTTAAAGTTCAATAAAAAGGCATAAGAAAAAGCATTGATGTAAATGGTTCCTATTATTACACATACTACAATGATTTTATCAATTAGTTTTAGTAATTGAAAGTAGGAACTTAGATGAATATCTAAACTGAGTTAGGTTTCCTATGTCTGAATGTATTTTCATTAATTCATTTACCATTTCATTTTTGATTTAGTATCTGTACAAACAGTTTTCAGGTGAACTTTTAGATTTTTTCAAAAAAGCTTTTTCAAGGCACACCTTGAACAGCCCTTATTAACAAAAACTAGATATCTTCAATTATCAGTAATGACCAGTGCTTTCTAAAGACTACTTGCAACCTCACATTTTGTGATTTTGTAATAGAGACATCTATTTCCAGTTTTACTTGCACTGGTTAGTAAAATAAAATTCTAACTCTCTTATGACAAAAACATTATGTAGACATATTTGCCATTTTTAGTTTTCCTTGAAGGTGTAAACGAAACAAGCCACCGCCTCATTACTTTCGGGATAAATAGTTGAAAAAGGATTCGATAATTCTAAAAAGTGATCTAGATCTTGCTCAAAAAGTATAAAGGTGCCAAAACTGTAACAATATGCCAGATAAAAAAGGATTTGTAGTAATTTGGAAAATTGTCTCTGTGAGTTTTTATTGCCACGCTCTTTTATCACAGGCTCTTTCCACTTAACTTATAATAATATCATTTTATTTTTGAATCTAATACATAACATATTAAGGTGCAAGGGATTGGAAGTGCATGTACTTGCTAACTTCAATAACTCATTATTATTGGGGCTTGAATAAAGCATGCTGAATAAATTATGTATAATCGTAAAATATTTTTAATTAATGAGTTACCATTTTGTCTGTAGGTGCAGCAAATTCAAAACGGCGAAGGCAGTTGAGTCGCCGTAGGAGGACAATATCGCAAAACAATGTGTCGCAGTATGTATAAATATAATAATAATAACAACATTTTGCATATCAGTTATTATGTGCTGAGTGTTTTGTTTGAAAAGGAAAATCTAGCACTACGAAATACTTCATTCAAGAAAAATTCATAAACAACAATACTCGTTGATATTGATAATTTATTTTCCTTCTTTGATGTTCTTTTTTTTATATCATGTGAAAACTGGTTATATCGTGTGGTGAAGTGGTATGTCGGAATCGAATCGACTAAAACCACACGGTGTTCCGACACAAATGGGTCTATTGCAAGGGACTCGGGTATATCCTAAGAAGGGAGACCCCGAGAACATCCCCCCGCGCGCGGAACATATCGTGCCACCATCTCAGGCCTGCTTCTGCTAGCGTAACGGGCAGCCTTACCCGTTATTCCCAGGCCAGCGCTCATGGAGGTCGGAGATAATTTTGCAATCTCCGTCGCCTGGTGCCTCTTCTGCGGGACGGGAGAGTACTAGCTCTCTTCCGTTCCCTTTCCGCCGCCTCTTTAACATCACTTCTTCACAGAATGAGGACTCAGAATCCTAAGCACTCTAACTTTGGACCATGGACAGAACCATGGCCCTCTAACGAGAGGGATCCCCTACTAATTTTTAGTTTTTAGTTTTAATTTTTGTACTAATTTTTGTACTATTATTATAATTAGATACAAGATATATCTAAGATATGGTTAGACTTCTCGATTTGTGATTTATCTAATGCTTTAAGTAACTGTTATGATTTCACCATAACCAAGTAGTCTCTTTAATGTACAATGTAATTTAAATGTCATGCCTGTCATTTGTTTAATTACTCTGACAATGTTAAATTAAGAAAGTCTCAACTACAAAACATTGTAATTACACAGTTGGTATGCTTAATAAATAAATAAATAATAGCAGTCGCGAGGTTGCGCCGTTGTTGTACCCACGCTGAGCATTCTACTAGAGTGTGAGGTACAGTGTCATCGCGCCTCCGCAGCGATGGCACACAGACGTTGGCCGCCGGTCTATACGACACAGGAACTTTCCGAAGCAGCTGTGTCCGGACAGCACTTGCGCCTGGCGGTAAGAGAGGCTGCCGTGCCACCTCTTTAGCCTATTTTATACGATGGATCTCTGCGCTCGGTCGAAAGCTGGCGAAGCTGGAACCGTTGCGCTTCGATTTCGCAAGGCGCGGGTCTCGGGTTCCGCTCTAGTGTCCGTTTTTGATACTGCTGTCTTAGACAAGAGGTATTCTCCTTTGGAATACTGAGAAAAATGTTTTTTATTTAATTTTCTATCTTTTTATGCAGTAACGGTGGAACTGATTCAAGTGAGTGGACATCCGACCATGACAGCGAAGTCTATGTGTCGCCCCCGCGCAGCAGAAAGAACAGACCAACAAAGAAATATTTGTAAGTTATATTATTACTTAGTACCATTTCTTGTTTCGTTTTGGATAAACATTAAATGACAAAACAATACATTGCTTCCAAAAATTTAAATGATCAATGATCATTACGTTTCTTAAAGTAATATACATAACATATATCTATAGCAATGACCTTTTCAAAATTTGAAGTCCAAAGAATGGGACTTATCTTAATTATTATTATAACTTGACATATCTCACACACGGCCGTCTGATCCCAAACTAGGCAGAGCCTGTACTATGGTAACCAGACTGCTGATAAACATACTTATATATTTCTAAATACATACATATTATATATAAATTACACCCAGACACAGAACAAATTATCGTGCTCATCACACAATTATTTGTCCTGGGTGGGAATCGAACCCACGACCTCTGGCTTAGCAGTCAGGGTCACTAACCACTAGACCAACAGGCCAGTCAAGTCTTAAAATTTGACTTAACGTTCCAAGTATAAACAAGGAATAATTTGATGCCATTTAATATAATACATTTGTTTAGGAAACCACAATCTGGCAGAATTCTTTCATTGGAAGAGGAAGGAGGCTTGTTTGTTATGTATGGCAAGAAAATATACCCGCTGGTCAAAGATGGCAAGTTGGTAAAAAATTATCTCACATATTTACCTGAATGTAAGTATTTTTCGTTTTCCTATAGTAATCCGAAGCTATGAAATGAGGGGCCTATCAATACTCTATCTATATATTAATACGTGAAGCGAAAACTTTGGATCCCTTTTTACGAAAATTGGGCTGAAGGAGGAGTATGAAATTTCGCACAGTTATAGTTTATACAGAGGAGAAGTGACGAATGCTAAAATTTTTGAACAAAATTTGCTGCAAAGTTTAAAAAAATGCAAAAACGGGTACATACAGCTATGAGTGTCCAGTATATATTTTGACCTGTCATGGTACAAAAGTCTATACAATGACAGGTCAAGTAATATTGGCCAATGAAATAAACCATGGTCGAAATTCGACCACCACGCGATCTCTAGTTTTAATAAATGTACATATATGTCCCTGTTTGTCTTCAAATTACGGTTTGTATTTAAGGTTTTATAGTCGATTTATTTAAAAAGATTTTGTAAGGATTTGTATTGTAAAATGATTTTAAACAATAACTTAATACTACATTTTTAGCTGATTCAGAAGATGAACGGAACTATTGGAAATTGAAATACGAGGATGAAAAGAAAAAGGCAGAGGAGTTGAAAAGGTTAGTTTGTTTTAGTGTCAATGTGTAATTGCTATTTCAATACACACAAATAAATAAAATTGAAATGTCTGTAATGTCAAAATAATAGTTTTGTTTCAAGCTCATACAGTAATTTGCATTTTCAGTTAATTTAGATAAAAAATCAGTTTTTACAATTTTTGTCTGTCTGTCTGTTTGTTCCGGCTAATCTCCAGAACGGGTAGTCCGATTTCCACGGAATTTTCACTGGCAGATAGCTGGTGTTATAAGAAGTAACTTAGGCTACTTTTATTTTGGAAAAAGAATTAGAGTTCCGCGCAAAATATATAAATATGTACACGCGAGTGAAGCCGCGTCGAACTGCTAGTTAATAATATAATTGACGAAACTTAAATTATAGTAAGGCTTGTTATATGAAATACTAAGCTATCATTGGTGGCAGGCAACTTGTCCTAACTAATATTAAAAATGTGTTTACGCTTTTACGCCCTTACTACTTACAACTACTAAACTACTTAACCGACCATCGTGAAATCTTGCATACACTTTTTCAGTGGTACAGATTCCGTGGGATAGTGAATTAATTGACAAAATCTACTTTAACGCGAGCGAAGCCTCGGGCAAAAGCTAGTTTTTAAAACCTATGTTCTTAATATCTCTATTTTTGTCGTGGGAGAGCCATGTTTCGGCACGTATGGCTCGGCTCGACCGAAGTAGTACCACGGCCTTACAGAAACCCGGCAGTGAAGCAATGTTTGCATTGTTTTTGGCCGAGTGAGTAAGGTTACCGGAGGCCCTAACCCTTCCCTCTGCCCCCCTTCCCCTTGTATGGTTTGAGCTATTCAGTATTCCATGACATTTTTCACCACTACAGTAATATTACGGTAACTCCAATTATTATAATATATAAGTATGTTCATCAGCAGTCTGGTTACTATCGTACAGGCTCTGCCTAGTTTGGGATCAGACGGCTGTGCGTTCAAGTTATTATTATTATCTCTAACTGTTTTTTACATTGGTCGTATATTTTAGAACAGGATTTTATATTTTTAGGACGGGTGGACCGATTTCCACGGGACTTTCACAGGCAGATAGCTGGTGTTATAAGGAGTAACTTAGGCTACTTTTATTTTAGAAAAAGAATTAGGGATCCGCGAAAAATATAAAAATAAGTACACGCGAGCAAAGCCGCGCGGGAACTGCTAGTTATAAATAAAACTACTTATAAATTACTTGACACATATGATGTAAATTAAGTTAAAATGTAGGAGCTATAAATATGTTTTTTCGCTTATAAAACTAACTAGGCAGAGCCTGTAATATAGTAACCAGACTGCTGATAAACATACTGACACATATACTTCTAAATAAATACTTATTATATATAAATTACACAAGCGAACATCATCAATCCCACTAATATTATAAATGTGAAAGTTTGGATGGATAGATGGATGGATGGATGTTTGTTACTCTTTCACGCAAAAACCACTGAACCAATTGCGATGAAACTTGATATGTAGATAGCTGGATACCTGGATTAACGCATAGGCTACTTTTTATCCCGATATTCCCACGGGATCGGGACTTACGCGAGAGAAACCGCGGGGCGCTGCTAGTCTATAATACAATCGCACCCACGACTAGTGGCTCAGCAGTCAGGATCACTGACCACTAGTCCAACAGGCCAGTCAAAATGGTAGGAATAGTGTTACGATCTCTTCGGTACTGATTTTATCATACTTGCCTTGATATCATTGTTAGACTACTCGTATATAACCGCGCCTTGTCTCCATAGGTTAGTGTATTCGTCTTCAGATTTATTTCTTGTCGCTCTTCTATTATTATCCTTGTTCCATATTCTTACTTACGTAATTTTTTTTAACAGGTTATTACAAAAAGCCAAAGAACCAAACTCGAGGAGGTCTACCTCTTCGTCTGCACATCCTAGCGCATTGAGGTTTGTTACATTACCATATTAACCCTTATTCTGCACGTTTGTTTTGTAGCCAGCATCATTCAATTCGTCCATCTTTTAAACTATTGATTTTTCCTAAGTATAATAAGCTAAAAAAGTAAGAGTTAAATATTGGCAACGTAGAGCTGGACTATGATTTGTTTAGAAGTCTGTCATTCAACTCATCCAGGCAGAAGCGGGAGTCGTCGATGCTTTCTGATTCTGCTTTTTAGTGACCGTGTACTTACTGTCCTTTTAATTCCAACATAAATATCTTGCCAACTTCTGGCCCCCTCCCCCCTCTCCTCCCCATTGACGAGACTGCACCGATACATATATTACACATGGACCGATAGAAATTGAACCGGCATGGTCCGCAGATACGCGGGGCTCAAATGCGGAGTTGGCAGTTAAGGCGTTAAAGCGTTTATCAGCTGTGCTGTGTCACATTTTGTCATATTTATGTAAGAAACCCGGTAATATTTGTTTTATTGAAAATGACATTTCAATATGAATGTTTGATTCTTTCTAGAAACTCAACATGCGACCATAACCATCCACAAAGAAATTCAAGTGAAACTGGTGAGTATTTAAAAGGTGTATTTAATAAAACAAAACCAACTAAGTGGGTAACTACCATGTTTATAAACAACATTGTAATTTGTTGTAGGTAAAGAAATATGTATACCGGAGAATAACGAGAAGAAGCCCGAACCAATACCAACTACTTCAGAGAGCATTAAAATTAAATTTACAACTAAAAACGATCAGGTACAGAATGATTTCTCTTACTACACATATAAATTACCTAACCAAAATCGGGTTGTTCGCCAAAAAAAAAATGTTTTAATAAAATATGCTGTTGTACTTGTCCATTGTCTATATTACAATATACATATAGATACTGTTGTATTGATCTGCGTAGTTAGCCATATCTGAGAATATTAAAGGTTTTTAAACTGTGATTTTCTCTGAAAAACAAGAATGGAAGAACCCAAGGTTGCTCGAATAGTTGTCATTTCATCCAAAATCTGGAAACATTTATCATTATCATAAAGTATTTACATTGCATTCGATTGCTATTCAATAATTGTACTTTGATAACTAAGTGGACGTGATTTTAACAGCATCCATAAGTTAACAAGTAAAAACACCAAAATAAATTTACATAAGATAACAAAATAAGAACTTTAGTGCTATTTCAGAAAAGTTCTCTTGCCAAACAAAAAAATACAGTTAACAAGATATCAATTACACCTTGTTAAATGGCAAGACATTATCATTTATCTTTATTACAGGAAATACATTTAGAAGGTAACTGGCCCCAGATCCATAATGTTCTAGAACATGTGGTGCATATATTTCACAAGGAACCGCAGCCTATCAGTTCGAGCCGGTCTAAAACCGTTGTAGAACCCCCAAGCTCAGTAGCAAGTGGAATCTCAACGCCAGTCGTCATAACAGCAGTTCAGGAGCCAGGAGTTGATCCAGGTATTTTGCTGCTGTAGATGTATAATATTAATTAACGAAATCATGTTCTTGTACCCCACAAGGTTATTTTTTATTTCATACAGTGTAATAACTTAGTTCCTTTCAGAATTTAATTATAAAAAGAAAACAAATTGCACCCAAAAAATATAATAGTTCTGACATCTCTTGGCTTGTGAATTTATACTTTTTGTGTTGGATGCCGTGACTTGTATCCTATGTATTATGTACATATTAATATTATACCTACATATAAATTGATGCATTATTACTACTTAGGCTCTTTACTATGTTTATTTGTACATCAAATCTTGTTACACCTGAAAACACGTCAATTGCGATTTATGCTAACATCACTTCATATATTTTATATTGCCATATTTTGGACGTTGGAAGCGATAATCGTCTGTTCCTTTCGGGGAGACGCTGCGTCTTCCATATTATGTTCTTCTCTCTCTAACCTTCGTTTTACTGGCCTGCTTTACTGCTCTGCCTTTTGTTTTGGCCGTTTTGTTCCCCTGTGGGACTCTCTGATTCAAGGAGAGAAAAGTGGAGAAATTGCAATTGGATGTTTGGAGCAGGTCATTTATCAGTTACCACATCTTTCAATCTTTTGTTTTGGTTTTACAGAAGTCCATGAAAAGGTGAATAAAATAGAAAATGAAATTTTCAAAGAAATTGAAGAGAGAGATAAGGAAGAGAAAGATGAGCCTAACGGACTAGAAAACAACGTTACGAAAAGGTACACATACGTGTCTTTCATACTATTAGTTTTGCTTATTATTTCAACATAATAGATACTTATGGCACATGGCATTATCTAGCAGTCAACCTTTTGATGGGTAATGACAGGTACATAAAGAAGTGTTGAAGAAGTGACAAACCGAAGGTAGTCACTGAATTCGAAGCTGCGGTAGCGTAATGGCTAAGGCGTCGGACTTGCGATCAAGTGGTTGCGGGTTCGAACCCCACTCAGTGCACTACCGTCGTGAACCCACTCCTAACACAAGCGTTAAGCTTAGCTGGAGGGGTTAACGAGATTACTAGTAATGGGTGACCCACGTTAGTAGTAATCTTTCTAAAAAAAATAAAAAAATATTAGCATTTTTTTACAATGAAAGAAGAAAACACAAAAAGATAATGTTTTAAGCCCTGCCACTGCAGTTCCTCTCACATTAAAGATTTCTTTTTGTTTTTTAGTGATTTTCATTGCCATATTTGAATACAAACACAACATACATATTTACAATTTTTTTCGTTGTCACAGAAAAGCAGGCAAACCGAGGAAATCATCGCAATCATCAGTTTCCCAAAGTCCTGCAAAAAGACTTAAAACATCTGACATATCCGACACGAAGGAGCCTGAAATCAATGCCACAAAGGACAAGTTGAGTGAAGAAACTGTAAATGATTCGTCAAAAAAACAGCTTAGAACACCGCGGAAAAATTTAAATGGTAGGTTATTTCTTCTATTACTTGTATTCAACAATTAAGTGATTCTAATAGTTTACGATCTCACTATAAAGAACGGATAGATTTTTTACGAGAAATAATCTTTCAAAATAATTTCCCTCGCATATAGTTCCAACGCTTTGATGACTTTACCATCGATGTTATATGGGCGCTCAAAAAATTGTACTATCTAACTAAACTGTTGTATGCAAAGCTGAGCTATCGTTAAGATGTAGCCGAAAAATGCTAATATGCGGCGTTATGTACTTTACTGCCGTATCGAAAGATACTTGAGTTGACTATAAATATTAAAATAAATTATTTGATAGTCCTTTTGAAATTAAGGTTGAAATTAGGTTCGTTTTTATTTTCAAGTTTGTTATTATTTTTTAATTGTTGACACTAGTCATCACATACTCTAAAAGCAAATGCTTTTTTTTACAAGTTTCTACAAAAAATACAATTTTGATTTAATAAAGTGATCAACTTGACAGTCAACTACTATACTGTTTATATTCTAACTCAAAATGTTACCAGATCTTTTGTTTATGATAATGTAACTTTATATAATATATGTAACATAGACTTCTTTATCACCAATAGGTACATAAATAGTTTCATATAATAACCACTGTGTAATATTTTTAACAGAATCTCTGAAAAATGACACCAACACTGTTCAGACCAGACGCTCAAAACTCAACTCAAGCAAAACCAGCGAGATAAAGGACGATGAAGAAGTCCGGTACATGTTCCCGCCAAAAACTACGAGACAGACTGTGAAATCTACAAACACAGATAAAAATTCGAAAGATAAACCTCATAAAAGGTAGTACGTTAGTAAATAAAAGTAGAAAAAATAAATGTTTAAAGTTTTAACCTATACATTGCCTCGAAGTTAGGTTATTCATGGATACAGACTAGTATCTTATAATAGGATATTTGAAATGTTTTATACATATTTTATTTTTACATCATATATTCTACAATCTATTCAAACAATATAATGTTCTAACTCAACCTTCTATAAATATTAGTTTAAATTTTATTTTAATTTTCCTTTGTCTTATATAGAATCATTTTATTTAAGAGTCAATTATTTACTGGTTTTTAATTGTCTCTGTCAATCTTCTGAACCTTAGATAACTATCAACACTTTTTCTTAAGTGACTTAACTGTATTGCATTTATATCATTCTTGTCAATCGAAACATAAATATAATAAATTTAAGTATTTATGACTACTTAGGTGATATGCAGTTAAATCATAATATTGATTACAAAACAATGTCTGTACAATAGATTATAGGGTGACGCTATAATTTTGGACAGTAAGTTTTACTAGAATTGTACTTAGAAATAAGGTTTTAAAAGTACAATTTATGTACCCATATGAGTTTAAGGGATCATGCTCAATGCAGTTGAACATATAGCGTGCCGTGTATTCATTCAGGAAATGATTAATAACTACAGCAACATATTATGTTAATTACAAAAGAGAAAAATTATATTTACAAGTATGTGTTGTCTCGAAAGTACGAGAACTAAAAAATACTGATTGGATATATAATAGGTACACTATAAAAATCAGTAGTTTTGATTTTACGAGACTAGCTCTGAGCTGAATACGCGGTTCACAATTTTTAGAATTGAATCTGATTATTTACATATTGGGTTTGTGAGTTTATATATATACCCGTATAAGTCGGCATTTGTAATGAAATAATATTGTACGTAAATGTCAGAAGCAGTAGTTAAAGGAGCTAATATATCAATATTTTTTTTTATAAAAATGGATTATGTGGAATGGGAGCAGGTGAATATTTTAGATCAATAAACCTTTCAATTCTAAATTGTGTATTATTTCTTCTTTCTTTTTAACTAAAATGGCTAGACTTTATTACTTTAAAATTTGGTTTCATTCTATAATAGTGCTAATGTTTTAACCAATTGAACTTTGTATTTTTTTATTTATTGTAAAACTATATAATTGTGATTCGTTTAGGTGAGTGCTTTCTAAATATATTATTGTGTGTTTTGTGCACCTGCTTCCATTGACATTGTGTAAACTGCATGTTTCATTTGCTTATTACTTCATATCTGAGTTGCTCTTTAGCTTCTGCTACACTTCTTTCATATTGTTTTGGCACTTTTTAATTTTTGTTTGCATTATTATTTTGGCATGTCTAACTGCTTTTATCGCTTCTCTTTCTCACAGTACGACTAAAACCACGAAGATATTCTCTTCCCCTGAAACCGTTTGTTCGAATTCCTTGGAGAGTACTCAAGGCTACCAAGATAGTGACCCCAGTCCTATGAAAAAAGAATTCAGAAAAAAGAAAATGATAAATATTTCTGAAATGAAATATAAAACTATTAGTCATTTGCGACGCAGCAATAGAAAAAAATCGCATCCGTATTTATGTTATGATGGAGGTGAGTGTAGTAACTCATCTCCTGGAAAAATAGGCGATCGAGATAATTCTACTCTTAATTCAAATATCTACAGATCTGAGTCTTATCAGTTATTAATGCCAGCAGCCCAAAAACCGTTCAGGCAATTAGATCCTATAGACGAAACAAGGTCCATGGGCAATGAAGTGCAATTTATTAAACATTTAGATACAACTGCCAAAAATAAAGTTTTTTCTGTTGAAATGATTACTGTGCCACAAAACACGTGTCAGGCCGACAGCGATTTTGGCAGCTCCAGTAATATATCTTTGCCTTTGTCTCCAGAACTGTCAGTTGTTGAAAGTTTATCTGTTTCAAAAGACTTGCTTAAAACTATTGAAGGTGGTCCTACTATAAATGAAATGCAATGTAATGAGGCACTAACTATACCTACGACTTGTAACCAATATTTAATTTCGGATATTGATGTGTCCGTTCCTTTGATGGAACAGGAATGTGGCCTTGAAAGTTCGAATGTACTACTTACCAATAATATAGAGAAACCAAACAACTTGGTCACGGAATCATTACTAAGTAAAATAGGTACGATTAACATTACTGATCAAACTAATGTGACAGACACTTTAGATGTTAAATTAAGAGATCTGCTCCTTGAAAGTGCTAAAAAAATTGGTAAAGAAAATTATATGGATGTTGATGAGACGAATGTAGAGATTCAAAAGAAAACAAGAAATAAGAAGAGGTGTTCCACTCCCCATAAACGAAAAGATTTTACAAAGTCTAAGAAAGTCGCTAAAGTACCAACCCTGGTAGAGGAGGAACATACCGAATCTTTTGCTAAAGGCGGCAGGCAGTCTTGTCCACCTATAATTCAAGCCTTGATGCCAGACGAGCAGGAAGAAATTAATATTGCTCATCTGACTATTACTGAGAATGTCAAATCAAGGCATAGAAAGAAAAAAGATATCATCAAAGTAAAGATACTTAAACCTAAAAGTAAAAAATCACGAAATGCAACTACAAAATCAGTACAGAATAGTAGTGAGAAATCACTGTGTATTGATAGCGGAATAAACGACACAGAGTCTGGAGTGTTTCTTCGTGGAGATGAAAGTGTGGACCTCATACATAATCATTCTGAAACCTGTCTGCAAGCCAATGATTGTGTGGGCGATAGTCTTGAATTTGTAGAGAATTCCATCAAAACCGTACTAACTTTAGAAGATTCTGTGCAGTCCGTTGATGACATTCTATGGCAAAGTCAATGCGAGTCTCTTGACGGCCACAACATTGTGCCCGATTTCTTCTGTAACGATGCTCAAGACGTCAACAGCTTTTACAGTAAGTGTCACCTACTTACTATGTTTAGGTGATCTTAAGATATGTTTATTAGTATAATTTCAATTTGCTATTGCTGCTTGCGACATTGCGCGTGGTGCTAACTAACACTGTAAACAGTTACAAAATTTCATTTAATGCTAGTCCCCTCTCTGATATACTGACTTCGGATACAACTCGATACAAAAAGTGAGCTAACTCAAAAATTTTAATTTTTGCGATATGCACATCATCGAATTCCTTATCTCAATACCTATCGATCAATAAACCAGATTTAAAAATATCGCCACTAGACGCTAGACACTAAATTCACCAACACGGGCTCAACTCAATATAATAAAACAAATATACATACATTGTTAAACAATAACTTTAAAAATCCAATTTTCAGCCCCCAAACATATAAAGCTTGTAACTGCATATAAAACTCCAAAGCTCCTGCAATGCACAAGGACACAGTAATTAGTATTTTGCCTTTTCTGAAAAAAGTGCTTTTTTAGTAAATACCTGTTTAGATCTAGGTGTGCGATATCTAAGTAGTATTAACTGAAAAGATTCTACATTTCTAACATTCATTTGCATCTAGAAACTTCTAGCAATATTGTAATTACTATGAGTAACCAGTTATCCGCGCGTGTTGACCGATACTAAGAAAGCGATACTTTAGTATTAGGAGATGTATTTCTTATCATTTAGAGATTTAACGAGAATTTTCCATGAAAACTAAAGTCAGTTCCTACATTTTTTAGCATATCAACAGTCGTTAGCAGTTCTTTAAAATTTATTTCCAGATCCGAAGCCGGATAACATCGATACCTGTGAGACGGTATATCATAGTCCCTTAGGTACAGAATCTAGTCTCATAACTGAAGATCTTTCTGACGATTTACCTCAGCCACAAATTAAGAATGATAAATGGTATCTACTCAGTGAAGATGAAGCTACAAATACAAATATGAATACCACAAATTTATTTGATACCGCCAATGTTACTAGTTTTGGTGCCAATCTTAAACAGATATTCCCTCTCACTTGTGCCGTGCCAGACTTATCTACCATCACAGAAATGTCCAGAGAAAGTGATAATAGTCGAAGACCTATACAAGAGGTAACTAGCGGTGATGGTTTTGATTCCCAAAATGTTTTCGATTAAATTTTTTATTGTGTGATTTCTATTAACCTGGAGCTTGATAGAATACGTTTGAGATTATTGATTTTTGTATTTGGTATTTTAATGAATTAGTATTTGAAGAATAAATGTAATAATATTTAAATCACTACAATTTATTTTGGAATTGGAGTTTATGTAATTTGACAAAAGTGTTAGGGTGCCACCACACCAAACGATTGATTACATCGATCGACATCGATTGATTGTGGTGGCTTTTTGGGACCGATTGGTACGGTCAACTCAGAAAGTAGATGACCACATCAATATTTCCAAAACTCATTTACAACTCTTGCATAAGTTAACAAGCTTAACAAGACTAGCGCTAGGGTTGAATAAACATGTTAAAAGTTCAAAATTAGCTAAACACCACATTTTATAAATTAACTGAACACCAGATTGGTCAAAAGTAGCTGAAAAAATTGTATCCAAAATATCATAACTCCATACATTACAATTTTCGCCAAACATAATCAGTTTTCTGTTACGGTTGTGTGGTAAATTACAATATTGTCGTTAAACATAATTAGTTTTGTGTTATGGTTGTGTGGTATATTAAATACTTACCAAATTGTCAAAAGTAGCTGAACAACATTGCATCCAAAATATCTTACTGCCCTGCGTTTCTCGTCATTTGTCGTAGTATTAAATTAATTCCGGTGTTTTGGTTTTTCAAAATAAAACTCAACTAGGTAATTGTCATAATCATTTTAATTATAACTTGCGACACTTAAATGACCTTTTTTATGTTATAGGGGGCAAATGAGCAGACGGGTCACCTGATGGTAAATAACTCCCACCGCCCATGTGCACCTGCAACTCAAGAGTCACAAGTGCGTTGAAGGCCTTTAAGGTGGGAGTAGGGGAAGGGGGAGAGGGAAGGATTAGGGCCTCCGGTAACGTTACTCACTCAGCGAAAAGCAATGTAAACATTGCTTCACTGTTACTTCCTTTTCTGTGAGGCCGTGGTATCACTCCGGTCGAGCCGACCCATACGTGCCGAAGCATGGCTCTCCCACTATTGAACTTACATAGGTACCTACTTAGTATAATAAAATGTCACTTGGTAGGTGTACATTTTTTCTTAAAAACATGATTACCTACCGATTAAGTTATTATATATACGCCGTTTGAGGCTTGAGCCGGTACAACCAGCTGTGCTTGGAAGATGTGGTGGCGCGAGGGTGTCGATACCAGATGTGTATCGCACACCAAAGGTCTACCCATCTTCCATGATAGTAACGACAGCAGCATACATCTGGTCTCTTCCCATCGTCTTTATCAGACCATTGGGGTCACGCAGGGCTGGAACGCCAGCGGCAGGCCTATGTCATTTGATGTAAGTACTTGCGTGCGCTAAATACCTACCGGCCGCTTGTCCGCCAGCGGACTTAATACGCAGTCACGCGCAGTGGGTTGCCGCAGCTGCATCGCGCGCACACGCTTTTATTTTTAAAGTGCAAAAAGGTAATTCGAGATCGTATTGATAAATTCTTTAAATACTGCTAAATTCACTTTGAAAATTGACATGGTTGTTTAAAAGTAAAGAAAGAGAAAAAAGGCCCGGCAGCACTATTTGTGAAATTTAAAAAAAAATATCGTCTTAACCCTGTTTGTCCTCGTTTCCCTCAAATTATTTATTAAAACTTTTGTGTAAGATTTAGAATATTTTCCACCACACAGTCTAATAATCGATATTTTAAAAAAGGAAAGAAGTTTATTAATCTTTATATAAAATTAAACCAATAAAGGATTGTTATATGTATATTAAAACATTTGAAATGAAAAATAAGCCACAATTTACGGCCACGCGGCCGTGCGCTATTGCAAGGCAATAATAATCGTGCTACAATCGTGTAAAAAGAACTTAATGTTTGTAACATTAAGTTCATTTTCGCATGCAGCTGTCAGCGCTCAGAAAAAGTAGGCAATTAAAACGGTAGGTATCGATATTTTTCTAGGGAGTGATTGATCTGTTACGTAGTAACTACTCGGTAATCTGTGCCAGCGGTAACAAGAGCTATGACGAATTATGCCGTTTATATTAGCATGTCGAGTTATACAGCATGCGCTTCTGCTACAAGAAGGGCCAGCACGTCCGAGACAGTCGACAGCTTCTCCACAGTGACAAAGATGCGGAGAAACACAAGGAGTTCCTAGACCAAGGCAAGTGCCAAGGCGGAATGGTGTATCGTCCAACAGGGTGTCTATGTTGGGCGATGGTAGTGTCTAAATCCATAGGCCTGATTCTCCCAAAGCCAACAAAAGAGCGCGCTCTGTAACATTGGTGCTTGTGTTAATTAAGTATAAGCATGTAGGTCTGCTTTATGTTCCCAATTAAATTGGCTTCCTATTTGCCAGTGCCGTAATTGCGACCTTTAACTTCTCCTCTTTTTTCTTTTCTCAATTCTCTTTCCTACCTACCCTCTTATCTAGCTCCCTACTTCCGGTTCTTTTGCACAAACCATGACCGAAATCTTCGATCAACAAACAATCTAGGTACTTCTCTTATAACAGCTCCGATTTTATTAACTTTTAGTGGATGGAGGAGGCATGTAACACATATATTCTTCTCTGGAATGCGCTCCTAGTCGAAATCAGGATATCTACAAACCGTTTTACATATTTGAAAAAAGTCAGTGATCTCCTCCACGTTGGCAGAATAATCTGTACCTCCTCCCTGTACTGCGGTACCTATTCATAGTATATATATGTAAGCGTACGTATGGATGTGTGTATACAATATGTATTAATGACGTATATTATTTATCTATGTAAGTAATAGTGTGTAGTATCCCGTGTATTATAAATGTCAACTTGTCTTGATTATTTTAACTTCCATGTACGTATACATAAATTCAAATAGAGCAATCAAAAGTTCAACACATCTTTGCACCTACCGTATAACATTTCTACATCACGGATTCACGGTTGACTGGTAGAGAATACCCTGGGCATTAATTCCGCCTTTGTACAAATATGCATGAAGTTTTAAATAAATAAAGTATCCCTTTTTAAACTCCATAGTGGATCGTCCCATTTTCTCTGAGAGAATGGATTAACAGGTAAGATCCGAGAGTATTGGGACAAGTCATCCCCAAGCATTTATGACATCGGTCTTGCTTCTTACACGACACTTCAGAACTAACCAGTCTGTTCGTTAGAATTTTCCTGGTTAACTCTTCTGTGCCGTGGACCGAAAACAGAAATGCTGCAAGGCTGACATCTGAAATTTTCCGAACACTAAAACCACTCAAACGAACTGGTAAGGATTTTGCTAAGAGTGTTTTGAATAGTTTTATCAAATTGTAGCTACCAATCACAACTCTCAGTACCTGCAGGACCTATTGTTTACAAAGAAACGAAGACACAATAGCCGATTTGTCGTACAACCGAACGACAACTGAAATGCTTTCTGATTGGGCGAAATAAAGCGCGCGTTTAGTGTGCCGCAAAAAACTTGTACTTATAAGCTTCGCGCCTTCGCGCAAATAATTGGCGTGTGCTTATTGGTTATTATATTTAAGTATCTAATTGGCTACGGCAGTCCATAGAACATTTTGTGATTATACATAAGAGTAGTAAAGTCGTAATAAAGAAGGTACATTCATCCACTCGACATTCTACATCATTTTCTACATTCTTACATTTGGAGTCAGAGAACCTACTATTTATTACCATACTATAAGCACAAAAAAATTCAAGTGCATGAGTGAATTTGGCTACGAAAAGACAAACACGGAGTATAGTAAAAGCCGAATGGCCAATAAATAATTTCAAATAAATGATCCGAAAAGGTGTACTTGGATTAAATAGTTACCACTTCGTAAGTAAGGGAACGCACCTTTACTACGTGACCCATTTTTTATAGCCCTCCACCCCCTTGGTGACCACCCGTAGTATATGCTAAGACACCCCCTCTCCCTCAATTTTCACGTAGTAATTTATAAATATGGTTTTAAATCGTTTTTTTGCCAACAGAAAGATAAAAAGCGCTAAACGCTTGCTTTTAGCCACCTGTGACTTTAAAAAGTGCTAAACGCTGCGCGGCATATTTGAATATAGCTCGAAAAAGCACGAGATTTCCGTAGACGATGTCGGATACGTGACGAAAACCTAAGCTCCGCCCCTATGACCAAGCGTGGTATCTCGAAGACCCCCTCCCCCCCCAGAACGGGCCACGTAAAGTATCATACATCCTGACGTACGTCCCGGCAAGGTCACGCACGATGCACGATGAAAAACGATCGTGAATAGTCTTGATGTACGTCATAATTATTATTAATTGCTTGCTGGACTTGCACGACCCGTTTTGCGTCCAGCGAGTGCCCCCACCGCATGCTTGATCATGTATATTGCCAATTTGTGGGGAATTCCCCAAAATGCGGTGAATTTCAAACCGATTGACAACACCATTGTAACAGTGCTTTCTGCAAAATAATAAATGATTTGATGTGATTGGGGAATTTATGGGGAGATCAATGCGAGGAAAATGTGGGAAATTGGGAATTTTTAGCCTTATTAATTACATTACGACTTCAGGTTTTTTCTCCCCAAACTCGGGAATTTGACCATTATTTTGGGGTAATTTCAGAAAATGGCATTGGCAACACTGGCTACATCACCGTGGCCTTGAGCGGACGTACAGCCGGGATAGATCGGCACGATGGTGTGTATGCTACGTCCAGCACCGCGGCCTTGGCGGGACGTACGTCAGGGTGGATGATGAGTAAGGTACTTAACGCCGACGTACGTCAAAGGGTCGTGTGTCGTGTATGCTTGATCATGTTTATTGCCAATTTGTGGGGAATGCCCCAAAATGTGGGGAATTTCAAACCGATTGGGGAATTTATGGGGAGACCATCAATGCGAGGAAAATGCGGGGAATCGGGAATGTTTTAGCCGTATTAATTACATTACGACTTCAGGTTTTTTCTCCCCAAACTGGGGAATTTGACCATTATTTTGGGGTAATTTCAGAAAATGGCATTGGCAACAGCACCGTGGCCTTGAGCGGACGTACAGCCGGGATGATCGGCACGATGGTGTGTATGCTACGTCCAGCACCGCGGCCTTGGCGGGACGTACGTCAGGATGGATGGTGAGTAAGGTACTTAAGTTGGGCATTTAGTATTCTTCTCCCTGTCATGGTACGTTTACACGCTCGCGTTCAAACCGACATTCAACGAGCCCAAGCACGTGCACTAGTATGTGAGCAGGCTGTTTGTGAATGCTTGCGTGAATGTGCTCGCGCTTGCCGCCGACCGGGACCACTGTCGGGTGCGTTTACACGCTCGCGTTCAAACCGACATTCAATGACACAAGCATGTGAACAGGCTGTTTGTGCATGTTTGCGTGAATGTGCTCGCGCTTGGCGCCGATCGGGATGACTGTCGGATTTTTGACACACATCAAAGGGTGAATGCGCTTGTGTGCGTTTTCACACACACGTGTTCGGCGCTCAGCCGCGTTAGTATAGTTTGCGTCTTTGTGGATAACGGCCGACGCGATGACTGAATTAAGTTTTACGAAGATGACAAATTAATTTTTGATAAGAAATATGTCGGAATGGTTTAGCGAGCAAATATTACGCTTCCTGGAGTGTTACCAGGGAGAACAAATAATATGGGACCCCCAAAATAAGCATAAGCATCACAAAGACAAAAAAAACAGTCAGTCGTAGGACTGTACGTCAGACGTGAAAACATAACTTCATAATGTATTTGCATTTACATACACACACACATCTGTATATATATAATTAGGTTGAAAATAAAAAGTAGGTAATAACATATCTAAATGTATACGTAGGGTGCACTGGAAGTTCTGCTCTTCTGGCCACTCATAAATGTTTGAATTTCGAATGTTACATATGAATGAAATAAATTTTAGGCATTAGAGTTGAAATCATAGATATTTAGGAACCGCTAATATATTTTAGATATGACCCTTGACTGGCAAATGAGAGGTCCTAAGTTCAAACCCAAGTATTTCTTCTGACTTTTTGTAATTTATATTAATTTTTTATGTCATATGTTAAAAACAGAAAACCAAATAAAAACATTTTTAGTTTTTTCGATTCTTTATTCGTCCTCATTTAAATATATAATTAACACGTCATCTAGAAACTGGGCTTGGGGTTTTATATTAGATTGAAACCTTGCCCAGCCCAAGAACCAAACAATGGTCATAACATGGGCACAACACCCTACTGTCCTGTCGTGTATCCACGCCACAATTAATACAGATTCGATACAGGGTTGCCAGACGAATGCGAATGAATTATCGTATCAATATTCGAAAATTATCGTACAGAAATAAAAAAACTTATTTCCTATACTTTTTATAAAAGAGTGTTATTATCGGAATCACTATTTACTTCTACTAGTTGGTTTAAAACAATAAATTGATTTGATTTGAAAACCATAACAGCATTTATTTGATTAGTTTTTACGCATTGGGCTGAAAGTATTAAAGCCAGACATTTTATTATTTTGTATTTTTAGACGATTTTAAGGCAGTGGATTCTAGTCTTTTCGCTCCACTTCGGAGGAGGGTTGGAAATTATCGTACTCTGGCGTACGATAATACATATTGTATCGTACATCGTACCGGTGGCGAAATAATCGTACATGTACGATAATTATCGTACGTCTGGCATCGCTGATTCGATATGTGTCCGAGCGTGTGAATCAGGGCTGCTAGTAAGGACAAATTATTTTATACCACCGAGTCTCAGAACTTATACATACAAAATCACGTACTATTATATAAAATTAGTGTTGTACAAACTACAGCTATAGTACGTCACTCTGTGGGGATTTCAATAAATATGTTAACAATATAATATATTAGTAAGTAATAAATAACTTTAACTCTATGTGTATGTACGTAGTTATTTCGTTATAGCGTCAGTAAAGACATTGTATCCAATTATACAATGCATTCTACTATACAAACAGGAAACATAAGATAACCGAATTATACGAATTTTGTATCCAATTATATAATCTGGCAGCCCTTGCGCAGGCTGCATGGCAAGCTGCGTGCCGGGCTGCTTGCCAGGCTGGACGGCGTGCGTCTAAACGCACCATAATATGCTATCCTGCTGTCAGCTGTCGTTAGTTCAGTTAGTTGTCAATATTGTCAACATATCAAGTTAGCCATTATTGTTATCAAATTAAAGAAGAATTCCGATTGCTAATATATTTGTATAATGGATTAAATATCATGATGCCTAGACATCTACCATTACGAATAAGTATAAGAGACTGTTTAGTTTTAGTTCTACTAGTTATATTTAATACAATTCATATAACGGATATGGGTAAGTTTCTCTAACGAATATTGAGAGTTGGAACACTGCAAATATTAATATATGAATCTAATATTATCATTGTTGTTTGACCGTAGCAAATAATAATATGGACACCCAAAGTAAGGAAAATAAAATAAAAGATGACACGAGCGACAAAGGTGTAAATTTCAGTGAGAATGAAGAATATTTGAAAAGTTGT
Source organism: Euplagia quadripunctaria (assembly GCA_963859945.1). Classification (NCBI taxonomy): domain Eukaryota; kingdom Metazoa; phylum Arthropoda; class Insecta; order Lepidoptera; family Erebidae; genus Euplagia; species Euplagia quadripunctaria. The sequence continues at coordinate 14,529,916 of OY982575.1, read as the reverse complement.
TCATCTGTGGATAAGGATGTAGTTGAATGTAACACATTGCAATATCCTTGCATAGATTGTAAGCGGGGTATAGATTGCCGATATGGAGCATTCTACAACTACACCTGTACTGTGAAGCCGAAAATTATTTGCAATGTTAGTAAGCTAGAAAATACCAAAATCAAAGTCAGTATATTCTTTTAGCGATGTAGTAGAAACAAATAGATTACTTATTTAATTGTTGTTGTTGTTTTAGGGTCCAATAAAATTTAACAGAACTGCAATGTGCCGATTCTGTTATCAAACTGAGAAATGGGAACATCGCTGTGAGCAGAAAGCAAATTGTAATTCCCTGTCATCACCTTTGAAATATTATTTGTAAGTTATACTCAAGTAATTCATTACAGTTTAAGTTAAAATAATAATACTAAATTAAAATTAATTACTTCATTTGAGTTGTTCTAAGTAATTATCAGCATGGGCATAACCAGGAAGGGGCAGGGGAGAGAAGCTTCCCCTTGCTATAAGCTTGTTAATGTTTATTTCAAATTTTTCATTCAATGCTCCCGGACCAACAAAAAGAAATTTTGCCCCTCTTTAAAAGAAAATTGTCACCCTGTTTCTCAAATTTAATAAATTCCTAGGGTCTGCAATAGTATATCATACTCTATCACAGGAGTTATAGAATTATACAGTGGACACACATTTCTTAGGTAGAGAAAAATAATGTTAAACAATCTCACATAACTTGTGATTTATGCCATTGATTTATATTATTTTTCATGTGCAGCCTGCTGCACTTTACTGTCGCACTTTTCGTGTTTATTATCGCGCCCCTCGGTGTCACCCGCGTAAGTCCCGATATTGTGGAAATATCGAGATAAAAAGTAGCCTATGTGTTAATCCAGGTCTCCAGCTGTCTACATACCAAGTTTCATCGCAATCAGTTGAGTAGTTTTAGTTTGAAAGAGTAACAAACATCCATACATACTCACAAACTTACATGTTTATAATATTAGTCGGATAAATAGATAGTCTCAATTTATATTTCTTTATGTCCATTTACAAAGTTTTAAAGAAACCTGACTAATATTATAATTGTTACTATTATTCCAGGACAAACTGCACAGTCTCAGATGATATAGTGTGCTTAGGAAAACGAAGATTTCTCAAGAAAATTCGATGCTCTTGGACTGCAGGCACCAGATGGGGTACTGCACTAATTCTAGCTTTGACACTTGGTGGATTTGGTGCAGACCGTTTCTACTTAGGCCACTGGCAAGAAGGCATAGGAAAACTCTTCAGTTTTGGAGGATTAGGAGTATGGACTTTAGTAGACGCTCTGTTAATTGGAATCCATCATTTGGGCCCTGCTGATGGCTCACTATATATTTAATTCTTAGTCAACACTGTCTGTGTAGTATGTAAGTTTGTTTATAATTTATTAAAATCTTTTAATCTCATTGTGTTATGTATGACAGAATGTTTTATATTATTGCACCCTTTTTTATTGCTATTTAGTATATATATAGTAGTCTCACTGGAGTTGCATGAGTGGGCAAGTACCTTAAATCAAAATAAAAATTGTTAAATTTTATTGAACAAGTTATTTATGTATATTGTTGGAAATAGTGTCTATTAATAGCCAGCCAGAGCACTGTAGAGGGGGATAGGGGGGTTTTTTAATACCATGTTGATGGCAAACAAGCATACCTGTGTGATGGCAATTTAAAATACATAATATATACTTCGGAACTCAATATGGAGGTATATGAAAAACCAATACAATAATATGATTAATGCATGACTTGAATTGTGTCCATGTAGAGATTTAAGACTATACGGTTTTACTCACGTTTGGTCACTGAGTGTGACGCCTGACCCCGTCGCGGCAGGACGCTTCACTCCTTGAAAAAAACCTCCCGTTGGGTCCGAAACTAGTCACGCATACCCGAAATACGAACGTGAGTAAAACCGTATAGTCTTTAATAAACATGAAAACCACTCACAAAAGTGTTAATTGTAACATGTAGAGATTGATACAATAAAATTGTTATAATAGAGTAAAAGTTTTTATAACATTCATAAATTGTTTTCCAATTTTATGATATTTGCAACAACAAAACATAAAAACCCACCAGGTTTGTTGCTGGTATGCGATTTTTTACTACACCTTAACCAGGAATTTTTTTTTTTGTATTACAGTATTTTCTTGCTTATGAACCTTGTCACACAATCCTTTTTTCTCTGTTCTTTTTAACCAACGAACAAAAAAGGAGGTTCTCAATTCGACCGTATATATATATTTTTTTATGTATGTTCAGCCCTCTCTCCGTTGTTTATGAACCAATTTTGATTATTCTTTTTTTTTTTTTTGTTAGATAGTGTATACCTCAAGGGTGGTCCCATGTCAAGGAAGTCAGGATCTGATGATGGGATCCTGTTAAAATCGAGAGAAACCCTCGAAAATTGTAGGAACGAATAGTGTTTCTGTTTAATTTTCATTACTTTATCAGGTATTTGCGTTCAGAAATCATCACATCATGTAGCTGAGCTGATGATAAAAAAAAAAATTATAATCTTATTTTGAGTCGGCGCCAAACAACCAACTCTACGTACGTATAATTAATCATTTTATTATTTGGCGCCGACTCAAAATAAGATGATAAAAATTGTATAGTTATTAATTTTTTGCTTTTTAGTTCTTTTCATCGGTTTAATTTTTTGGTAAAAAGATTTTTTTGAATGAGTTGATGTTATTGTGTTTACACTGGCCATTGTCCGTCACCACTACTGGGGTTTTCGGTCGAGCGGGGTGTCGGAATCAAACCGAATCAAGACCACACGGTATTGGCTCCTGCGCCTAAAATTGAAGGGGACCCGGAAACAACTGTTGTTAAGACATCAGCTCTCCCCCTTCAAAACAGACCCTCTCTGGGTAACTTCTACTTTGACTGCTTGCTATCAGTTGTCTCGTATGCTCGTTTGCCAACTTGCCACAAATCCATATTTAAAAAAATGTTAGAAAACACGCGAAACAACAAGGTTTGTCTTTAGTTATAGATTAGCTATTGGATAATATTCACATGTAGTTGTTTACGTTAACTTTGCTCCATGAAAGCTATGCATATACTTAAGCTGATGGCAATGTTTCAAAATGCGTAGATGTGAGGTGGATAGGTAGATCCACCTCACATCTACGCATTTACTTACGCATGCTGCTGCAATGCAGCAGTATCTATGCGCAACACATCTGGATGCTATTTAGGAGTCTGAAGTGTTAAACACACTCCAAGTCTTCCCATTTCAGACAAATATATTGAACAAAAAATGTAAGTTCGAATTTGTGTTTATCGTCCAACTCACTCAGCTTTCTTAACCTTAAACATCGTACATTTAAAATATATATCTCTTTATCAAACTCACAAAAAAAAAAAACAGAAAATTTATAAGTACTGGGCTTAGCAACTAATGATAATGTTACGTCTCGTGCCTTGAAGGCTCGTATGTTACCCCCCGCTCCCCCCGTTTTTCTTAGGTCTTGCGTAAGCCTACAGTCAAAAGAGATCCATGATACGTCACCACACTGTTAGAGTAATTATTAAATATTCTCAGCCAAATGAGACGAAGCAATAGGTTTTTATCTCAATAACCGTGCCTGTATTTTTCTTGGTTACCGACTTTAGATATCACACAAACATCTTGTTTTGACGGGCATCTGCGCAGACTGTTTATTTTCAGGAATTGGTAAATATGGGTTGTGGTTTTTTAGGTTAACTATTTGAATTTTAATGACTGGCCACGTTGATGTACTGTCTATTGGGAGACAGTCACAGTGCTTGATCTCGCCACCATGTCTAACATGAAGACGTTTATTGTGACGGCCGCTAACGTCAACCCGGCCAACTTATAACGCGCGTATTGTTTAATCAGGCGATATGATGATATGAACCCATATTTAAACCTTAGTAGTAGCGTTAGAAAAACTAAGTTTTTTTTAAATTCTTTTTTATGTTATAGGGGGCAAACGAGCAGACGGGTCATCTGATGGTAAATGACCAAATGGCAACTCAAGAGTCACAAGTGCGTTGCCGGCCTTTAAGATGGGAGTAGGGGAGAGTGGGAAGGAAAGGTTAGGCCCTCCGGTAACCTCACTCACTCGGCGAAAAGCAATGCAAGCATTGCTTCACTGTTGGTTTTCTGTGAGGCCGTGGTATCACTCCGGTCGAGCCAGCCCATACGTACCGAAGCATGGCTCTCCCACGATCAGATCGATCTGATCGTGGGATTGATCAGACGATCCACGATAAGTATTTAAGAAGGTATTTACTGTTATTAGTCACTATACTATTCACGGTAAAACTTTGCTATAAATATAATATAAGCGTGCTTTTACACTACTCGTACTCTAGCAGGTATATAGCTAGTAGGTATAGTTCTGTCGGTATACTTAGAACACCTCGAGAATATAATGGAAATATTCTCGCATGTACCTACGCATGACTACCTGTACCTAATGTAATTCCTTATTATAAATATGTCCACTAAATTGTTTCTCGAATTCTAGTGGTTAGTGATCCTGACTGCTGAGCCAGAGGTCGTGGGTTCGATTCCCACCCAGGACAAATAATTGTGTGACGAGCACGATCATTTGTTCTATGTTTGGGTGTAGTTTATCAATACAAATAAATAAAATTGAAGTGTATGTTTTTTCTAATATCAAAATAATAGTTTTTTTATGCTCATACAGTTACTTGCACGATACCTATGCCTAAAAAGCAGTTTTTAAAATTTTTGTCTGTCTCTCCGTTTGTTCCGGCTAATATCCGGAACGGGTGGGCCGATATCACTGGCAGATAGCTGGTGTTATAAGGAGTAACTTAGGCCACTTTTATTTTGGAAAAAGAATTAGGGTTCCGCGCAAAATCTATAAATACGCCGTGAAGCCGCGTGGGAACTGCTATTCTATAATATGTGTGTATCTATAAGTATAAGTTTAATTTTATTAAATTGAAGTGTCTGTATGTACTCGTAATGTCATAATAACTGCTTTTTACTAATTGCATCTGAATGTTTACACGGTACACATACCAAAAAAGTGTCTGTCTTTCGGTCTGCATGTCTGTTTGTTCTGGCTAATCTCCGGAACTGGCGGACCGATTTCCATGGAACTTCTACTGTCAGATAGCAGGTGTTATAAAGAGTAACTTAGGCTACATTTATTTTGGAAAAACAATTAGTGTTCCTCGTAAAAAATATAAAAGTGTACACGCCGCTCGCGCGGGTACCGCTAGTTTACAAATATACTTAAAAGAATGTTTATCAGCAGTCTGATTACCATAGTACAGACCATAAACTTAGTAGTAATATATTAAGTTTATGGTACAGACTCTGCCTAGCTTGGGATCAGACGACCGTGTGTGAGATGTGTCAGGTTGTTTTTATTAATTTTGCACAATTTATAAAAAAATGTTTTCCTCGGATGCTCGACCTCTTAATAACGGAATTTCATTTACAAATTACACATATTTTTAGTAGTGGATCACAACTAAGTAGGTATATTGTCTGGCTATGTCGATGTCGACAGAAGTCGAGTCGAAATCGTACAGTCGTACACTAAGGGTTCCCTTTAGTGTACGACTTCGACTCACAGCATAATTACAAGACTAATTTAATTATAGAAGACCTATTTCCGTGTATAATCAATTTTATACGATCCTACAGTTTGACTATTCATAGTTTCATTTATACATATTCATAGTTAGCAAATCAATACCGAACTACTAATACGGGTATTACGGTTTCCCTCTAATGGGGTATATGCTTGATTGTCACGTTCTGATTGCACGGATGGCACAGTTAGTGTTGTAAGTGCGTTTTAAAAATAAATACATAAAACATAAGTAGGTAGATAAGGTAAAGCAACCTGCAGACGTACTTTGTCGCAGTCCAAAGGCGTTGAACCTGTCCATATGGTCCTATCGCCATTTCTCTACCGTATCCTTACAGGGACGCGGCGAAACATTATGACCCAAAATGTGAACCATTCGTCATCATGGCGTTAACTGGAAGTACCGTAACACGTGGCAACTTTGCCCAACAAATCAAAATATTTTAGAAATTTTTTGAATTATTTTATTAAGATAGATAGATTATAGAGATAAGATATTTCAAATTGTGTTTGTACCACACAACAGTATATGTTTAATATTAAATACTAAAAAAATATTCAAATATATGTTAAGCACTATGTTGGTGAAAAAAAAATGATTATTTGTGCTGGGCAGAAAATGATATGTTCTTGGTGACTTTGCCCACTTACTATATCTCCGTTACTGGACTTTATCATTATTATAAATATGGCTGTATAAAAATACAAAGCTATGTAGTCAAGTATTTAATTTTAATATAAAATAACCTATTCCTTACTAACTTTTAAACTTTCGCGTTCCATGATATAATTATGTACTTATACGGGAATTAACGCGATCACGAAAAGGTTCATCATGTTTTTTATCACTGGATTCCACGCTGTTGATAATTTGAAACCATCTTCCCGATTGAAAGTTTTGTGTTTTTTAATTTCAATCGCTTCACGTACAACTCTTGAGTAAAAGTGACGTTCCGTGGAGAGGACTTGCGTACGGTGAAACTCAATCCAGTGATTGGTGCCCGCTTCGAGTGCATGTTCTGCAATCGCTGATTTGCTAATCTGTCGGTTCTTCACAGCAGCGATGTGTTTTTTGACCCTTTCAGCAATAGTCCGCTTTGTTTGGCCTATGTAGGAACTACCGCAGCTGCAGTCTATTTTGTAGACACCTGGAGTTTGTAAAGGCAAGACATCCTTTGGTGTGCCCACGATGTTTTGAACTTTTATGCCTGGTGTGTACACTGTCGGAATGGAGTATTTCTTTAACACGGAGCCGATCCTATCCGTTACTCCTTTGACATATGGCATGTAGGCTGGTTGTCTGTTCACCTCCGGATGCTTGCGTCTCATTGTCGGTCGCTTCCGTGTTCCATTCACCTGATATCCGTTACTTTTGAGTACCTCCTGAACATGATCCAGCTCTCGCTCCAAATGTTCAGGGTCACAAAGATCGTATGCTCTGTTCTTTAGTGAAGTCATATCAGATTGCAGGTGTCGGGGATGATGATGAGACGTGGCGTGTAGGTATCTATCGGTATGAGTAGGCTTGCGGTACACACAGTGCGACAAGGACCCATCTGATCTCGCGGTTACTTTGACATCTAAAAATGACAACGACCTATCCACCTCCACTTCATATGTGAACCTTATCTTGGGGTGAATAGAGTTGAGATGTTGTAAATAGTGATCTACTTCCTGTTTATTTCCTTTGACGATACTAAAGATGTCATCTACGAATCGCTTCCAAAGCCTAACAGTCTTCGGGCCGAGACTCAGCGCCTTCTCTTCAAAATGTTCCATCCAGATGTTGGCAAGTACAGGGGCTATAGGACTACCCATTGCGACACCATCAATCTGAAGGTAATGTTGACCTTGGAAAAGGAAATAGTTGCCCTCTAGACAGTGTTCAAGTAGATCAATATAATTGAACGGCAACTCGTTGTCTCTCAGCAGGTCTTTTACGACGTTCAAACACTCTTTTATTGGAACATTGGTGTAAAGTGATTCCACATCAAAGCTCACCATGACGTCATCCGGTTCCAATGTGAGATCTTTTATAATTTGTATAAAGTGCCGCGAGTGTTTCACAAAAGACGGTGTTTTGCCTACAAGGGGTTGCAATACTGACGCAACATGCTTCGCGAGATCGTAAGTAGGAGCGGCTATTTGACTTACAATAGGTCGCAGCGGCACGTTGGGCTTGTGTATTTTGGGCAGACCATATAATTTCGGTGGCTGATGTGACTTTGGTGCATATAGTCTGTTGTACTCATCTTCTGAAAATAGGTCCTCGTTATCCCGGATAAGAGATCTTATTCTACGCGTTACTCTGGCCGTGGGGTTATATGATACCGGTTTGTAAACCTTATCATCATACAAAAGTTCAAGCATTTTACGTTGGTAATCAGTAGTACTCATCACTACAGTGGCGTTTCCCTTGTCGGCCTTAAGTACTAAAATATCCCGGTTATCCCTAATGTTTTTCAATGCTTGACGCTCTTCCATAGTGATATTGCTAGCGTCAGGCAATTCACAGGTATGTAATACCTTTTCGTGATCGCGTTAAGTACATAACCTATTCCTTGTCCTTCAAAATTGAGTGAGCAAACGGCAAAGTTAAAAAGCCTCCTAGAACTATTTTCTGACCGTAACGACCACTGTTTAAGGGCTGCGACCATTCAATAAGTACACACAACTAACATTTTAATTAAATTGAAAATCTTTTTAATGGGGAATATCACTACATATAAAACAAAGTGCCCCGCCGCGTCTGTCTGTCTGTTCCCAATAAACTCAAAAACTACTTAACAGATTTTCATACGGTTTTCACCAATAGATAGAGCGATTTATAAGGAAGGTTTAAGTATATAATTTGTTAAGGTTTTGTGTAAATTGGTTGAAATATGATGATGATTGTTGAAGATGTCTCTGCTACCTGTGCGGAGCCGGGGCGGGTTGCTAGTTTTATTATAAAACACTGACAAACAGTCTAATATAACAATACAATGATCGTTTTAAATTATTAGACAAGATAATTATAAATAAGATAATCTGTACTAAGTAATATTATAAAGCTGAATTTGAAAATTCTTTTAGTCTTGGACATCCCTTTTATCGAGGAAGGCTATATAACATCACGCTACGACCAATAGGAGAGGAGAGTTGAAGTTCATCGTCCGTAACGAAAATGGAATTAACGTGAAAAGATTTTAGATTTTAGTAAGGCGTTGGTACGCAGAAATTTATAGTGGCGGTGTTTCTCTCCATGATGAAATTCGTGAACTGCGATCACTGAGGAAAATGTGGCTACTGTCAGGCAACTAATTGAAGAAAACCGGCGTATCACATATGAGGAGATTCGAGGAAATTTGGGGATTGGTATGAGCCAAATTCAAAAAACCTTACATCAAAAATTTAGAAATTTAATTAAAAAGTAAGAAAACTTTGTTGCCGCTGGATTCCTCATGAACTCACCCCAGAAAACAAAAATGGACTCGTGTTGATTGGTGTAAAACAATGTTGTTGTGTAAAAAAAAAAAAAGAAAGCAACAGTCTTCTATATGGGTGTTCGAAGGTGACAGCAAACCAACGAAATTGAGGCAGAGGAGAAACGTAGGCAAAAAAAACGATTCCACTTGAAGAACAACAGACAGTTAATGCTGAGTGGTACAAAACCATTTGTTTGCCCAGCGTCTTTGAAAAAGTTAGGGAAAAACGATCAACGACAAGACAAAGTCATTTTTGGCTTTGAAAAGGTAAAGCTAGTGATCCATCCCGCACATAGCCCAGATCTGGCTCCAGTGGCGTAACAATAGGGTGGCAGAGCGGGAAAAATGCCACGGGCCTGCGACCCGAGGGGCCCCCGGGCATCAAAGGCCTTGAACACAGGAGGCACTAATTACAAAATGTATTTAAAAAATATAAATTTTGTCACTACATACATAGGCTGCACTAAAAGTATGGGGAATGGAATATTTCCACTATTCCTATCATATTAAAATCTTTTTAATTGAAAACTCCTTGGTTTTAAAAATCGAATACCATTTATTTATTTAAAAAAAGATTCTCGGTCTTCTCAAACTTGTTTAGTCGTTGAGAAAATGGAATTGACTCGAGAAAATTCAAGGGCGATGATTTATTATGACTTTCGAAGCGGTTTAACACAAAAACAGTGTGTTGACCGGATGCTTTCTGCATTTGGTGATGAAGCCCCATCCAAAACCACAATTTATCGCTGGTTTGCTGAATTTCAACGTAGACGTGTCAAGCTCAGTGATAATCCCCGTCAAGGTCGTCCAAAAACTGCAGTCACCCAAGAAAACGTTGATGCTGTGCGTAAGCTGATTGAGGAAGATCGACATGTGACATACCGCGAAATTCAGGCAAATTTAGACATTGGCATGAGTCAAATACAAATAATCTTGCATGAACAATTAGGTGTAAAAAAGTTGTTTTCCCGATGGATACCGCATTTGCTCTGTGAAGAGCAAAAAGCGGCTCGCGTTACTTGGTGCGTCAGAACTCTCGAAAGATTCCACGCAGGATCCTCAAATGCTGTATACAACATTGTATCAGGTGACGAATCCTGGATATACGCATACGAACCCGAAACAAAAAACCAATCACGAGTTTGGGTGTTCGAAAATGAGTTAAAGCCAACTAAAATTGTTCGTTCACGGAGTGTTGCAAAAAAAATGGTGGCCACGTTTGTCTCCAAAACCGGCCATGTTGCGACTATTCCTCTTGAGGGACAAAGAACGTTTAATGCAGAATGGTATGTTAGCATTTGTTTGCCACAGGTCGTTTCTGAACTCCGTAAAGAGAACTGCAACCGCCGCATCATTCTCCATCACGACAATGCGAGTTCTCACACCGCGCACAGAACAAAAGAGTTTTTAGAGCAAGAAAACATAGAATTATTAGACCATCCGCCGTACAGTCCCGACCTAAGCCCTAATGATTTCTATACTTTCCCTAAAATAAAGAATAAATTGCGTGGTCAGAGATTTTCATCACCTGAAGAAGCTGTGGACGCCTACAAAACGGCCATTTTGGAGACCCCAACTTCCGAATGGAATGGTTGCTTCAATGATCGGTTCCATCGTATGGAAAAATGTGTCAAATTTCGCGGAGAATACTTCGAAAAGCAATAAATACATTTTTAAATAGTAATGTTGTGTCACTTCCTTGATTCCCGAAATTTTCAGTGTAGCCCTCGTATTATAAAACAAAGTCCCCCGCCGCGTCTGTCTGTTCGTGATAAACTGAAAAACTACTCAACGGATTTTCATGCGGTTTTCACTAATAGACAGAGTGATTCATGAGGAAGGTTTAGGTATATAATTTGTACCCGTGCGAAGCCGGGGTGGGTTCCTAGTATTTACTAAATATGAGTTATCTAATTTAATTAACCCAATAAAATACACGAGGTATATCAATGAAATGTAAAAAAAATAAAACGGCCAAGTGCGAGTCAGACTCCCACATATCCGATGAATTAGCCACGGGCCTCAGATGGTATAGTTACGCCACTGCCTGGCACCATGCGATTCCTTTATTTGCCCAAAAATTAAAGATTTGATGAGAGGTATGACATATACGGGGCCGGAAGAGGCCGTGATAGCATTGAACCAACACGTGAAAAACATGCCCTTAGACCAATGGTCTTTATGTTTTTAAAAATGGTTTGACCGAATGAAAAAGTGTTTAAAATGAAATGGAGAATATTTCGAAAATCAGTAAATATGTTACTTTACATTTAAATTGTTTTATTAATGAGTTATGCAAAACTTTCAGTGTACCCCACGTATGGGGTATAGGTTCGAATAAAAACCCGTTGGGTCCTAAATCAGTTGGGCATCCCCAAAATACACACGTGAGTAAACCCATCCTTAATGAACTGTATCATAACAAAAATTTTAAAAACTATAAGGTACAGGTGATAACCCTTTGGGAAAACGAAATGTGGGTAATGTTGTCAACAATACTCAAAAAACATGTAGGTGACTTTGCCCACCAACGTATTTTACGGTTTTATGAAGTATTTTGCGTAAAATACTAGTCTATTTTATTAAATTACTTCGTATTAATTGTGGTAAAATAAATTCTTAGTTTTTCGTAGTTTTCAGTAAAGTTTTCGAACTGGTTTTTGCCCGCGAAATCCAACATCAACTTTCACAAGTTTTGACAGGCAACTGGAGCAACATAGGTGGCATTTTGTCTTTTAGTGTTGCTAGAAAAACGATCAACTTTATGCCACGCACAAAAAATACTTCTAACTAAAGATAAATAAAATTGCCCATCTCCTATACATCGTTGGGCCCAAATCATGATGAACCGTTACAAGTTCCAAACTAGTGTCTTTAGCTAGGTAAAAATATGAACTTTAGACTGCCATAGTTTCAGTTTGATCAAGAAATATGACCTCGAATCTATGGTTGGTTAAGTTGTTTGCAAAATATTTTTTGCATGCACCTTTGAATCCAGATACCATCGGATGACTAGTAATAGCACCTGAACTAAACTCTTTCACTTATTTATGAGCAGCGAATATTAGTTTACACCACACCACCACCAAAGCGTGGATCTACCACCTACAAAAGTTGAACAAACACCTACAGTTGAGTACATTGTAACAATTTCTCATGTGTATATATTTTAGCTAGGTAGGTTTTTTACCCAGGTAAATAGGTTAGGTTAAATATGAAAAGCATTTCTTTTTTAAGTACCTTTATTTTTTATTACTTACACTTATGTAAAATAAAAATCATTTATCATCATACATAATTAGATTGGAATCTAGGAAGTGTGCAGGGGGTAAAATATTTTCTTCGTACCTAGCCCAACTCAAGTACCATATAATTGCCATTATATGAGCGCAACAACCTGTACGCCTTCTCATGATACAATTACATAATTTTTTCTGCTAATGTGTCTCTCTCAAATGAATTCTGCCTAGATTTCCTAGATTGACATTTATACTTTGACACTGACGTTCGTTTAAGAACTGACCACTTTGTCTTTTTAGCAATTTCAAGGCGAAATACAAACAAAAAGTCAAAAAGTTTTTGGAACAAACATAATAATATTTTTGCCACAAACCAAAAGTTGAAGTTGAAGTAATAATATTTTTTTTAGCAGTTGTACAACGAAGTTATTCCTTGTGTTTTTGGATTGACATAAAATAACATTCTGTAACGTGTGGGCCCAAAAGTGAGCTATCTCCTTTGCTATTCATCGAGTTATGGCATAAAATAGTGGATTACATTTTTTTTCACAACTTCAATATGGATATCAAATGAAAGGAGTCGACTAGGGGATAGAGAACACTATGAAAAAAATGCAAATCCAATATGGCCACCGACAAAATGGCGGATTTAATTTTTCTAGAATAATGGTTTTTAGCAACACATATTTTGCAAAAGACTCAGCTCCGTGCCAATGAATATCGCAACAAACAGACAGACAAACAATTTCAAAGGCCGGCAACGCACGTGTGACTTTTTGAGTTACAGGTGTCCTTGGGCGGCGATAGTCACTTACCATCAGGTGACCCGTCTGCTCGTTTGCCCCTTATAATATAAAAAAAGCTTAAACTGATTGGTAGCTTGGCAGCGTGCAATATTTACTTATATAAATATATATAACATATCTTATAATATGAGTTTAGGAAAAGGAGTTATTCTGACTTACTAGTATAAGTATACACTTTAACAACGGCAACCATTGTAAAACTCCGAAGGTATTTTAATCTAAATTATTGAGGAGAAATACTTACTAACAATTCTGACAATCGAAAGTACAAGTGTGTAACTTTATAATTCTTTGAAATTGCGTACCGAAGTAATTGCATGCAATAGTACCTACCTAAATAAATACTATCAAATGCAACATCAAATTTAAACAATGGAGGCTTATTTATTCAAGATTATTTAAAATTTTATCATCAGCAATTTAAATCAAGCTCGGAATAATGTTATTCACGTTTGCCCACTGGTCCTCTCCTCACGTAATATGCCGAAGTGTATACTCTGCATAAGGCTGGTGTAGGGTGTCATTAGCATCTGAGGGAGGGACTAGGCGAGCAACGTGCAGCGGCTAGCGAGGAGGAGGCGCGAGCGTGCGCAGTGGGTACGGCGCACAGGATCTGCGCGATCCGTCATTCGTTCGCGGATCCACGCCGCGGCGCCACCTCAACCGGCTACTATCGCTTCGTTCGCCCCCGAGTCACCCGAACGTTCCGGGTCGCGCGCGTTGGGCCGGAGCGTCGTCCCGGCTGTCTCGTGGTGTTCCTGGTATAGCTAGTCCGGAGACGCGTGCGCGAACGACCGCGTGCGCGGCGCTACCTGCGCGCGACGACGGGCCGCGAGCATGCGAGGGGCACGGCGCTGCCGCGCGTAGCGAGCCAGGCCGTGCGGGCTATCGCCATGGGATGCGCCTCGTCCGCCGAGGAGCGCGCTGCGATCGCGCGCAGCAAGCTGATCGAGAAGAACCTTAAGGAGGATGGCATTCAGGCTGCCAAGGATATCAAGCTGCTACTGCTTGGTAATAGAGATTTCCTCTATCTCTGTCTATTGTGTGAGATGCGCGCGCACACGGAATCGAGCTCTATTGACTGAGACTTCCGAGCCGGCACCTTACTTCACTAGCATGTAAATTCATTGACATTGAGAGTTTATCGGGTGTCGATCTAAAACCCTGAACTTTAGGATTAGGTACATTTATTTTGTCATGGCTTTATTTGGACGCAAGTATTTGAGAGAAAGCTACTTGCGGTAACAGGAAACTATGATAATTTATGAGACAAATTTTATAGCGAAAAATGTTCCCTTCCACGAAGATTGGCTAAAGTTTTTTATAAACTTTAATACTTATTAAAAGGTGGCTACCAAGCATAGGTAGGTTACCACCTACTCCACGATGACAAAGTTGTTGAAAATTTTCTTCAAACGAAAATACTTTTAAATATATGTGCTGCTCTTATTTCTTTTAGTTTTTGTTTTTAAAATCATTCTCGCCTCACATAAACATTCCAGAAAATGTTAACTGTAACGTGTCTTTATATTATGGTAAAATATCTATAATATTTATAATAGTGGACAAAATTGGCAAAACCCAGATAAATACAACGCCGCAAGATCCGGAAATGTAGTTCAGGACCTCAGGAGTCATATTATGTATGTATATTACCTACAGTGTAATATATACCACTTATGTATACATTACACACCGTACATAATGTCACCGGGAAATGCAAATAATAAAATAAATCTGTACCAGTTCGAACATACATACATAATAACTTAACTCACTGTACTGATTGTTTACGTTACCCACTTAACTTACACGCTCCACGATATATGGATGAAGGGTTAATTAAAATGAAGGATCTTCAGTTTTGATGGTTAATGAAATAAACCAATTAGAGTTTTCTTTCTAGAACTCGGTCGTCACAATCTTGTATGCAGTCACCGTCGCGTAGCCTATGGTATATCAATATAACACTAGAAGTGTTAAAAGTGTCCGGGTAAAACCTGGACACTATGTGCCAGGGGATAATTATAATTGTTAGATGAATCGTTAAAAAGCTAAAAATTTAAATGGAATCGGCCTTTTTTTGTCCGGGTAAGAATCTCGATGCCACCTATGTCCGGATTTTTTTAAGTTTCTGTCCGGTGTTGGTAATTTAAGTGATGGCAGGCCTAGTCATGTGCTGCCGATCTTGTAAGAGTTCAGTATGGGTTTACACTGCAGTTTCGTGGAAAAACCCTGACATGACAGGGAGACACAATTCGAAAGTGAACCTTTGAACACGAATTATTTTATAAGCAATAGAAAACACGTAAAGATGAAAAAAATCTTCTCAGACTAAAAGAATCAGCAGTGAGTTTGATTTGTTCATGAGGGATTGGATTTGCGATGTACTAAAAAGTACCTTAATTTTGTTCGAGATCGAAGTACCTACCGCTTATCGTTTATTATTGAAGTACTGTGGAGTAGTACTAATACTAATTTTGTGTTTACAAATTTTATATGTAAGTATAATGACCTGGGAATTGGGGTGTTTATTGGAGTCAAATTCTCAGCTATTAAATATCATCTCTAAATAGATAGGCTTAACCATAATTTTAGCATACTAGCGTAATAGTCGAACAGTCTCCTCATTTTCGCGTGACGAAACTGAAATGTTAGTGTGTGCGAGTTTTACAGACGTGTGACCACAAGAACACTAATACAATACCCGTGTGACTGAGTTTTAGTGTAGGCACATTGACGTCACCGCAATATCGATATCAAAAAATCGCCAATATTTATGTCACTATGGATTGGTAGTATTTTGTATGTTTTATTGCTATGTGTTGCTGTGTGTTTGTATGTATTTTTTTTAAATGACATGTGAAGAAAGTACAATTTAATAATAATTTTAAGAATTTTCATCCTAATCTATTTTTTTATATTTTCTAGTGTTAGTTGCCTCTTTGGTGTAAGTGCAGACAAAAGTCCACCATTTGCTGCCCTCACACACCCCACGCTTCGAGTACTATCATTAAACATTTTGTGCAAGTAACTCGGTTTCGGGGACTTCTTAACAGACCTCATTAAAACTATCACATTTAAAACTATTTTGAATTAATAAGAAATTTGCTAAAAAATGTATTTAATGTCACAAAGAAAGGCAGTGGGTACGTATATCTTACTAATATTATAAAGGCGAAAGTTTGTGAGGATGTAAGGATGTTTTTATATTTATTACCCTTTCACGCAAAAAAACAGCTGAACGGATCTGGATGAAATTTGGCACAGATATAGATTATAGTCTAGAATAGCACATAGACTACTTTTTATTCCGGAAAATGCACTGTTCCCGTGGGATAGTTTAAGAAAAAACACGCGACCGAAGTCGCGGGTAACAGCTAGCAATAAATAAAAATTTTAATAATCAAAATACGTAATATGCTAGCTATTGCCCGCGACTTCGTCCGCGTGAATTTCCAAAGGCATAAAGTGCCCATGTATTTGTCTATTTTTATATTTAATTTAATAGACAATAAAAATTAGGAGGAGGTTGAAATAAGTTAATAGATTAATAATATTGGATAATAAATTAAATATTATCTATCTATTATCTAATTTACTATAATGCTTCTTTATACATAGTATTAGACGTATAACCGTCGGGGATCAAAGCATACAGTTTCCTAGGATTACTAACACGCGACAGAGCCACATAAAGTTTCAGCGTCTGACCTTGGGCTTTATTAATTGTCATGACATAACATAGGGTCACTGGGAACTGGATTCGTTTAAAACTAAAATGAAAATTGTTTGGAATCAGAGGAATCCGGGGTATAAAAACACTATCACCTGCTCCGCACCTTGTTAAAAGCTCTGCTTCTACCACGTTTCGTTGTAAATCAAAGATAGGATTACGCATTAACCAAATCGGTCTAAGACAACGACCACTGCTCCATGTACCTTTTGTGACTACTAATTACAGGCGTGATTTCTTCTTACTGAAAAATCCACGCGGTTACAATGAAATACATAGTTCACTGCACTATGATTTGTTTTGCACCAAGGCTGGCACAGTGAGTCAGCTTTTAGAAAAACCATTTTTGACTAGTAGTATCGGATGCGGTACTCAAACTGTTAGGTAGTGCAGTAGATAATGTAATTCTTATTCATCTTATGTCATCTCATTTCGAATTCGTTAGTGCTACATTGTTAATAACTACTATTTCAAAAAAAAATATTTTTGTATGTACGGGTTTTCGAATATTAAACACTGTTATTCAGTAAGTCTTGAGACATCAGTTTGTTTAGTTTCAGCCAATTCTACTGGATCGTAGTTCATTTCCATCGCGTAATCTCTGTTAATGCGATGGCCGTCAAATGATGGCTCGTGCATGGCATATTGAGAAATAAGATTACCCCCAACAGATATAGCTATATCTTGGTGCAGTAGGCAGCAGCGTGTCACTCGGCACGCTTTATATACACGCGTGCTGGTGTCCAATCGATAAGCATCCAGCCTGTTGAACCATATGGATCTCTGGATCCCCCGATCCGATTCTAAAAATTCTTTCACTGATAGAAAGCTAGATTCTTCTTAAGTGACATAGGTTATAGTTAATTATGATAAATAATGTATTTCAGTGTAAAATATCAACATTAGTAAACCAAGACGGAGAAAAATTTACCAGTTGCACGCTTTATCGGCGTGCGCTGGGCAAACGGTTCCAATTAAATGAAATGTATGGCAAAAATATTAGTCTTTATTAGATCTACAATAAAGTCCGCGGCACCATATATCTAACTCTTATATTTAAGCCAGAAAGAATAACGATTTGTTTGTTAAAAGTTTTGTTAAAAATTATAAAGTAATGTTTAACTGAATTTATAAGTTATAACGTACATTATATGCGTGTGTATAAAAATAAAGAGTTTCATCACCACGGAAATTTTATAAAGATAAAATTTGCTTTTACTGCATTTAATTTGAGTGTATAGATGAGGAGATAACTTGATATAACAAAAAACGCAATTCAAACGACAGTCACTTTTTTGACATGATTCTTCAAATTGATATAACTTTTTTATTTATGAACCGATTGGAATAAAGCATACACTAATTTCAAGTTTACCACAACACATTAGTAAAAAACCACATTCAAATCGGTTAAGCCGTTTCTGAGATTAGCGTGCACAAAACGCACAGACAAACAGATAAACAGATGAACAGACAATGATTCTAAGAACTGTTTTTTGAGTTCTGTTACTTTAATAAAGACCCCCTTTATTATTTTTTCTTTAATATCTATAATGTACAGACATCGACCTGTTACAATTGTAACATATGTATAGATATGTTAATGTTAGTACAAACCTTACATAGATACCTACATCAAAATCAAATCAAAATAATTTATTTCAATAAAACCAAATTATAGTTATTTTTAAATTGTTAGGAGTAGGAGTGAGTCAGAATAAGTCTCTACAAGGACACTCTCTTTCAACATGTTTTAATAATAACTTGACATATCTCACACATTTAAAAAAAAACTGAAATAATAGAGTTCATTTTTCGATTTTGAGAGTCTGTTTTAATTTATCTAAGTTGCAAGAGCCTAATGTTAATTGCTCATCACTTTTTACAAAATATTGGTATTCCTGATGCAGGCACACGAATTGTTGAGAAGATCCTGGGACTACACCATCAGCTCCACTTCACCATATGCATTCTCACGAGTGTAAATTATTTAGCAACCACTTTAAAGTAATCGAATCGCCACCCGTGAAATACTTATTATTGATTGATTCCGGTAGCCATCTAGGTGTATCTTAATCACCATTTCACTAATTATGTATTTATACGGGAATTAACGCGATCACGAATCGTATCGTATCGTAATCGTAATAGAATTCCCGTATAAATACATAATTATACCATGGAACGCAAAAGTTTAAAAGTTAGTACCAGTTCACTAAATTGTGATTTCTGAAAACACTTGCACGAAAATACCAAAACCGCGCGTAAGTGTTCTTTTCTTCCTGTAAAGATTTCATTTGATATTTCCAGGATCCCATCATCAGGTGCTAACCAGATAACAATAGGACCAACAAGGATGTATCGTGTAGGTACACCCCTTCAAACAAAAAAATGTGAGCCGTCACGGGACGCCTGGCAGATGTGAAACATCGACATTATTTTGTAAAAGTCGAATCAAAAGAGAGAATCGCACAGTCGATTGCGCATGGCGACGCGTCGCCACACCGTACACACTACTGCATATAGACTGTATATATATACCATCATATAGCGTGGCGACGCGTCGCCACGGCATGCGTCGCCACGTCAGAAATCAGTTTTACGTGCGGCTTTAGATGTTTCACATCAAAAAAAGTTTCAAATTGCACCAGCCATCTTCCAGTAATGGGGTAACATAATTTTGTATATATATAAAAAATATAAAGACGAACTGAAAACCTCCCGTTTTTTAAAGATTGCTGAAAAATAAGGAACAGGTGAAAGGAACACAGCTAGATACTTATTTTATATTACATAAAAATATCGATAGATTGCGTTTTGCTTTTAGTCAATCCCTGTGCCAAACGCAGTCATATTCCCGTACACAATATTTTTTAATCAAACACATTATTCTTAAAAATATTACAATATCCCAAAAATAAACTATTTACTGCATATATTAAGTGTAATACAAAATAATGTTGTGTAAATATTCTACTAAAATAAACACTTTGAAAGTAGTAATGATCTTTTAGGTTTAAAATGTTTCTTTCTTTGGATTTTACCTGTATGTTACACCACAGTCTAACACAGAACACGACTATACGACGACTACGACGATAGAAAGATTAAGACGAAAACACCAAAATTAAAACGGGTTTTTTTTGACAGGAGACCATTAGAGACTAAATTTTTCAAAACTGGTTTCACTGTCACTACTGTCACTTTTATTCTGTCTCTTTCTCACGCCTAGGTTTCCGTATAAGGCTAAGTATTTATATACTCGTACACTTTGTTCGTCCTGACTGACTGATCTGAATGAAATGGCAAGGAGATGTTACATGAAAGCGTTGCTCACTGTGATAATGAGCCCATAAACTTAGTGTGTGTTCCGATATACACTGAGAGCACTGTAAGGTGTGACGTCCATTTTGTATACTGCAAAGCCGTTCCTTTATTCCTGTTCCTCCTTTAAATCGGAACGCAGTCCAGTATACTGAGAGCACCTTACCTCGAAAATTCTAAAATCGCGACGTTTATGACGTCATATATTTCCCTACGATACTGCGGCAGTATACTGTCAGTCTACAATGGAACGAATTTCTTCCGAGGATGAGCACTATGAGCACTGAACAGTGCTCGCAGTGTATATCGGAACATACCCTAATTAAGTTTATGGGCCTGACACAGTGTGCAACGCATTCATGTAACATCTCATTCAGGTCACTGTGGGACTATCCAACATTTCTTCTTTACAGTCCTATATTTTGGGAACTGCAATAGAAGGCATTTGTGCCAAAACTTATTGATGACTATCTAGGCTGATTGTTAGTCCCTCATCTTGACTCTCAATAATATTGGAGAAAATAAGAGGCGTGTCCTACAATGTCCGAGCTTACAGTAAATGGAGTATTCGTAGAAACGAATACCCCATTTCCTGTACAACTGTAAAATTTACGTTCACAGCTAGAAAACTGTGAACGTAAATTTTGAACAAAGTTCGTTTCATTGTGACAGTCGTCGCGATTTCAGACATAATATGTCAGCTTTCTACCGGCTGTAATCCGACGAACTTTGGGATATGATGGAAAGATCTAAAAAGCAAAAAAATTATAAACCTTTTAAGTCGTGAGTATTGAGCTTATTTACATAAACTATCAAATTTTATATAAACAAATTGCTTTTTAATTACTTTCGTGATTTGAATTTTTTGTTAAAAAGTTTTTTTTATTTTATGATTTTTTACTGCTTGCGTCATCTTTTATTACTCGTTTCTATAATTATCTAACTTCTGTTTGTTTAGGGAAGGTATGGTTTCCATCATCAGTTCAGCTTCATGATGTGATGATTCCTAAACGCAAATACCTGATTAAGTTATGAAAAGTAAACAGAAACACCATTGGTTCCTACTTAGAGGGTTTCTTTCAATTTTTTCAGGATCCCATCATCAGATCCTGACTTCCTTGACATGGGACGGTTTATAGATAACGGAGTGAGGGCTAAACATACATAAAAAAAATACATACGGTCGAATTGAGAACCTCCTTTTTTTCGCCGGTTAAAAACGCGGTGCAATAAAAGTGTAAGTAACGCGGTAGCGCACATAGCAATTGGTAATTATCGACAGACAGAATGGCATCAATATGCAGCAAAAAATCTGTCTTTGACATCAATAAGCCTTGTATTGTATTAATCTCTGAGAATATCCATGCAGTCGGAGACTCTGATAATATCAGTACATTATACTCTTAGATTATATATAGGTCCAAATGCCTAATCCGTGCCTCAAAACTGAAGCCAAGAAATACAAGCGTCTAATATAAATATAAGCGTCTCACTCGCCACACGCGAGCGAACGTTCGCCGCTGAAGTACGTCTCGAGTCGCTACTTATAATATTTAAAAATGCCTGCTTGTGCTGTCACATTCTGTAAAAATTATACAAAAAAAAATCTAAAGTGTCCGAACATCACATTTCATATGTAAGTATTCTATTTCCTAATGTATTTATAAACAATAGAACAAAATTTCAAATTAATAAAATTACGACGCCATTACTAGAGATGTTGCCAGGACGTGAATTTCATTTACCCATAACGCATTCTAGCAGTATATATATTTTTCTTTGCCAAACTTGTTATTTATAGAAAGACGAGAAATATGCTTAATGTTAATGTTCGCGAAACTGGAATCCTTCAAATATTCTTAATTTCTAAACTCTAGCACCCGGAGTTCAATGTGTCCGTCAAACGATACTTTAGCTGTAGGATTGTACTCGTATTATAAATTATTACTACTCCTAACGAACACAGCTATAGAGCACTTAGGACTTGTAAAATTTTGCTAGTTTCTTGATACTTTATAAAAATATATATATATATATATCCAAGTCCTACAAAACAAGGCAAAACATTTACTTTATTTTATCAAAATTACTTTTGTTACTCTGTTCCTGTGAATAAAGTTGCATTTAATTTTATTACTCAAGAGCTTTTATGTTACATTTACCATAAAAAAAAATTACTCTTATTCTTATATTTTTTTCATACGGCCTTATATGAAAATCGATTCTTAAGGAGGAAACTCTAAAAAAAATGTCTTAAAAACAAACCAAAAAATATTGTGATAACTAAAGAGTTCCTACTAAGTAGTTTTATTTTACATTTGTCTTTTTAACTAAACGAATTAAATGAAAAAAATGAAATAAACGAATATTTGTAACTGATTTAAATACATTCAAAATGTATTTATTTAAAATTACTTACATCAAAAAAAAAATATGTTTAATAAAAAAGTCCCTGAATTTTGGGGTAACCTCTATGCACTGGTAGTAAAACCGTCAATGCACACAAGCATAAACATTGTACGTAAACACTCGCGTTGGACGGGGTTCACTTACACAGCACCAAAAAGTGGCTTCAAAGTAAACGGTGACTTTTGTACTAGTCACGGTATCTGGACCTATATATAATCTAAGATTATACTGTATCTGCTGACGTTATAAATTTGTTTTACAAAAAGGAACCATTCCGATTGCTGAGTCCTTGAAGTAGTCTGTATTATGGCAATTTTGATAGAAGACATCTGTGCCATAGTACCTAGACTGATAGCTAGTACCTCATCTTGACTCTAAATTATTGCTGCTTGTGTCAAGAGGTCAAGACACAAGAAGGTCACCGGTTGAGCGATTGTAGTGGAATAGGTGGTATTTATTATGCCGTAATTAATATGACGGTAGGTATAAAGAGTTTGCCAATAAACATTTTCAAGATGTGTCGACCTTTTTAAACATCGGGAAAGCGGCAGAGCAATGACGCGGCCCACATATCGGTAGGTACATAATTCGGGAAGAAACATATTTACTGTCAGTTGCCGAGCCGACGACAATTAAACATTATGATTGGTCTGTTAGTCTAATGGTTAGTGACCCTGACTACTGAGATAGAGGTCGTGGGTTCGATTCCCACCCAGGACGAATAATAGTGTGATGAACATGAATATTCATTCTGTGTCTGGGTGGTGCAATTTATCTATAATATGTATGTATTTTGAAATATATAAGTCTGTTTATCAGCAGTCTGGTTACCATAGTACAGACTCTGCCTAGTATGGGATCAGATAGTATGAGATCTTGTGAAGTTATTATTATAATTATTCTCGTTATTAACATCTTTATCATCATCTTTATTATCTATAAAACATATAAATTACATTTTCAAATACATTATTATATTAAAAAAAACAATTAAAAATATTGTCCCACCGGTATCTGGTACAGGGATTAAGCTACCGGTGGTTAGGGTTCCAGAGAAAGAAACCTCTTCACAATACGTGCCGTATCAAGAAGGACCGCCTTCTGCATCAGGCCCTTAAACCAGTTGCCTAACGTGAGCCTCTGAAGGTGTTGGTCGAGGCTCTTCGCAATCAACCCATGGGCTGATATGACTATCGGCACAATGATTGCCGAATACACATACCACATGTCAACCACCTCGTGGGCCAAATCCAAATACTTCATTTGTTTTTCTTTTTCAGCCCTTAAGAGATTGTCGTCCTGAGTGGTGATGTCAACAATCATTACTCGGAGCTCTAATCGGTCTATTACCACTATGTTAGGCTTATTGGCAACAATAATCCTGTCAGTGATAATAGACCGATCCCAGTATAATGTTGCACGACCATTTTCGAGATCTGGGTCGGGCACATACCTGTAGTGCGGTAACTCTACAGTCACAAGATTATATTTAAGAGCAAGTTGCTGATGGATTATCCTGGCCACTTGGTTATGGCTATGCAAGTACTCCCCGTTGGCAAGACGAGAACAACCGGAAATTATATACCTGAGGCTTTCTCAGACAAATGTCAATTGTGCCGTCCTTCAGGATATGTGTCCGATAGTAAGTTGTTCGTCAAAACAACTTCATCAGTAATTGCACAGATAAAACCTTCAGTTTCTCCAACCCTATACCCGATACCGGTGGGACACTATTTTTTATATTTTTAAATATATTTTTTTATATAATAATGTATTTAAAAATGTAATTTATATGTATTTAAATGTTAATAAAGAGAATAATAATCTTTATTTTTCATTAAGAAGTGACATAAAGTGTACTTAATTTACTATACCATATCAATATCAACTTATTGTCCACCGTAGTCGCAAACACGCCGAGGAACCACTCTCGTGCTAGGAATAAACCTGTGTTACAAATAATGAGGCCCCGTCGAGGACGCGTACTTCCGGTAGTACCTACCTAATATGTTTACAGTAACACTATATCACTACTGGGCCCTTAAGGTAGGTAAGCCTGTGTTAAATGTTAGATATTGATATTGGCTCTATGTTATCAATCGACTCACATGAACGTTCGACATCTCGCATCCAATCACGCTCTGTGTGAATGGCAGGCATTGCCCAGATGTGACGCCAAAAATTATTATTGTTATCTTTCTAAATGGTTCTATAGGCATCTGGTTACGTACGTTACTAATAGCGTAAGAATTTTAGTCTACCTATAGGTTTTTTTAACTTTTTACTCGTAGATGACAAACGAGCACACAGGCCAAACCATGCCCACTAAACAATTTGAGCGTCAGGGGATACGACGCTTTACTCAGTATTGAGTAAAATGTAAAAAAAAAAAATTTAACTGCTCTATGGAGAAGCGCCGATTGCGCACGATCTGTTAAACGCTGTTTAATTATTAAACCATAATACAAACTGTTATGTAAAGGATTAACACTTTCACCACCCCCACTTTTGCACCAGGGCGACAGTGCTACCGAGCCATTAAACCTAATTTGGGATACTACCTCAAACAACTTCTAAAAGTCGTAAGACCGCAACTGAAGTAGGTTTTACTTACTTTTAACCTATGGACTTAATCCACATTCAGATCGTAAGTAAGTAAATCGAAATTATCATTTTGGAACTAAAACTCCTTTGCGTGATGGATGATAATGATGATTTAGCAGAAGAAGGTGAGCTGTAATGGAATACTTTATTACTTTGAATTGAAATCAATTTGGATATAACTGAAATTAGTATACAATAAATTTTATATAAATAACCTGGTAGCACTGAAAGTGTTAAATAAACTGCGGTGTACTGCAGTTTGTGTTTCGACATACTGTAATGTATCCACAGTATGTACCTACTACAAAGCTGTAACAATATTTTTATAAGGGTTTTTTTAACAATATTAGATAATGAGAGTTATTCTATTACAAAAAATATTTATAATAATTCTAAAAATAGCCTTTATTATACTATTATTAACGACCATTAATAAAATTCAAAATTACCGCTTATAAAAATGAAATAAAATCTAGATATTGTCTTTGACAAATCTTTGATTTTAGCGCATTGCTCTTGTTCTCTTTCGTGTATGAATGTGCTTTCACGCATGTGTGAGCGAGTCCGAACGAAGATTTCCGAACGCACCCGAACGTCAGTCGAGCGGGGCGCGGTCGCTGTCACGGAGCGAGCGGAGTTGGTGCTTGTCATCCGGCCGCCATTATCTCGTATTTAAACGGATTTATAAAATCAATTAAATTTTGCATTGTAGTATCGTGTTATAGTGTTCGGTGCAGTATTAAAAACAAAAAATCGTTGAATCCCGGCTGTTCTTCTAACAATTTCGTGTTTAACAGTCGAACATACAGTGATAAGTGGTACTGTTAGGTTACTGTGTGTTGGGTGCTAACGTTGTGTAGGGTGGCTCCGGTCGCGCCGGAGCGGCAGGACGCGTGTGGAGCGCATGCAGAGGGAGCGGTGAGAGCGCGCCCGACTCAGGGGTCGGGGCGGCCGGCGGCCAAAAACCAGGCACAGCTGCCGACATGGGGTGCGCCCAGTCGGCCGAGGAGCGCGCGGCGGCTGCTCGCAGCCGAGAGATTGAGAGGAACCTGAAAGTAGATGGAATCCAGGCCTCCAAAGATATCAAGTTGCTGTTATTAGGTACGCTGTAGCTCCAGTATTTGATCGCGACACACGACCGCACCCATGTTTCGAGACTGTTGCAGGGAATTTAGTATTACATATTCGAAATATTCGTAGTACCTTTGTATGTTTCGTCTTAACGCTTCACGTTCACATCTGTCCTACACGTTGGATCCTTATTTTAACGACAAATCAAATCGTTTGTAACTTTCACTAATCATTATGCCGGTATGTACAGTAGTTCCGTGCGCAAATGAAAGTTCCTATTTGTTTCGCATTTAGGAATCATTTATACGAACTCGAAACTGACTCATACCTATTATAATTATGACGATTATAATGAGTATTTTAATGATGTTAGGGACCACTAATGAATATGGTCCTGTTTTTCCTTAAGAGTTTCGGGATATCTAGAAAAAAAGCAGTATTTTAAAATTATTCTCTTTGAAATTACTTATTATAAGACATGCAAGGAACTTATCTTCTCTCTATTTTCTGGAGATAGGTAAATGTATATAATGTGATAACACTGAACTGTTCATATTGTTATCATAAGCTGTTAAATTTTGTTTATAACCATTTGACAGTCATAAACTCATTTATTGACAGTTATTTTATCTAGTAAGAAAACTATGATTTCATATTTTGGACTCTCAAAGGAACATATCTCATTTTTAGAGTCTGTACACACTATTTGTGTTAGTTTCTTTAGTCAGCGACTTATTTCCTGCATAACTATATGCTCAAATTCCATTGTGCTGCCTTTTTCCTCCTATTTACATAGATGACCTTGATAATATGTAATTTGAATTACAAAAGAATTAAGGTTTACAATAGTTAAAGTACAATGTGTAAAATATCTTTTAACTAATGGTTTTTTCTTCAAAGAAGAACCAAATTTACTCTTTATTGCATGATTAAACTGAATTATTTGATACTCTCAAGAGAATACACTCTCATAACCAAGTTATTATAAAAATACATGATATGTTGTCTGTAAACAATCAACTAGTATTTGAAGAATTTTAATCACTACAAACTGTACCTGTTGACATCAATTTGAATGGTTGCCAATATTTCAGAGGAACAATGTCATTCATTTCAAACAAAAATTGTGCAAGTTACCTATTTACATTTGAATGAAATCATAACAATTTTGTTTTATGTAGGTACACAATACCACACTTTTACTTTCATGAATTTCAACTTAATTTAGGAAATGTTGTAGCTATGGTCAAATCATAGGTTGAAGTATATTTGCCTACAAATATTTAAACTTTTTTAAAGTTAAAACACATTTTGCGATTATTAAAATTCATTTTAACAATCTGCATACTTTCTAGTATTGGATTAAATTAATAATGAATACACAGTGCAGCTGTGTTATACAAACACTAACACTGTGTCACTATTTCATGAAATCTTGAGTGACATACTAAAATAATTTTATATCATCTTATTGAGCTTACTGATGAATACACTGCTCAGAAGTCGAGCTCAAAAAGATAATAAAAATAATATTGCATTAATAAAAGTTGACCAGTTATTGCAAAAATTTCATATCATAATACAGACTTAATATTTACATAGAAATATTTCAATATATCTATGTATATATTAAGAAGACTTCAGCCTCATGATATGAAATTTTCAGTAGCTATTTGAGAAACTGAGACAAACACCGGTTTGTATGATATAACTTATAATTTTAAAATTGTTACTTAGCTATAAAGTTGACTATTGTCTTGATAATCATTGTTCTTTTTGCCTTAATTGCAACATATTCATTTATATTTATTCCCATTTTATAAATATTTAGAGATATATTTAGAGAATCGGTGAGGCAGAGAGTCTACTGTGAAAGTATGTAACATATTTCTAGATCTTAAAAATTGTTTACATTTATTGAAAATTAACTTACTAATCAATCAAACTCATGTATCCTTTTCTTTAAATAAATAGCCTAATACTAAATAAATTTTATATTCATTTTATCACCAATGGCAATACAATAACATATTATAGTTTGTATTGCCTATATTTTTCCAAGTTATTACTATACTAGCAACCCGCCCCGGCTTCGGACGGGTACTAATTATATACCAAAACCTTCCTCATGAATCACTCTGTCTATTAGTGAAAACTGCATGAAAATCCGTTCAGTAGTTTTTCAGTTTATCGCGAACAGACAGACAGACGCGGTGGGGGACTTTGTTTTATAATATGTAGTGATACTAAAAGCGTCGGTACCGTAATGGCTAAGGCGAACCTCACCCAGTGCACTACCGTCGTGAACCCACTCCTAACACAAGCATTAAGCTTAGCTTGAGGGGTTAACGAGATTACTAGTAATGTGTGACCCACGTTACTAGTAATCTTTTAAAATATATATATATATATATATATATAATTAGTTTGAAGTTAGTTTTGTTAGATTTAATTTACATACATAATTTAGATGTTACCCTACTATACCTAAAATATTCTGCACTATTCAAAATTAATTACTTAGTCACTATGAAATCCTCTATGAAGAATGACTTGTGTGTGACTCACATTCTCTAATGTTGGCATTCAATAGTGCCTGTAGAAAATTTTGAACAATTTTTAGTTTTAAAAAGATGTAAAATTACAGAATAATAATGCAATAATAAACATAATATATATTTTATGTTGTAGAAGTAGTTACAAATTTAAATAAAATAAATAATATTGAAATTTAAATAAAGAAACTGATTTGGTCACTATGTGCATAGCTATGAGGTAACTAGCTATATCCTTAGTGACCAAATCAATTTAATTGTGTTCCGTCATTCAGGGTTACAAGGTACTTAGAAATTACTTTCAATCTGACATCTTCAGCCTGAGAGCCTTACAGACTAGCAGATAGTCTTATCAATATGTAAAGGGGCCAATAGGTATATGTTAAAAAAAATCCTTATGAATAGCATATTTTTTGAGTAGTATTTTATCATAAGGATATGATTTTTGGTTTTTTATTTCATCACAAGCATATCATCTATCATAATGAATAATCATGATAATACTTTTTACTTAAATTAACTATTCAATTTACAGTACTTTTCCTCTAAACATAGGCAGCATGGGTGTGGTTTTTTTTAGTTTGGGTAGGCATAGTTGATGCACACAGTCAAATTTTGCTAGCTCCACACAGTCCTACTTAATAAAAAGCCATGCTATTAACATCTAGGAGGCACTGCCGGGCGGACTGATGAATTCATAATACTCCTATCATTTATTGTGAAGGTTAGTTTTCATATATCTCTGGAAAACAAAATTATTCGTGGGGCGGGGGGGGGGGGTTTAGTTCAGCGGTTAAAGCGTAACGAAAATAGAAACAAACATACTCACTTTAATTATTTATTATTATCATCACATGAATGTATACAGTAATTTTTAAATTGTTTAAAAACATCTTTTAGATTTAGTTGTCGTTTCTCATAAAATTAACTTTTTTACAAAACAAACACAGGGACAATAAATTAAACGAGTAATGTTAAACATGTAAATGTACCCAAGAATATCCTGGTAAAAAATTCTGAAAGTGCTATCTTTTGTTACTATCTAGTATTGAACATGATACATACATACAGAAGTTTGACTATGTGGAAAAAAAGCAACTTATGTTATATACTTGAGATCATGTGCCCTAAGTATGCTTTTAGTTAGTATTAGCTGCGCCCCACGGTATCACCTGCGTAAGTCTCGTTAAGTTCTCTAATTTTCCCCGCAGCTTTCTTATTTTTTTCTTTCTTTCTTCTAAACACAAAAAAAGAAGTTATAGGGGAACCCTTACAAATAGTAAATAATACTAAAAGTGAAAACCAAATAAAGATCTAAAATGCTACAGTGGCTTTCCATCAACTCTAAAACCACTATCATGACACAAATAGTAAAATGTTTAAACATTGGGCCTTGAACATTGGTCTTGTACTGCAAACAAAAATATTTAGAAAAATTAGCTAGTCTCTTTTCTATTTAAAGATAATTCATTTATTTTATTTTATTATGGTTTTTAATGTGCCATCAATAGCAATACATTACATAAATTTAAACA
This sequence comes from Euplagia quadripunctaria, assembly GCA_963859945.1. Classification (NCBI taxonomy): domain Eukaryota; kingdom Metazoa; phylum Arthropoda; class Insecta; order Lepidoptera; family Erebidae; genus Euplagia; species Euplagia quadripunctaria. Next base: position 14,499,520 of record OY982575.1, on the reverse strand, counting down.
CAAATAAAACAAAAAATACATGATTTAGTTATTTATTGAAGGCTAAAATATAGTTAACTCTTAGTATTATTCTTATAAATAGCTCTCTTCCTCCTCTCTCCTAATGAAAACTTTGCTGTGCCCAACAGGGTCCATAATTGATTCTACCCTTATATTTAACACCTTACCAATGTAATTATGGAATGCTATAAAGTAATGAGTAATTCGAAAATTAAATGTTCTAATCCATAAATTCTAATAAGCTGTATTCTTCAGCCCTTCATTTTCCACTCTAAGAGAAAAATATTTTCTTAAAATGTAAATTGAGACACTGAAAAAAAAATTCATTTTTAACCAATTTCAAAAAAGAGGAGGTACTCAATTAAACAGTTTTTATTAATGGTTATGATTTGTGATAACTTCGCCAATTATAAACCAATTACAATCATTCTTTTTTCTATTGAATCGGTTATACATACTCAGGCTTGGTCCTGTTTAAATTTTAAGAAAATATTTTCCTATAACAGTGGAAAATGAAGGGATGAAGAATACAGCTTAATAGAATTTACCATGTTTAAGGTGCATTGAGGTAAGTTATGCTTTAAAAAAATATAATAATGTTTTTAATATTGCAAAAAAAAATGTATCCTAATTATATATTTTTAATGTTTGTGCACATAAAAGTAGGAAACGAGTCACTAATTGTAAATGGCAAGTGTGTCACTTAGTTATCTTGTAGAAGGCCATTGATGTCTCATGCTAATGTTGCACTGCTGGTATGCACGTCTGACTGTGAATGGTGTTTTTTCTTTTTATTTCTATTATTTTATGTAAACAACATTTATACCAAATCAAATTATTTATTTCACTCTTTACTGATTAAATTAATAAATGATAAAATCAATCACTAATCACACTATAAATGAATAAAAAAATAAACAAACACTGCTTGTTTACGTAGTTTTGAAGGCGGGCGTGTGTACATTTATTTATAGAGCGTATTGATAATTATAATCAAATTCCAATGATATTAATACAATATTAATGCATGAGCTCATTCCTGGGCCTCTCGCGCCCTCTGAATGCATTTAAAAGCATTTATTTATATCTCATTTCACTAATTTGTAGTGGATAACCCATTTAGTTTTTGGGATCGGTGTCTTTAAATATTTATCCATTATATTACTTTATTGAGTACTAATAATGCCTAAGGAGGTCCTAAAGTCAGTTATTTAAAAATATTTGTTTATCTTTCGTAAATATTTGAGTTATTTTATAAAAATTTTTCGTTCATCAATCATTTCATTAAAAAGTTCCATTGTTTTTTACTCCGGGCGTAATCATCAGATCATCATCATTTTACCTAGATATTCGCGTCATTCGACACTTAGATCAAATATACCATTAGACCAGTAGCATTAAACATAAAAATTAGACGAATCGGAAATAATTGCTACAAAAGGTTTTATTGTTTAAATGTCTTCATTTGTATCCCAATATGACTACCCTACGTTTTTCCCCTCGGCGGAGTTGTGCTAAAGTGATGGGGGAGAAAATGTACCCCTAAAAGGAGTATTTTTGCAGTTTTACGGCTCCTAAAGGACTCGCCATATTAAAAACATGGCCATTATAAAGTTTCAGAACATTAAATTTTGCAATGAATGAGACAACATGCCCATTTTTCGGGCAACTCCTTCCCATAATACTGCACTTCAAAGTTGGACCAGTATTCCACATTTATAAAAAAAAATCGTTTTAACTTCAGGTTTTTGGCAATATCATCTAAAGTAACCCACCTATCAATAAAGTGGTCAAAACAAAAGCTAAGGAGGAATAAATTCTGCATTGGATGAGACCAAAAACAAATTTTTTGACTAATTTGTACGGAAAAATCACATTCTATATGTAACCATTTTTTAATATTATATTTTTATATATTCTATTTTTATATATTCTATTTTTATATATTCTATTTTTATATATTCTACAATTTTAATATAGTCAAGTATTACTATTGTTACTAGGTACAGTTATAGTATGTACCATGGTGTGCTTTAGTATCCGCCGAGGAGGAAAAGCTTTTTTTTTTTTTTACTTGTGGAAACCCCCACGGGTCATCATCTCACCGGGGCTAACGGTAAGATGGTATGTCGGACTCGAACCGACTAAAACCACACGGTGTTCCGTGACGGGGTCCTGATGCCGGGGACTCAGGTGTACCCTAGAAAGGAAGTCCCTGTGAGCCCCGGCAGACTTGGCCGCCTGCTCGACAGCAGGCGACCCCACAATTTGGTGAGGGGGCCTTGCCCCCTCCGATTTAGAGAAGTGCGCGTGGAACACGTCGCGCCACCGTCTCGGGCCTGCTTCTGCTAGGGCGACGGCTAACCCATCCCGTCACCCCCAGGCAAGCGCTCATGGAGGCCGGAGATCGTCTCGCTCTCTTCGCGTCTTCTTCGGGACGGGAGAGTACTAGTTCTCTCCCGTTCCCTTTCCGCCGCCTAAGGAGGAAAACCTAGGATAGTGATATTGGGCTATAAATGAAGCCATTTAAACTATAAAACTTTTGTAGCAATTATTTCCGATTTGGAGTTTAAGCCTACTGGCCTACATAATCTACATATGTAGATACACGATCTCTTACAAAAATCACTTCAAATAGGGGCACACGATAGTTCTATATTACGCGCATGCATTTAATATGCCATCATAATAATTAACCAGACCATACAATTAATGTTTCTGTGAATATACGTTGTAATAAATTGATACAAAAACTGCAATGTATTAGGCCACGTTCAGATGACGGACGTTGGACGCGCGTTTTGCTACCGCGCGTTGACGCGCGTCAACAAGACCACGCATTTTGTTCATGGTTCACATGCCACCGTGCGTTTTGATCCGACGCTTGCTTAACGCGGCGTCAACGCCCATGGCGTTGCCGCTCGCTTTGAGATCATTGGTTTTCTGTACATTCGTTCACAAGAACGCGTGTTTTCAACGCGTCGACAAGTGATTATAATAAAAGGATTCGGCCATTTAAATAAAAATTCGCATACCATTTTTCATAAAGCATGAGTTCGGTGACACTTCATCATCATGCAGTTTATTAAAATAAAAATATACCATACAAGAAATGCCAAAGCATACTACAACATACTTTTATTTTTATTCTCCATCAAAATTTCTAATTTTATATATATAGGTACTTCAAAACTCACTAATATGAAGATAAAAAAATTAATCTATATGTACATATACATATAAAGCTTTTATTCAGCTTCCGTATGTTTATGGTCGCAAATCTCGTAAAGTGCATGCGTATTTAATGAATTGTCTTCAATTTTTTTTTTTCTTAAGTTTCGATGAAAACGGAAAATTCTATGCATTTAAGATTGACTTATAATTTGTCATAGTTACTTTTTTGTTGATAAGTATATCATACATTGCTTATCATAGCAACATGTATGAAATTTTACTGAGCCTTTAAGTACTGAGTTTAGATATTTGGGCTGCCTGTGGACCGATTTCGATTATATTATTATTAATTTGTTTGATTGTATATTACAAAGATGGGTAGGTACGGTACTACATAAATCTTATCAAAATGGGTTCAGAGGTAATAAATTGATTTTTAGTTTGTTTGAAATATAAATATTATAAAGAGTGTTACTTGATGAATGAAAAAGTGTTTTTCAGTATTAATTATTTTTTTATCAAACAATAGTATGTTGATTAATAAATAACTTACCTTAATGAGTTTTTCTTCTGGTGAAATACAATATTGGCCAGCGTTTTCATCTGCTATAAGTTATTTTATTTATGAGAGACAGCCATAAGTTGTCAAATGACTTAATGGACATTCTGAAGTAGGTGAAAAATTTGGTTTTTTTATTTTTAGAGCGCCGATCAAATATTTACGGCATATATGATCGACGATTCGACAATATATTTTCAAGAGCATTGTCTAACTCCTATGGATCTCCATTATGAAAACATTCACCACTGGTTAACAAGTATGTGTATATTAGTTACACAGCAGATATTATAAGGTTAACATTGAAGAGCCAGTCGAACGGACATCATAGACAGGTATTTTATCATTAATCGACGTTCGGGCACGCGACGACCGATGTTATCGTGATGATAGCGCAAAAAGGTACAAAAGCGATGTCAACTCATCCTGTCACACTATCGATATAGAAATTTAGATACATTATGGTTTTTTATCGACTCTTTATATCTCGATAAAAAGTTTCTGTTTGCCTCACGCTATGACATTTTATGGCAACAGACAATAAAACTATCACATTTTATTTTGTCATTCCTGTTACATCGAATTCTAAGATGGATAAACAATGTAAATGTAGGCTTCTTACTTTTAAATTTAGTTAAGGTAACATAGAAATTTCTCAAATACTCTAAGCATTCACTATTTAGCAAATAATCTAAAATGACATTCATTGTTTTAAAACTCGTTATATTAGGTGTTCGTGGGAATAGTCTGTTGGCACGCAATTGTTATCTTTTTTATTGTGAAAGTTCTTCAAATATTAGTAGTTCTTGTATAGCTACTAATTTTTCAAGAATACGAAAACATTTAATGCAAATCAGGCATCGTACGTAAAAGGAAAGTATGCATAGCTATGTATGGCTGTATATTGCAGTAGGAGTCAGTAGTGCACTGGTATTGTGATAATATGTGTATCATAGGTCAGAGGTCGGCCGTTCGCGTTGAGCCAATTAAAGCTAACAGGGGTCATGATACTTGGAACCTATATTCGACAGGGTTCGTTTTGGTACACCTACGTAGTTTTGTCACTTTATTAACCAATTCATAATGTCATTTTATTGCGACTACAATTAAGATTGACCAAGATAAGACTCAAATTTGTGTATATCAGTCAAATCTACATTGGAAGGATTTTTTAATTAGCAAGAAAAACAAAACGGTTAATTACTAAACAAACTCGCCTGGAGTGTTACGTGGTAAAACTTCAGCTAAAATTAATTTGACTTTTCAACATTTCTACTTGAATCTCGACTGATGAAGTGACTCCAACCTGCTAAAGACCGCTTTTAAATTATTCTACTAGCATAATGTTGTATTTCTGAAAGTGATTAGGGTCATAATTTCAATGGCAAAAGTGTTAATGTTGGCAAGGCACGAGGAATACTGCTGATGTTGGGTTGTGGTGACAGGCATCCTACCATATATAAATATCACGTTAATAAAATTCTATACCTATTAAGCTTTACAGTTTACCTTTAATATTACGATCATTTTACAAACACTGAAACGATTACCGATTTAGAAAACCCTATGTGCGTCGCATATATAGTGCACAGTAAACGCTGTAATTTATTTTTCCATGCTATTTTCACTCTACCAATGAGACGTGCATAATGTGGACTGAAACCGTTTACATTTAGGCTGGTAATTAAATGTTTTATATCATCGCTTGTTTTATTGCGGTCGACCGGTTGCTACTAACGTAACCTCTAAAAGAAGGCAGCGGTCTTCTAACTTCACTGACAATGAGTTCTATTATGATATTCACGTAAAACATTCAAAGTAGTCGCAAGGTGGTGGAAGCGGTGGGGTGTTTCAATCACCTAGTTTACTAAGTTTAGTTCAAGAACGGTATATCCGGGCTATCCTAGACAAAACACGCACTCTCATGATCTCAACACCTTTAAATTGTTTCGTGATTTGTTATTGATATGTATTTTTCGTTCACAGGTGCCGGTGAATCAGGCAAATCCACGATAGTCAAGCAAATGAAGTAAGTACATTTTGAATCTCATTTCTTAATATTGTTTTTATGCCCAAAATGTGGCAGAAATATAATAAGTAAGTATGATATAATTCGTCCTTAACGTCTTATCACTAAAGAAAAACAATACTACACTGTAACACTAAAAGCTTCTATCACAATACTTCTGATAAGATCAGAAAAATCATTTTATGATTTAGAAAGAATTTACAATTAAGGTAAAAACCGCGGATTTGATTTCGTGTATAAAATTTTATTTAATTTAATGATATTGTAGACAATCAGTTTTATTTATGATGTCCTTCCCTATAAGCCATTAATTCGTCTACAAACTTCTTAAAAGTATCGGCGCCCATTATAATACTTGCTGTCAGAAACCACGGCACCTATCACCATACATTTCGCAACAATTATAATTTTTTACGGCAATTCCGACAACTTCCTGCAAGGAAACTCTCTAAAAACGGTACGACGTATTGGTGGGAGGGCCCTTGAGAGAGATAAGAACTTAAAATAAGATTTGTTTAGTAAAATAATAATAAAATAACGAGGTTTCCGAGGATAGTATCCTCATATTATGTATGTTTATTGATTAATTTGGTACTTTTAAGGGCAAGTAGAAAGTAATAGAAAAGATTGCATAGCAACTTAGGGCCACATGTTGCTATCTTATTTGCGGTCATGTGATAGGTGGTAACTAGTGAAAAACTGATTCTGATCTGATTTTCTGGATTAAAAGTTTACTAGAGTTATGTCATAAAATCCTGGTTTAAAACCTGATCCTCTCGTAGTACTTCCCTCTCAGTAGCGTAAAACTGTAAACTAAAGAAAGAATTTGGAATGATTATGCATCGATAATTTTATATTGGCCATTTTATTGCTGAACATTGGCCGTCTATCAATTATAAGATATATTTATATTGTTATCATAAACAATAATATTGTTTAGAGTAATACAGCGACCATATCTACTTATCTATGGCTTGTCAACGACTTTAAATTTCGATAATAAAAGATTAGTGCTCATGTCAAATCTTGATACAATGTATCGGATAATACTATCGCATTATTAAGTAATATATCAACTAGTATACTGATAGTGTACATAAAGATTTCAAACGACTCCACTAGAGAAAAATAAATCTGATGTTATTTTTGGGAAATGTTGCTTAAAAGTACCTAAAGTATCTTCTTATATCCTTTAGTTTTTCTTATTCTTAAGCTTTGCTTTAACGTGTTTAAGTACAGTCTACTCATATCAATAAATTATTTTTAACCCACTGCGCAAAAAGGAGGGGTGTTATAAGTTTAACGTGTGTCGTGCGTGAGCATTTCCGTAGATTGATTGGACTAAACTTGTTCTGAACTTCTTGGTGCAGTACAAGTAATACTTATTAATTTTCAAACTACAGTAAATGAATGTTAATTTATCTGTATTAAGATTAAAGAAACTTATTAAGATTAAACTTGTCTTCATAGAAAATAGGCCAGCTTCAGAAAAAAGTCTCACTGTATGGCAGAGTGCATCTTTCATGTACATTCTGACAAACTTGCTTAAGTCTGGGTATTGTGTAGTCTTAGCTGACCGCCAAATATAAAGATCACGATCGCGATAAAGCAATCATAACGGGTGGTAAGCTTCGTGAGAAACATCCGACTCTACTCATCTCTACTTTTTTTAAACCAGTGTGGAAGATTAACTGCTATTGTAGGAATTGTTGCAAGAATATTTTATAAATTCCAATAGAATCGTCTGTCAAGCTCTTTCGGCTTCAACAACTCCCACCGTAGATTGTCTTAAATCTTGCATCTAGCAGTTGACTGACTTAAGAAGTATAAACGACCTCCTAATTCAGCTTCCAACGATACTCTTAAGCGTAAATCAGCAGTTCTTTGCTCAGTTTCATCTTTAGCTTTGTGTTAAGAAAACTGTAGTATTGTTTTCGACATGCAGGACAGCAGGTTTCCATTATCAAATGAGTTTTTGATAATGAAAACATTAATAAACTAGTCGTCCCTTCAGTTTCACGCGTCACTGTTCACTGCGTTTATGGTCACTGTTCCGCTCCTATTAGTCGTAGCGTGATGTTATATAGCCTATAGCCTTCCTCGATAAATGGGCCATCCAACTCTAAAAGAATTTTTCAATTCGAACCAGTAGTTCCTGAGATTAGCGAGTTCAACCAAATAAACAAACTCTTCAGCTGTATAATAATAGTATAGATGTTTTCCGTAATGTCCATGAAGTATTTTTTTATATACAAATTCATAAATCTCTTAAACTATAGAAAAGTAACTTATGGTAATTTTCGTCTTGTAATTCAATCGAACTTTGTTGGCAAATATTTAATTATCCAATGCATCTTGTGTATTTAATTTGAAAGATATTTGTAATCACAACGTGAGTAACATTTACGCGTAAAATATAAATGGTCTGTCCGTGACGACGTCTTGGTGACACGGCTCCTTCACGATAGCGTCGAGAGCTGCCAAATAGTTGATCGTGGTCAGTTAATGTGTGTAAACAAATCGTAACAAATATTATCATTATTGTATCTATGTTTTGATAAACAGATGTGACAAAATAAAACACTACGGTATTTAGCGTAATCTAGTTGGAATATTAGAGCAGGTACTAGGCGCCACAGGAGTAAAGAACCGAATAGTGACAATGCTTTTGTGGAGCATTCCGTTTCTTTACTCATGTGCCAGGCGCCTAAAACAACTGTCGATATTTATAACAATAATAGTTACATATGTCTATATGAATCGATGTTTTGTAACTGTTTTTACACTATACCGCTACAGATGACGTAACTAACCACGTTCCGGCTCCGACAGATCTGTGGCTTGCCAAACTTCTAAAATCAAATTACATATATTCATTTACTCGGCGACAACATAGTACAGTTAAACCTCGATACTTAGATTACAAATATAACATAAGAACACTAGCTGACAGGTGGGTCTCTCCGACCTTGGGGCGATCTGTTGGATACATCTGCATGCAGTAAAGTAAAATACCCCAAGGTGTCAAACTGTCGCATCCAGATCCAGTTAAGTTAGATCGAATAATACCTTTCTTTTGTCGTATGGAAATCTGGATATATGGAAAACGGCCACCGGCGGGGTACCGCCGGTGGCCGTGGAGATTCTCGTCGGACTCGAACCGACTAAAACCACATGGTGTCCTAATGCCGTGGACTTGGGTGTACCCCAAAAGTTCATTTTGGGAAGCCCTCACGAACCAAAAAGAATACCAAGACAGTTTTTAACGTTCCTCAAGAATTGGATTATCAAAGCAAAAATAAATTATGAATTACAACCAAAAAAGACACAAACTCGGTTTTTAGATAAATGTATCGTATTCTGACACTTTTTGGCAAGTAAATCCAAACCTGTAATAGGGTACCTCCTGTTTTGGAAAGGATTGTAAACCTGCAGAATGCAGATATAACACCAACGAAAGTTCACCATTTGAAATGATTGTTATTTTTTATCAATTTGCATTGCTAAAATTAGCCCTTAATAATAGGGGGCAGACGAGCGACGTGTTTTTAAGTTAGGAGACATCTGATCAAAAATTTTCTTAATAAAATCTCACTGTCATATCTAACGTTTGTTTGATTCGATTAGTTTGAGTCTAACGCTTCAAACTAATCGAACTTATAAGACGAATTATAAAAGTATATTGGCAAATTGACTACTGATAATGCTTAGTAGGTATAAACAGTTTTAGGCCATGTTCAGAAGACGGACGTTGAACGCGTTTCACAACAAGAACACGCATTTTTTTTTCAAGTCGTTCACATGCCACCGCGCATTTTTTTTCCGACGCCGCGTCATTGGTTTGCCGTACATTCGTTCACATGAGGGCGCGTTCTCAACAACAACTTGCGACATATGATTTTAATAAAAGGATTTGGCCATTTTAATAAAAGTCCGTATACCATTTTTCACATAGCATGAGTTCGGTGACACTTCATTTCATACATTTCACGAAGTTTCTTTTTGTATAAAATTAAAATACAAGAAATGAACCCAAATGAATAGAGAAATAAAGATCTGTTTTTATTTTTAACGACAAAACGGAGGAGGTTCTCAAGTCAACCCGTATTTTTTTTTTATGTATAACCCAGCCTAACTTTTTACAGGGTAGTTATGTGTACGTTCCGATTTCCATAATATTCTTTTTTTTTGATAGGGTAGGTACGCTTCGCAGTTGGTCCCTGTTAAGAATAAAAGAAAAAAATTCAACCCTAACGGTAGAAAAATAGGAGAAGAATGATTATTCCACATTGACTTTACACATATGAACAGATTTTGTTGATATTTAGCATACATATTTATGTAGTTCTAATGACACTACAACATGGAATCCTGTAGTTGATTATTTTAACCACAAAAAACTAAAAATATATTTTTTTAACAAAAACTACAGAATAAAAATTTTTAACAAAAAATTCAACCGACGAAAGAAGAAAGAAACTGAAAAGTGAAAAATAAACTTGTTAGGTTAACTAAACTCCTACACTAATGTAAATAAGTAAATAATTTTGAGTCGGCGCCAAACAAACAAGCAAATTAGACAAAAAAAAATTATTGTTACGTAAAATTAATGCAAGCCAACAAGTTTATTTTTCACTTTTCAGTTCTTTCTTTCACCGGTTTAATTTTTTGTTAAAAAGTTTTTATCTGTTTTTACACCCATTTTCAAGGAATACAGAACTGAACTGCGACAACGCGCGTTCGACGCACGGCCTACACCCGCCATCTGAACACAGTCTTACCATTGTATTATAAAAAGCTCGAACAACTAAAGTACTAGGTTTAAACCATCATAACTATGAAAAAGAAATATTGATTAAGTAAAAAAACTATTCACCACCTAATTACGTAATCAGAAATATTACTGTATAGTGTAAGTAACAAACGAATATCAGTGCAATACGTTTTAAATAAGAATAGGAACGTCAATGACCTTAATCTGTCAACTGTCACTTGGAAAGTACGGTTTGCATACAAAAATAATAGGTCAACATATATACTGGACACCTTTAGCTTTCTGTAGTCGTTTTCGCATAATTTTAATAGAAAAAAAACATCAGATCAAATTGTTCATGTTTTTTTTTGTAAATAAATTGATTATTTGAAAAATATCTGTTTTGCTCACCCTACCTAATTGGTTTTAATGACATCACAATATGGCGCAAAGTCATTCCTTTTCTTATTTGAATCGCATAGTATGTATATTTTACAAATTTGTTTAAAATTATTATATAACTTTAAAGAAATCCTTAAAATATACATACTGTTAACCTAACGTGCACATTGTAACTAATTTTACACCAAAACTACAGGAACTTAAAAAAAAATAACAAACAGTAATTAGAGATTTCTTTTCCTGTGAATTTAGTGTTTATTATTTAGTGGTTTAGGTTCTGTAGTGGTAGGTATCTAGCTCTAGGTTAGGTAGTGGTAGGTATCTAGCTTTCTGTGTCTATTTTTGAATTATTTTCAACGTCCACATGAGTACGTGACTGCTGCTAAACTTTTATTAAGGTCTATTCATTCCCAGAGTTTTGCTGGAAGAAAGTCACTTGTTAGTTAAACCGGCCTTTCTATTCATGTGTAGGACACATTATGTACACTAATAATATAATTAGAAGTATTATCATCATTTGTGTCCTGGCTACGTTTCGGTGACCTCTTTAGAGAAAACGAAGGTTTTATCTGTGCTATTACTGATGAAGTTGTTATGACGAACAACTATCGGAGACATATCCTGAAGGACGGCACAATTGACATTTGTCGGGCATGTCATCCTCCCGGAGAAAGCCTCAGGCATATAATTTCCGGTTGTTCTCGTCTTGCCAACGGCGAGTACTTGCATAGACATAACCAAGTGGCCAGGATAATCCATCAGCAACTTGCTCTTAAATTTAACCTTGTGACTGGAATTACCGTACTACAGGTATGTGCCCGACCCAGTTCTTGAAAATGATCGTGTAACATTGTACTGGGATGGGTCTATTATCAGTGACAGGACTATTGTTGCTAATAAACCTTATATAGTGGTAATAGACCGATTAGAGTGCCGAGCAATGATTGTATATATCACCATTCCCCATGACGATAATCCCTTAAGGGCTAAAAAAGAAAAACAAATTAAGTATTTGGATTTGGCCCACGAGGTGGTCGTCATGTGGGATGTGGATTCGGCAATCATTGTGCCGATAGTCATATCAGCCCATGGGATGATTGCGAAGAGCCTCGACCAACACCTTCAGAGGGGTAGGGGTGGTGCTTGGACTTGACAATAAAGAACGCATGGTTGAACTATTTCATTGTTCTTAGTAAAGCACACAATAAATGGCTTTAGTATAATAAAGTCCCGTGCACTTTCTGAAAAATCTGAATAATATATTTGAATTTATAAGTAACCCGAAAAATAGATCAATCAAAGTAGCCTTATTTCAAATAATTTGGTTGACCGGATGATTGATGGCTCGGCCTCAAATTACACTGACTGACCGCTCGGTGTTCATGCACTGACAGCTAGCAGACAACTTGCTGTCTACCCGATGACAGCTAGCAGTAAGCTCGCCGTCCACGCGCGATCACAAGCGCGTATTCGCGGTAAGCAAGGCGTTAACCATCGAGTGGCTAGACTGCGGCAAACTCGATTGCCGCTACGCTCTTTGCAATTATGTTATAATTGGTAAATGTACCTAAATTGCACGACTTCAAGCTTGCGGGACGGTGTCGTATAAGTGAGCTACGACGTTAAAACTCCTAGCAACCTTCATTACTATCAGCAAGTAGTGCTACAACTGCATGCTTTTCTTTTTACGTGCTATAAGTAGGTACTTAGTTATCTTAGCCATAGTATATTCTTAAACTAAAGGAGGGCTTTAGTTTAAAGTCAAAAAGGGTTCTATGAAATATATTTTTTTATAATTCTCTGCTTTAATTGAAAGGTACCCAATTATATAATACGACCACTAGAAAAAACTCATTCAAATTATTCTTTAGTACTGTTATTGATTTAAAAACAGCCCTATGTCGATTATGTTTGTTAGTAATAACTCATTAAACGCCAGGGAAATCCCATGTTTCGATAACTAAAGCCAATTATTTTGTGGCACATAATATTTATATACATTAAATAGCATTTTCCTTGTTGCTACAGGAACTCTGTAACGTTCAGTGTTCTTATATGAAATTTGTTGGTTCTCTGGTGTTTGTGGTGCAACCACAGGGTTAACCTAGGGTATATATAAAGTGTAATATCATACAGTCTATGATAATAGTACTACTATTAAGTGACATGTATTCTTATACTAATGTGATATCAAATGTGTCTATGCACCAAAAGGGTAAAAGTATACTATAATATGAATTAATTAGGTATAAAATCTGTTGGAATCGTGCGATCCATGGCCCTTTATGGGTCTCTAATTTGGGCGACGACCCTGACGACTAGCAATGTAGCAATTTTGAGGCGCCCGCAACGAGTAATGGCCGTCAGGGTCATAAGAGGATACCGCACGATTTCCTTTAAAGCGGCGAGTCTCCTAGCCGGGACGCCGCCATGGGACCTGGAGGCAAAAATCTCTGTATCAGTGGCGCAGGGAGGCCCTGGAGCCGGAGCTGAGATCTGTCAATTGTGACATCGCGGCACGACGGGCCCAGCTTCGCCAGGTGCTCATGGCTGAGTGGAAAAAACGACTTGAGCGACCGAGCGCAGGGCACGCCACGATCGTGGTGGTAAGACCCGTCATGGAGGATTGGCTAGAGAGGCGGCATGGCAGCCTCTCCTACCGGATGACGCAGGTACTTACTGGACATGGCTGTTTTGGGAAGTATCTTGTCGGATAGGCCGGGAGCCAACGCCTGTGTGCCACCACTGCGGGGGCTGCTGCGAGGATACCGCACTCCACACTCTAGTGGAGTGTCCTGCATGGACGCAGCAGCGTGCTGACCTCGCGACGGCCGTAGGTATGGGTAGTCTCTCGCTGGAGACCATGATTACGTCCATAGTCCAGAGCGAGAGAGCGTGGGATTCCGCTGCCTCGTTTTGCGAGGAGGTAATGTATGCCAAGGAGGCGGCGGAAAGGGAACGGGAGAGAACTAGTACTCTCCCATCCCGCAGAAGACGCACCAGGCGCCGGAGAGAGCAAGTCGATCTCCGGCTTCCATGAGCCCTTGCCTGGGGGCGACGGACGGGGTTATTCGGCGCCCTAGCAGAAGCAGGCCCGAGTCGGTGGCGCCGCGCGCGCCTCTCTTACTAATAGGGGACAAAATCCTCCACAACACAGTGGGGTGGGGTCGCTTGTTGTTTAACAGGCGGCCAAGTCTGCCAGGTTTCACAGGGATTTCCTTCTAAGGGTACACCTGAGGCCCTGGTAATATGGACTGTGATGGAACACCGTGTGCTTTTAGTCGGTTCGAGTCCGACATACCACCCTACCGCTTAGCCCAGGTGGTTTAACGATCCGTGGGGGTTTCCATACATAAAAAAAAGGTATAAAATCTGTGCATCTATTGATTCCAAAAATAGACTTTATATTTTTCAGTATGCAGTAAAAAGGGACTAATTAAAAAAGTTACAGTCGCTAAAAGCTATTATACCCTGTTCATTCATTTATTTTCTTTTTGAAAGTACGATATGTAGTCAATTAGTGATAACCAAAAATGTTGCCGATTCGATTAAAAATAACAATTAATTTTATATAAGGGAAAGTTCTAATCGCTTTGAAAAAAGTAAAAAGTTATTATTACAAGGGACGCAAGTGACGAATCTAGCGCGTATCGTCTCGTCTCATATAAACTTGAATTTCAATAATTTTTATTAAGTTATTTATTGCAAATATAATTAAATATAACTGATATAAAATAATAAAATTCATAACTGTAGATGAAAGCCTTTTGAAATGATTTAGACTTAGTTAATATTAATATGCAATAGAAGAAACGTTTGTACGTACCTACGTACAATAGAATGATCGAAAAAAATTATGATCTATATATTTTTAACCGACGAAAAGAAAGGAGGTTCTCAATTCGACCGTATATATAGATATTTTTTTTGTAAGTTCAGCTCTCCGTTATTTATGAATCGATTTTGATTAATCTTTTTTATCCCATGTCAAGGAAGGCAGGATCTGATAATGGGATCCTGATAAAGTTGAGAAAAACCCTCGAAAATTGTAGGAACGAATAGTGTTTCTGTTTACTTTTCATAACTTTATCAGGTATTTGCGTTTAGGAATCATCACATCATGCAGCCTGAGCTGATGATGGAAAAAAATAATAAAATAAAAAACTTTTCAACAAAAAATTAAACCGACCGACTAAAAAGTGTTAGGAGTGGACTCACTACCGACGGGAACCCACTCCTAACACAAGCGTTAAGCTTAGTTTTATATTAACTTATTTTGAGTCGGCGCCTAATAATAAAATGTTTAATTACCTACGGAGCGTTGTCCATTTCTACGTAAGTACCTACATATAAAATTTTGATAATTAATCTGTTTGTTGTTTGGCGCCGACTCAAAATTAGTTTATATAAAATTTGATAGTTTATGTAAATAAGCTCAATACTCAAGACTTCAAAGGATTATTTTTTTTTGCTTTTTAGTTCTTTTCGTCGGTTTAATTTTTTGTTAAAAAGGTTTTATAACAGCGTTTGTTGGCACATTTAGGTTTTCAAGCAACTGACAAAAAAAATAAAGGACAGAGTATAAAAAGGAATGTTTTCGTGTTAAAATTTGTTATAATTGACACATGGCTAGTAAGGTGTCGTGTCGAAGAATGCTAATAAGCAAAGTTAATCAAGTTAAAAGGGAAAGTGAAGAAATCAAGTTGGGAAATGGCCTATGCTATAACAGTTCTCACGTCCGTAGAATCCTGAACACAAATGTCTCTTGTTTAGGGTTCTGTACCCGAAGACTAACCAGCGGGACCCTATTGGGCCTCCGCTGTCTGTCCGTCTACCTATCAGCGGGCTGTATCTCAAGATCCGTAATAGGTAGCCAGTTAAAATTTTCACAGAATGTGTATTTTCTTTGCGCTTCCCTACTAGAAACGTGTTTTTTGTTCGATCTTAATAATGGCCACAAGTAGACGCTTGAAATGCTCACAGTTTGTATTGCTATAATACAAAATTATTTAAAACGTACCTACATAATATTAAATCTTGTACGATGGTGCGGAAACCCTTCATGCGCGAGTCCGACTCGCACTTGGCTTGTTTTTTCACTTCACAATATATTTCACTTTCACCAAAGTTAAATTTGAATATTCTATTAGTTAATAAAAATATACAGTGAAAGAGTTATACTCAAAAAAGTTAAGCAGTATATTATATAATAACTGAACAGAATTTTAATTATAATAAAACATGTAATGTCAGTCAGTACCTAATCACATTTATGTTCAACTTTAATGTCGGCCTTTCTGAACTCAAATAATCGCAACACCAGTCCTATCACACGCACGTTGCGGATCCTATCCCTTGGAATATGGCCATGGAAGTCTGGCACCTCACTCACCAGCAGAAAGAAATTCGCTATCCGAGCAGAAATCTATTATAACGATACCTACTTACATGGTCGGCATAAATAGACTTCAACGTGTGTGTCTGTCTTTGTCATCATAGCTCATAAACGGATGAACCGACTTTGATTTTTTTTTTGTTTGAAAGGCGACTTCATCGAAAGTGTTCTTAGCTATAATTAAAGTAAATTTGTTCAGCCGTTTGAAGACCATCAGCTCTTGTCTAATCGTTGAAAGGAATTTTGAGTTGAGGGTGTTTTAAACCTTTAATTCATGCTTGTTGTATTGTTAACTCTGTGTGCACTGACTGTGCGTCATAGTTCTATGCCGAGGTTAGATTATACAATAAGCGTTCCTGCTACCATTTATAACATGATTCATGGATATCGATGACTAATGTTTATTAACTCCTTTTATTAACTCGTTCTCTCAATTTGTCATAACTAACATCAATTAAGGTTCATTTTCGTTTTTCGATCTTAATCATTCGGTGTTATATCATCATTCTCAACAATATTATATAGGCATTCGTACTTAAACAATTATCAATAGGTACAAAAAAGTGTTAAAGTATATAAAAAAAAACACTTAAAAAGAATGTTTTTTTATATACTTTAATATAATCTAAGTTAAGATTATATAACGGCTCATTGCGCATGCTCATCATAAATCTTCTGAATAAGTTCTACTATTAAGAACGTAAGACATTATCTAGTTATAGAATAGTAGCATGTAACTGCTTTGAGATCTGTAATAGGTATGAGCTATCAATTTCAACCTAAGCCTTCATTGCTTCAAGATCTAGAAATTACAGGAATACTTTGAAAACAACTTTAACCAAACATACCAACATGCAATCTAACCACAAATCGCAAATGATCTATCGAATCGCATTGACTTGCAAGTCACACTCCTTCGTGCCTTTTAGATCACGTAAGGAAGTTGTCGGACACAGGTTTTTTGAAATGTTCACGATATCGGACTGACCATTCAGCATTACCTAATATACTGACAAGAGGTCTAACCACAAGATATCGTTATTGTTTTGCCTTCTGGAATGATATTTTTTTTTGGCACTCATCATCTGTTTTGTAAAAGTGGTGTGGCATTGGTGGTCAGAGAACAGAATGTACACGAGAAATGCTATCGTAGGGTTTAGGGTTATACATTCTATAACTTAACTAAACCAAAAGTTTTTGCTCTACAGAATTATCCACGAGAGTGGATTCACAAATGAAGACTTCAAACAATACCGACCAGTGGTGTACAGCAACACGATTCAGTCGCTCGTCGCCATATTGCGCGCCATGCCCAACCTGGGTATCACCTACGGCAATAGGGATCGAGAGGTAAGCAATATAACACAATTTTTTCCTTATTTTTTCTACTCAACTAAATATTTTAGTGCAAAAATCAGAAATTCATGAATTTCTGATTTTTCATTCTCTTTCTCGATCATACAGATTTCTTCTGTATATTTTTAGTCAATTAAATAAAATGCTATAACTTATTAAAACTGTAATATAATTTGACATTAGCATTCTAGGTTCGTGCCGTTTAGTATACATATTAAGTTAGCCATGTCTTAGCAAGCATTTCTTCGGTTAGTTTACTCGTTATATTTTTATAACACCTGAGTAAAGTTAGAAAACAAACCTGTTGGTTGGAGATCGTGATGACCAAAATCCAGAAACGACTATTAATGTAACAAAGAGACTTCGATTTGACTTTTATATATTTTAAGAGTTGTTAAATTTAAATCGTTCTATGGGTCATTCATTTATTAAAAATCTAATATCAAAGTAACCGTTTCGTTGCGCAAACGATAAACCGCTTCGATTACGTGTTAGCTGTGTTCTATAAATAATGGGCGATCGTCGGCAAAAAATAATGTCTATGGCATCGAAATCCACATCGGGAATAAGTGCTTTCAGTTTTCCGTTTGCCGCTAATGCTGATTACGAAGCAATTTGAGAGAGGAACGAGAATATTATGATACCTATGGAAACACTTCGCTATCGTAAAATGTTTTGATGTTCAATACTCAGCAACAACCTTAATAAAATTAAATGGCCGTATTGCTTTTGTTTTAGTAAAGTATTTTTATTGTACGAACGATAATTAAATGTAGATCCTATTTCAGCGAAATACGTATAATCGGAATGGAAGTTTTAAACCACCAAATAGCTTTTATATTTACGAGGGCTTGTTCGATTCCGTGAAACGTTCGCTGCATGGAGATCAATATGGTGTATTCCTTATTCATGAGAGTGTATGTCGACTGCATACTGCACTACAGCTTATTGCATTATTTCTTAGGAATTGTGGACGAAAACAAAACTACGTTATTGTTAAAGCTTTCTGTTTTATCAACATATCCTAATAGAATTACAAAAAAATGTATTTAGAGCAAAACCTATCGAATTCTATCATGTATTATTGCCGTTTATTATTTTTTCGCTTGTAAGTATTAATAATAAAAGTACAAGTAGCTGTAATTGCGTTATTCAATCATTTCAGAATAAAAATAGATTAAAAATAAGGTATCCTTATAAATTATATGTTTGCTTATTATAAATGAAAGCAAATCATGTTAAAATCTCGAAGGGATCCTTCATTGTCTACGCTGTTATCATTACAGTACATGTTTGGCATGATAGATAAGATAATCTTAGTTCCGTCCTCTCTGTTACACAACAAGAATAAGACGCTCTTCTGAAACTGTAATTAATTCTGTCGTCAGAGTTGTAACGCAATATTCACTGGATCGTAAACGGATCTTAAAGTCCCTAAATGTAATGACCATTAAAAAATTTAACCGTACTATTCAAGCAGTAAATCATGAATAACATTGTTAAGTTACAAATTTGAATTCAATATGTAGAGTAGTCTCAGGAACTAGTGCTCCTATTTAAAAAACCTTATTACAAAATTTCACCTGTTGAAAAGGTAGGGATTTTATTCCAAATGGACATAATATATATGCTATTATTTATAGACAACTAGTTACGTATAAACACAGTATGGGACGTTTTTCCTACGGTCAATGCAACTGAAAACGAATCATGGTCTGCTTCGTTTCGATTAACCAAGTATTAATTAAATATATAAGCAATGTGGAATCGGATCGTAAACCTAATTTAAAGACCTTAGCTGCTTACACTAATCAATGTTGCCTACTAAACCGTCATCATATTCAACTGTTTAATGAGAGTAGCTAAAAGATGAGTAAGCCCCTCCAAGGGAATTTATTTGACATTTAAAACAATCTGACAATAAAATATAGGTGATCAAATTAGTGGTAACGAATATGTAAACCATATTGAGGACTTCAAATTAAATTTGTCACCATAATCTTACAAGTCCATACATTTGATATATCTTTTCTCTAAAGCTTGAATTGCTTTTAAAAATAATAATTAGTTAGATCCTCGAAAAAAGCCAACATCGCGGCCATCGCCTATCCACTGTTATCCATGCCTTGAGTCTGGGTAATTGGGGTCCAGATATAAAGAAAAGTATTTGTGATCGAGCAATTCGAACCAAGATTCTCGAATAGCAGTGCATTGACTTACTAAAACAGGACGGTAGTTTCGCAGTATAGGATCGCAGTTCGCCTAGCCTCTAGTCTTTGATTTCTTCCTTGGACAGCATTACATGAACTGGTTATAGTGGCGTCCTTTTCCAGGTAATAAATCACTATGATTTACACAGTATTCTAAGAGAAGAACGCCATAAGCATTCACGAAAGGCCTTTTCATTTAGGGTCTAGGTTCTTTTAATTTCTTCGATGTTAGCGGGGAACCTCGCTCAGTTCAACTTCAAACTTTCATCTACATTTTATCCAATTTATATAAACACAATATTCACTGTCAGGCTTACAAATCAGAAATTATGTCTGAACAATCGATCAGTTGTTATTAATTTTTTTCTTTCTACAGCTTTCTACTTTAGCAGTTTCTTTCTACTGTTCTGATATTAGTTTACGTAATGAGATTGATGATACGCTGTATCGCTACCGTGCATGTCACCGGAGTAATCTCGTACACCTATCTTCTTATCACAATGGAGGACGTTATGAAAGCGGAGCGTTGGTTTGTGCTTTGCATCGTGACAGTCCTATCCGGTAGGTACGAGCGTGTTAAAAAAAAACTAAGTACATGCACGTATCATGTGAGGTTTTTTCATTCCATTTTAATCAGTGATGTCATTGTACGTAATATTTTTATATCTACATTTTTATCTGCGATATGGCTGAAAAAGAAATGAAAAAAATGTGACAGTTTTACCGCAATGTAATCGTTATGCATTTTGTTTATTTAAACTAGATATGTCTTCGTAGTCGGCCATAATAAATCTGCTACATATAAACTTAAAATATTTCACATTTCTAAGTTCGCGAAATTTGCTTAAAAATCTCGATCGAATCGAAGAAATCTCTTCATGTATTAATATATAGATAAATATCGCAATGTTTTAATTAGCAACAGTTGCAGCGCAAGTAAGGTGAGGTTCTGAATGACCGGGCATCAGTGCTCATGTGCGGGTAGCGCAGCGCATGCGCCCTGCTAGAATCAACAACCGATGTAATTAGAACATCCTTTAAAAAACCTCTGCAGCCACTAACACCAGCCGCATGACTTATTTATTTCAAAGCATGACATTTCATGCCGCAATGCTGCTAAAATAAACTTTCATACAACTCGGAGATTCTTTCAATTGGTAGCAAGTGGATCGCGTAACAAAAACGTACTGTTCTCTGAGACGGGCTCGCTACATGGATTACTAATCGGATTAGCGTATGTGCCGAAGATGCTGGGTCACTAAACTCTTATTGAGAAGATATTGCACTCCGACACGATTTGTTATAACGAACAGCACGCCTCTATTGGCTGTCCTAGTTGAGCAATAATACATTTTAAGCAGCATGAATAAAGGTAGAGCATTATATTGTATGTAATTGTATCGTTCAATTTCAGACAGGGTAGGGCACTGGAAATTTCTGTTCGATTAGAAGCTAACCAACATTGATAGTACCTAGCACGCTAGAGAACATGCCGTTAAACAACACTACTGGTATACTGTTTTGTTTCTACTCATAATATGTAGGATTAGGGCTGCCATCCGTCCGGGTTTCCCCGGATTTGTCCTAGTTTAGAGGGCGTCCGGGAAGTGTACGGGCGGGGTTTTCAAAAAGTGTCCGGGTAAAACCCGGACACTCTATGCCAGGGGATAATTATAATTGTTAGATGAATCGTTAACAAGCCAAAAATTTAAATGGAATAGGCGTTTTTTTTAAGGTGTCCGGGAAAGAATCTCGATTTCACCTATGTGTCCGGATTTTTAAGTTTTTGTCCGGCGTCGGCAATTTAAGTGATGGCAGGCCTATGTAGGAACGACGGAGTTAAAGTATAACTCTCAACCATTTACAGTCACTGATTCAACTGTGTGCTTCTTTGCCACTTTGGTATATAAGAAAAAAATATTTTAAAATGAAACGAATTTTTTTTAGCCAAGCTCCGTAAGGAGTACATTATCCGAAATGAGAATATAATACACAGGATGTAAAATGTGTTACATTCTCATTTCGGATAATGTACTTCTTACCGAGCTTGGCTAAAAAACATCGTCACGGTATACGTATACCCAGAGTAATGAAGCGGCGACACCTCTTTCTGCTGTTTGGAGATTCTGATGCTCCGGCACATTCTGCCGATGTGAGAGTCACAGGGACACAGGCGCATCCCGTAACCCTGACGCGTAACGAACGGGATCGGTGGCTGTTTGGGGTTATGAGGAAGATAGGCACAAAGCGGGGCTGCGTGCGCTGTCTCTGGATGTTTTTGGAAACATTACATAAAGTCTGCCCCATTGCTCCACCTGACAGGAACTTTGGGGAAAGGAGCACGAAAACCTCTGTACAAAAACTTCGAGTGCCATGCATGTGCATTCTACTATTAGAGTAGGCTAGGAGTACACTCGTGTCTCGCACATGCTTTGGCCTCCTGCAACTATAACGTTTTCTCTTTAGAAGTAATTGCCAAACGTGAATTGGTCGAAGAACCAATTTTTTGTTGTAATTTCCAATAATTTTCTGGATTCGCTGCGTTGCAAATTTTTTTAGAATTGATGCGGGCTTGTACGATTTACATTGGCTTCATAACGTCACCACTACGTTTGAAAGACATTAATTATAAGCTCCTAACTAGATGGCACCCATTGAGTTTTGTTATGACCTGCTCGGTATAACAGTGCAGAGGTCGCAGTTGCGTCTGGAATTCATTATGTAAAGCTTGTTATTTTCAATCTAGACATCTTGACCTGTAGTTTCATGTAAATAATAAATTAATTGACTTTTATGGAAGATGGACAATGCTTAGAAGTTCAGTGAACGTTAATGAATTTGGAATGGTGACCTTTGTCTAGCCTTTCTCTAAATCACTTATTCACTGGTCTTTAGGCCACTAATATAGTTACTTGCTTATTAGTAACTAAGGTATCATTTAAAACTACCTTACAATAAGTAATGGTTTGTTATTATTTAATGAGTAAAATACCTAAATCTATCTATAAAATGTCTGATCGATTCTCTAATCGATCAATAATTTAAGATAATTATGAGAAGTTAATGTAAAATAAAATTATGTATACCTATCAAGTTGCCTTGAAAACGGTGGACAACGGAATGTAGAAATCGAAAGTAACAAAGGACGCGTTATGTTCATGGGCTTACTGTTATGTTACTTATTTTATTTAGTTACTTGTTATGGAAATCAGATTTTACCACGTTTATATAAACTCACTTTTTAGTGTATGACTGTACGACTGTGTCGACTGTACTGGACCAAATTTCATTCAAATACGCTCACCAGTTGACTGAGTAACAAACATCAAAACATCTTCGCAAACTTGGACTGCCGACAGAAGTCAAAACATAAACGAAACGACGAACTTAAAACGTCACATTACAATTTTTCTACCACACGGTTTATTAGGTTTATTTTATTTTCAAAGTTCTATTATGCTTATTCTTTGCATCTGTGTATATCTTACGGTCCCCTATTTTTAATACGAGTTTTTTTTTTTCTTATATACGCCACCTAGTGGTAGTGAAACTCATTAAAATATCAATACCTATATTTAACGAGTACTAAAATTTTTATTTTTTATCACCATTAATTTTGTATGATATATTTTAGCATTTATTCAATTTAATAAAATGGTAAATTTGAGATAGCGGTATCATTCGGAGAACGTTAAACCAATATTTTTATTCAAATCTACTTTTTCACGGCAAGTGTTGCAGCTTTACATTTAAAGTCCGATTGAATATATGTCGTAGATACACGACGAATGTAAGCTTTTTAGTACAGGTAGTTATGTAAACATCTAAGAATGCGCAGAAAGGGAGCAGCTAGGATTTTAAATTCAACTGATTTTTGATGTCCAAACAACATAAAAACTTTCTGTTGCAGCAGATTTTGGATCCATTTTAGTCAAACTTTTGCAGCCTTCAAGCACACCGTGTACTAAAAAAAACGAATATTAATTTATTTTTATGAAATAAAGTTAACATGCATGCATGTTAACTTTAAATACTTTCAACCTGTTAATATTAAATACTTACAAAACTAGAAGTATAATACTTTTAATCCTTCTAGTTTTGTAACTATTTAATAACTTTTGTGAAAAGCTGTTCATTGTGACGGGTGTGAACGGGTTACTTTTTATATGATTTCAAAACACATGACGTACAACGCCATTCGCTAATTATTCTACTATTTTAAGTATTCGTATTCCGCCCGCAAAAAGAACTCTCTTCATTCGCTAATCCATATTTTTTCGGAAGTTAGGATAATTTTTGCCACTTTAAGGCTAAGTTAAATTTTTGACTACATGGACATGCTGCCTTATTTGTCTTTTAAATTAAAACTCATTTTAGTAACGACCTAACGCACACCTACTTTTACATTAGTAAGGAAAAGCAATTGTATTTGACTATGATCACTTGTTGCAGAGCGATGGCAAGATGGTATTTGACGTGATCCAGCGGATGGAGGACACGGAACCGTTTAGCGAGGAGTTACTGGCGGCAATGAAAAGGCTTTGGGCCGACTCCGGTGTCCAGGAGTGTTTTGGTCGCTCTAATGAGTACCAGCTCAATGACTCCGCCAAATAGTGAGTATATATTTTACATAACTTTCACATAGCCTTTTGTAGGTCTACAGTTTTTCATTCGTAACAAAGGTTCCATTATAAAATATATCTTAGAGATAAAAGAAAATCGTTCAAGAAATGGCCCACAACAGGATGCGCAGCGGGTTATCATATGTCACTTCCTTTCAGAAAACCTTACACAGGAGTTAGGTTGATAGGTAGTATTCTCTTCGATAATATAGGAACCTAAATGAAACAGCAGAAAAGAAATAAAATACTAAATGTAAAATCTTTTTTTTAAATATCCCTAAACAATAGGCACTCTTTATATTAAAACAATAGATGTAAAATTCTGATCTAATTTTGTGTTACATAGCATCAAGTTTTTATCTAAACTTAAAATAGAATTATATCAAACTGGCATTTACATATCAACATTCTAAATAAACAGTTTTAAAAAATGGATTTAAAAGTTTATATTATCAATATTATTAAAACCTTTGATAAAGGACTACGCATATATGCTAATGTAATACCCTCCTATGACTTAACCAAACGTGGTGTACTCTTCTAGTACGTTATGGTGAAGGTTTTTCAACGAACGTTATACAAAGGAGATCCACCATATTGTATGGGGAATGGTACCGAGCGTACTATGTTAAAACTTAGAGCAATTAATACATAAGTGTTTCAGATCAACGTTGAACATTATTTAAATTCGATAATTAGCGGGTATAATAGATTGTTAGTTTAAAGATTACTCAAAAGTGACACAGAATAACGGCTTCTCGACCGATTTTAATCAATTTCTTTATTTTCTACATCGTCTCTTACTAATATATCATCATAATATACATCATAAAAACGTGGTTGATGCATTTATATTACTTTGGGACCGTGCCCAACCTAAATACCACAGATAAATGGTGACTTTGTCCAATACCAACAAGCGACTGACTTTTTCAAATATAAATCACGTACCAACATAAAATCAGCGGTTGTCAAATAATATCGACTGCTACAATGTACCTATATCGATCCATCGATTGCATCTAGTTTTTTTTACCAAAGTTTATCGATTTAAACAATAATTTTCCACTAGCTATTGCGGTTTACTATGATAAGATATAATCTTATCATAGTAAACCGCATATATGGTGATTAATATATATTAAATTTATTCGTGTACAATCCAGTACCATTTTGGCTGGATCTCCTTGGTTCATAAAATCACGGGTGTGCGATTTAGTTTGGGTAGCCACAATTTATCAATCCTATATCTAAATCTTCTTTTAAATAACACACTAACCGTTTATTACTAATCGGCCATCATTTTACGGAACCCCTATGGTGCCCGATTTCTAGTTTTAATTGGTGCCAATGTGACCTCCAAAACTAATTTAGATGTTGCTTCTTTAATTTCTGTGATGTAGCATAAACCGCAACGGCTCGTTTGGTACATAGGTGGGCGTCACGCTGTAGGTTAGTTCGCCATACCGCCACCTCACCTCGTAACGGTGGAATATCTGGTCAAAATTACATTAGTCATAAAATGTATGAATTTAACAGTCATGTGAAGGCAATTTATGTAAATGATTCTAGTCTGATCTGAACTGTTTTTATGTTATTGAGTAAATCATGTTAGAAAACGGAAGATTAGAAAACAGGCGTAAATATGCAATATATAACAAAAGAACTTCAATGGAATAAAATCTTTCTTCTGTCTTTGCATAACGTTTGCTATGATACACTGTTACTACTTGGAGTCTGTGTCATATTTTTCTTTCATGGGTTCCAATGTGTCCTTATACGTACCAACAACACATGTAACGCTTAGCATGTAAAAATTACGAAGTAAGCCTTCCAAAACCCTTAGTCCTGGTTTAGCATAAAAGCAATATAATGTATAATGTGAATTTGCTGAATAAGTAAATGACATGGCAAATTCTTTTATATACCTTAGCGAGCAAAAGCTGCAGCTCCGCTTCAGCGAATCTCTTTCCTATACACATTCGACGCCCAAAACCGAAAGGAAGGGAAGCGAATGGGTGAATCCCAATTTCCTTCTGTTTGCGCCACACGTCTGCTGCCTTATTGTCCTGTCCCATGGGACATTCCATTGTTGCTTCGCTAACCTCATCGGTCCGCAACCATCGCTCTGGCACGTACTCCTTAGGTGATGGGAAGTATCTTTCTTCATTAGACAGAATGTAGTGAGGAAAAACTACGTGTGACTAAAACAAAAAATAACTTAGTGAGAAGGCTTAGTGTAAAATACTTTACTGTATCTAAAGGACGGAGACGCAACGTGAGCAGGTTGTAATGTACTAGTTAACATAGAAGATATCACACAGCGCCGACGCGCTAGGTGTTAGTACATTTCAACCTCTCACGCCGCCTCGCCCCGCCTGCTGTCTACCCCAACCTTAAATAGTCGCTACTTACACCCTTCGGCACTTGATATCCAGATATTATTGCATCTGACTGTATGCATCGTCCGTTCCCCAAAATCACTGGTTTGATTCTATAAAAATAAGCAAATTAATAACACATCGTATGTGACGTTAAAAAAGAATTAATCGGAAATACAAATCTCGTCCATATCAGCTTATGATATAATAAAAAACACGCATTAAAAATTGTATTTCTAAAATATTATATAAAATCTAATTTTAAAGCGCCGTCCTAAAAATCGCTGTCCAAATAAAACTTGAGTTACTATGTATTGTATGAATACGTAAACCTGAAACATGACTCTGTAAATTAGGAAAACAATATTTTTAAATGGCTTATAGTCATTGTTCAATTCGTGCAAATAGTAATACTTTACATGTTGCATGTAAGTGAATGACGTCATCACATACTACCTACTGCCATTTAACATGTCAGTAATGGATGGACGATCTGCACTAATCGGTGCATATAGAGCAGTACGCATGTAGCATTAAGAACTTATGCAGTTATTATGTCTTAGCATAACGCGTTCAATGACACAACTTGTGTTACAGTAAAAAATCAGGGCTTGGTACGTACCCACACCAAAACATATTCAGTCTGTTAGAGTTATCGAAGAGTGACAACAAAGATACATACCCTCTGCTGTATCTTATGTACTATTAACAGATGAACCGTGACACAGTATTTGGTGTACATTTATTGTACTTACTTACTGTCTGAAGTTTAAAATTAAAGCCTTATATTTGTATACCAACAATACAATACCCCTAAACCTTATGTATGTTTAAAAAAGAGTATACATATTATATACTTCACTTATATGAAAGTATATATGCATAGCTCAGGTGCAAAATGTAATCTGACGCTGACCATCATTAGTCACGTTACAACAAGGCGAGACTTTATATCAGGTTTTTATATGTAAAGGTTCTTTAGAGGTTGGTGTACTCTTGACAAGTTTATCATTCGATGCATTGAGTTGCAGCCATTGTGGAACTATATCTACGTCCTAATTTTTAATACACTTCAGATTACTTAAGAGAAACATATTTTCTATTTAGAATATCTCGTACAACAATTCGCAAAACAACGTGGGTAATGTAGGCAAAAAACCCATAAAATCTTGTTTATAGATGAGTAATAAGTATTACAAAAGGCTTCCTAACCTGCATTGCCATTGAAACGAATAGTTTTTGATGATAAACGATGCTATGCATACTGACACAATGAGTTGCACAGTGATCCTAGTAGCATTAGGCGTATATATATTATAATTGAAATTAGAGTGCGCGGGACGAAGCACTGAACCTGACCGAAAGGAAGTTATAATTGTCGTTCAATAAAATATAAAAACTTACCGCAATGATTCCTTTATACACGCTTTAAGATAAGGCAACCGATCGAGATCCTTACAATCCATTATTTTGCCTTGAGGAACGTTTTTGTCTAATTCCTTTTGTAGTTTTCTCTGTGCTCGATCGTTGTTTGCTAGTAAATACATAGTGCTAGCCGCAGCAGCCGCCGTTGTATCTACACCGACAAGCAGTAGATCCAAAGCCAATATAGCAGCTACTTTTTCTCCAGAGGTTTTAGCTATCTGTGCGCAAATACCTTTATCAGTCAATCTTTTTAAACAGAGTGTTCTGAAGGCATCTAACGCTTTTATATATGTTTTATAAGTAGGAGTAGAATATAATCTCCATAGTGGTGCAGAAAGCTCTAGAACGGGCACACTATGGAAGAAACCGTGTATGCATTTGATTATATCTTTGGCTTCAATATCGTTTTCTTTTAAGCACCCCAATCTAGTTCCCAATGCCCAGGCCCCCACCGCTAAAACAAAAAGTCTTTAGACAACAAAATTACCTCATAGTGCAACTTTTATTGTACGGAAAAGCACAATAGAGTTTGCCTTCGCACCACGTCAAGTAACACTCACATTCAAGGGCCCATTTGTAGAGTTCTGTGAGAAAATCTTTTGGTAGTTCACGATTACTGTCGAGAATGCATTCCATTCTGTAAAAAAACCACAAGTATGTAAATGCGCTTCGGTAGATTGTTGTTACAGACCATTCTGAAAGTATCTATAAACAAGTCAATAAGTTATTTGTCTAAAGTTACATGTAAATCGTGACCTAATTTATCAAGTGACATTGTGTCTATATTTAAAAAAAGACAATTTCAAACAATTGTTATGCGATTTTATGAAATAAAGATGACTGAAAAACCGTTAAATATTCTGGTCAAAAATTACTCAACCGAAACTTTTTTATACGATGACTTTAGTTGTTCCCAACAATGAGTTAATACACATTGCTTAAAACAAATGCGCAGACACCGTTGTTTAAAACGGGATGTGGTCATTAAACCGTGATTCTACACTTAAATCACTAGACACAAAGTAGTAGACCACGAAATTGGCCTACAGATTGTAAGAAGTATTTCAGATCTTTAAGAAAATGTATCATTAAACAGTTAGAAAAATATTGATAAAACAAGAATATTGTTAATATGGAATATACGTACTACTATTTAATTTACTACCTATTTAGTATTGAATATATTTTTCAATCAATTTTGAGAAAATTACGACTATAATTGAAAACTAATCGAATAGAATCTACCTGCTGACAAAATCGTTAGCCACATAATCCAATTCTGGAACCACAGCTCTCGATGCTTCTGGTGCGATAAGTGCTTTTGAGACTTTTGATCTAAATCTAGACCAAGGCTCGCCGTGTCTACAGCAAAAATAAAAATTAATTTAAGTAATCCGATATCTTGAACTATGACATTACTAAAAATATTATCTCGCTTACACTCCTATCAGTCCGGGCTCCTCACCAAAAAAATTCTTTCTCAGCTCTTGCTTGTAGTGGCTGAGACATGGCGCTTTCGCTCTATGTGGCATTGAGTCTTCTCGTCTGTAGATCTTCGCTGTTTCATCGGCCGAAAACGGGAACACTAAATCAGGGTGTCCAAACAACTTCGCCACTTTAACTGCACCTCCAGTGCCAGCCCAGGCTCTCAGGAACCACAACGTTACATCCAAAGCACGTGTTTTCCACGGGTTTTTACCGAAAGCAAATCGCCATGAGTTTCCTAGTACGGGCAGGGGCCGTGGTCCCGGCATGTAAGTGTAACACCGCGCGCTACTCATCGCTACCGATTTATCAATGGCCAAGCTTCAAACCCTAAATCACAAATCAGGGTGCAGTGGGGGTTACCACCAGTATTACGTTTTCAGCGTCGCTGATGTCGTAATATGAGGCATCCGGAGCGAGTTGGCGCAGTACACACGCATGCGTACAAAGAGAATTTCTGTCGACGTGGATAATAATCATTAATGAATAATGAATTTCGACAATTGCTTAAAAATATCTCTTGAACAAAGATAAAATAATATTTAATGAGACATAAATCCCGACTGAATTATATATATTTGAACCTAAAGACAAATATATGCTATAATATAAATATAACTTGAATTTTAGAAACGGTATTGCAGCAAAACTTACATGGCCCCACCATGTTTATTTGCACAAACAAATAAACAAAACATACTTACATATTTTATTTATAATTTGGAATTAGACTTTTTAGAATTAGATTATTGTTTAAACGTTTTAAATTAGACCACCAATTTAACGATTAGCTATTTATTTCCCAAATCTTAGTTTTTATAAGGTAATTAGTAAAATAAATTAGTTTTACAGTGAAGTTACATTTACTTTTTGTCAAAACTGTAGGATAAAGTATTTTTGAACGGGCATAAAATAAATGCATTACATAATTATTATACCCTATATCACTCCCACAACTGCAACAAATCTAATGACACCTTATAAATGTAAAGTCCCACAAACGATTAAGACTGTAGAGCGCGTCAAAAATTAGATATACAAATACATGTTCGAAAATCATTCAGCTGTGGCAGTCGGTAAAAAAGCGACTAATATTCAAAAATAGCTGGCTGTCCAGGTGTTAAAGAAACTTACTGTGTTTTTTCCGTAGTTGAATACACAAAAATAATTGGACACGAATAGTAAGTAGTACATGTAACTAATGGTTTAGTATCGCGGGACAAAGATAAGTGTTATGACATCTTTTAGCGGATACTTGTTAGAAAGGAAAATGCAAGTCATCGCTTGAATAGGGCTAACTGAATCTGCAACTATTTCGTAAACTGTTTCTCTCCACCTTTGTGTGTGTAGTGTTTAGAGCGATACCTGAAATACTGCCTGAATGGTTAAATGAGGTAACTACTCCTTACGCGATACTTAATAACTGTATTAGTCGTATTGGCAGTTGTAAATATCAATATGTATATCGTATCGTGGTAATTCTACATTTTAATAATTTAATTGGATGTTCATGTATGAAGTCGTGTCGTCATGTTTTCAATTGTAAATCCCTCGATGGAAGCAGGGAGCGCCTGCGCCGATTGATTCGTCCGGTCCCTGCGAACACATATTCATCTGTATTTGTTCCGGAATTACATAATTTAAATACTGTTGGTATATGCGCCATAGTAGAAATCATAACCATTGATAACCAAAAGAACTGCCTTATCCTTCAAGGCATGATATTAGTCCATTCATAAGAAATCAGTAAGCATTACGTCAGTAACATGATATGGATAGGCGTTTTGTATTGTATGATTGAATCGCGGCCGGCGGATGCTCTTGCAGCAAGACAAGGAACGCTTTGTAAGGGAACGGTTCAATGTTCCTCTCTGAACGCCACGCACCAGGCGAGGGAAAAATCCCGAATATATACCACTAATCTAACTAATCAGGTTTTTATATTGCCAGTTGGGTCAATGATAATAAGGAACTAATAGATGAATTGGTGAATCATGAATATGTCGTACAGCATGTCTTAAAGTAAACAGCAATGTAGTAATAATTTGTTGCCAAAAGTAGCTGCAACCAACATTTAATCAAAAAATGTTGGAAGTACTAAGTAAAAAGTAACAAAAATGATGTTATTGCTTTCACATGTAGATAGTTCACAACGTAGCCACGATTTCTTGTGCGTTCCATAAATATTCCAGAAAATTATTTTTGAATATACACATAGCCATCATTTTGCGCCATTATATTTAACCGTAGCTAGCGGTACCGAAGCAAGCGGCTCAGATATTCAATAGGCGAAAAATTGCATCTTTTATGTTGCATTACCGATCCCTTGCGGAAATAATAGTACAGTGTGCAATTTCTCAATTCTCAACCATTATTACCTACTGTTACAACTAATACAGGATAAACATCAATCTTGACAGTTACTGGACGAGTTTAATAACACTGCAAAATTGCAACTTTTGTCTGGTGAATGACTTTCATCGCATGATGTTTACTAATTTGACATCGCTGATTCTAAATATACCCTTACTTTTTTGTAACAGCTCTCATTTACCAGTTAAAGCTTTCACTAAAATTCACTGTGTTACAGTGTTAATTTGCTGATAATTAATTAAATATTAAGTTTTCATAAAATAATTTTGATATGGCATCGTTAAGACGAGTTGTGTTGTGTGAATGATCCGAATCATTTTTGTTTACCGTAAAGAATACCGTTTAAATGTGACAGCGTTCGTAAATGAGGCTTACAAAAATTACTTTGGTAATCCGCTGGAAACGAAAGATAAGCCTTGGATTCCGCAAAAGGTATGCAAAACGTGTGTTGAGTCTCTAAGTTTGTGGACAAATAAGAAAAGGAATAGATTTAGGTATGAAACCGCTATGATCTGCAATGAAACCGTGAACCACCAAGACGACTGTTATTTTTGTTTGGTGAACATAATTGGCATTAACCGAAAAAACCGAGCCAAATGAGAATATCCTTGCATACGGTCGGCATAAAAACGTGTTTTGAGCCCTAAGATATCACCTGAACCTCAAGCTGATGCTTCACAAGAGGAGCCTATGCATTTAATGGATTTTTTTCCTTTTTCTGACAAAAAAAGTTTCCAAAACTGAGTGCAGAAAAGACAATAACGGAGTTTTGACGGGCCACAGATAGGATCGTTAATAAAAGACTCAAATTTTACAGATTACGCCTAAAGTGGTAAAAGGCGTGGTATTAGTTTGTTTGACTTGTTCAAAATTTTTTGGGTTATAAGAAAAGTTCTGAATATTCTCAACACGTCGAACAACTAATGAGTCACTTCCAAAGGGTTGGATGTAACACGAGCATCAAGTTAAACTTTCTTCACAACCACCTGGACTATTTTCCCGCCAATCTTGGGGATCTAAGTGAAGAACAGGGCGCGCGATTCTACCAGGACCTTCGTACAATGGAGGAACGCTATCAAGGCTACTGGAACGCATACATGATGGGTGACTATTGTTGGAGCTTACAGAACAGCTCTCTGCCTTCAGCTTCAGCAAGGAAGTCAAATAAAAGAAAGTTTTTTTCAACTTAAGAACTAAATAAAACAGGATCATCTTTAAATATATAGTGTTTTATTGTAAAAAGTGTGTCCCATGTATCATATTTTTTTAACTAGAGTTCATACAGAAATTTCAATCTGAAATCGTCATTAAAAATTATACTAAATAACATGTAACATAACCCAATCAACAGACATGCTGTTGTGCATGTAATCAATACAAATAAATAAAAAAAAAATAAGCTCATACAGTTATTTGCACGATACCTATGCCTAAAAATCAGTTTTAAAAATTTTTGTCTGTCTGTTCCGGCTAATCTCCGGAACGGGTGGACCGATTTCCACAGGACTCACTGACAGATACCTGGTTTTGTAACTTAGGCTACTTTTGTTTTGGAAAGAGAATTAGGGTTCCGCGCAAATTATATAAATATGTACACCCGAGCGAAGCCGCGCGGGAACTGCTAGTTAAAATATAATGTTTATTAAAATCAATGTTTATATAAATATATTTCTTTTCAAGTCACGTTATGAGAACCTACTGCTTATGAATTGAATTACAGATTACAATTCAATCATGAACATATTTATAGTAATGACACTTTGTTTTGTTAATTACCTCTCGTAATAAGTGAGCTAGACAAAAGGTTTTGTTATGTTAATATTGCCACAGATTCAATATTGATTGTAACAGTATCATAATCGATGGATTTATATAATAGTAGGTAGGTAGGGAATACTTCTACCCATTTTAAAGAATAGTTATAAGAGTAATTCAATCACACATTACGGAATCACTATTATTTTTGTAATTAAGCAATATTCACAATATATACATTCTCTCTACACTTTTATGGTTTATATTATTATTTTATTATTATACTAGCTGGGCCCCGCGGTTTCACGTCCCTCGTTAAGTTTTCTTAAATATTCTAATTGTCCGCGCAACTTTCTTAATTTTTTCTTTCATAAGAACCTTCTCCTGACAATAACAAACACAAAAAAAAAGAATTAGCGAAATCGGTCCAGCCGTTCACGCGTGATGCCGTGACCAATGGAAATTGGGATTAATTTTTAAAGATATAGATAATGTTACCATTTTTTACTTATTCAAATCAGAATTTGATTTTATACACGTCAGGGGCCTACACACACACCTACACTTCAAGCCTTAGCATGTTTTGTGTGTAGTTAGTGCCTTTTTCAACCAATTGTGTTTTACTTCATATTTTCTCTTAAAATAATGGGTTTAGAACCTGAGATTGCTCGCTCGCAAATAAGGGCGAAACCTATAAGAATAGACACGTAGCAATTAGCTCATGAGCCATGTCTACTGCAAATATAAATTTTCATGTCCCAATGACTTTTTTACTTGTTGATAAAGCAATTGAAATTATATCAACAGTTCGCGAGTATTGCTACCACCGCCCACGTCGCCTTTTGGGAGTGGTGCGAGGAACTAAGTGGCGACGCATTTATGCCCCGATCGCATGACGTTGACGCTAATTCCGGAAGCATTTTACAGCGCCACCAGCTGCTCAGACCCTGAACTACACCGATCTAACACCTAATAAGCCACTATCCACAAATATTCAGGGTAATGTGTCACTAGTGACATTTATTGATATTGTTACACAGTAGCGTGTGCTCCTAAGTTACAACTGATTATTATTCACCCCAACGCAAACAAAAACTCAGAGGGTTGATATCTGCTTATTCTTTTCACACATATATATATATATTTATTAGATTTTTTTTTTCCACATTGCATTTATCCTGCTGACAAATGTTTCGTGTTCCAACACAAAACTATTTATAAGTCTAAACTAGGTGTAGAGATCTGGATTTAAAGAAACGACTTAACATATTGGTTTTTTATTATTGAATATATGTAATATCGTGTGCCCTTCCGGAAACTGATCCGTCATCCCACTCATATCATAAATGTGAAAGTTTGGATGGATGGATGGATATTTGTTACTCTTTCACGCAAAAACCACAATCGATTGCGATGAAACTTGGTATGTAGATAGCTGGAGATCTGGATTAGGCTACTTTTTATCCCGATATTCCCACGGGATCGGGACATACGCGGGTGAAACCGCGGGGCGCTGCTAGTGATGCATAAATGACATGCGTTTAGCGCTGTACAAGATTGTGCGCGTGACGCGAACCCGTCATCGCGCGGGTGCGTCAGTGGCGGCGGCTTGTAGCGCCTAGCTATCGAAAGGGCTCGGCGGTGCGGCGTGCGGCGGCGCGTCGTTGTATTGATCGTCGGACCTGTTGCCGGGCGCCCTCGGCCTGCGCCCGACGCCGCAACACCATACATGGATTTTATGCATTGCCCAGTCTACAATCGGCACAAGGATATTATCATCGTACACTTCTATGTTACCTACCTCATTGTATACTAGCACAGCTTGCTTTATGTTACAATTTTAAAGAAACACAAATAATAGCAATATATTTGGCGAACCGAATTAAAAAGTAAAAAAGAATTCCACAATCTTCCTCCTGGCTTCACCATCAGACTATCGTTACCCATCACAATACGAATCATACAAGACAATACTCGAGAGAGAGATTTACTAGAAGCCACTGAAAAGTTCCACTAACCACTCCATCCTCAGATCAACTCTGAGATGCCAAATTATAGTAATTGTCATCCAAACTACATATACACACAAAGTTTCATTTCGATACGACAATAGGGTAGATGGCTATCAAGTCAAATCAGTATCTTTTTAGTAAACGTCAAAACGGTAGCTTCCGTAAATTTATGTATGAAATACTAACGCGTGACGTCACGCCTTAGTATTGTCAAATTATTTACTTCTAATGTTAATTTAACAATTATAACCTAAATTAAAAACGTTAAAATAAAACTGGACGACAATTTTCACAGTATTTTAAGTTATTTTGGCAAGTACAAGTGCCGACCTTCAAGATTACATAGTTATTCACAAGTGAAGCTAATAATAGCGTGTTAAAAAGGAGACCCTCAATAATATTGTAGATTATGGATTTGATATTTCAATAAAACCTGGGCTTTAAAGTATATTTATTACATATAACGGCAATTTATGGTAAACGTTCAGCCATAAAATCAATATTTCTGAATATTGGCCATCTTATATCGACGTCAAATAATATCTTCAGCGTTCAACAATATAATGAAATGATTTCGGCTGCTCCAAATGTAATTCATCCTTGTTTACTGACCCAGTTAATGTTGACAGAGGCTTGACGTCAGCAGCGCCCAGGACCGGCGAAAAAGCGTTAGTATCATAAACACTCGGCTTTACAACATTAACACATATGTATGTTGTTTATGATATGTTTTAATTATAACAACACTTTGTGGACTATCAGCGGTACTAGATTAAATAGATGATATTAGAAATTTGTCAACAGAGTTAGGTTAGTTGTAATAGTGTCTTTTGGCCCGGGGAGGCACAATTTCTTTTTTGGTCCAGGTATGCGCAAAATGTTAATTTGTCCATGAGTGTCAGTATCAGTATTAAAGTTAGCTTGTAACTACACTAGTATATACTCGTACATATTTATTAAGATCCATGTTTGTCCTTAGTTGTTCATCATGTAACGTGTTCTTATAAGGTCTTTTAATTTATGTAAATAGTAGAGGAAACACTGTTGTGTAAGGCTCCTCAATTCCTGTTTGTAACTGTGTTACCCCCAACCGTACTGCAGTAACACAACAGTTACTTTTGCTTAATCATAATACTCCCGTCGTAACTGTATGTCACCTAGTTAACTTTTTCATAATGTCTGTAACACATCTACTTAGTTCTCGAGATTTCAAGGAAGAAAACCTCTGGAAAAAATCCATTCACTTCTAGGCCACCTGTGTAGAGGACCTTGTGGTGGCAGGAATGGTAATGGCCTCGCTTATACATTACAGCTTTTCTTTACAATAAGACGAATGTCGGAGAAAACGTCTGGATTTGTTCGGTTCGACTAGGATATAATCGCTAGTGGTGACCTCGGTTTGATGGTACCTGAAGCTTTTAGAAAGAAAAAAGAGGCTACGCAAAAGTA
Source organism: Euplagia quadripunctaria (assembly GCA_963859945.1). Classification (NCBI taxonomy): domain Eukaryota; kingdom Metazoa; phylum Arthropoda; class Insecta; order Lepidoptera; family Erebidae; genus Euplagia; species Euplagia quadripunctaria. The sequence continues at coordinate 14,462,140 of OY982575.1, read as the reverse complement.
ACCATTATGCTACCACGGTTAGAAGTTACCGTGGAATCAATGAGATACCAAGGTTAGGAAAAGTTAACATTAGTGTTGCTGTTGCTCCGAATGGTTACAAAATGCTCAGTTCAGTAGGAGCTATTCCTGTGTGCAAAGTTTACGGTATTTGAACCTGAAAGATTATTTTTCGCTAAAAATAATATGACAACCTCACATTGAACAGAAAATAACTAAATTCGCAGTCAAATTTAGCAGTGTCAACTCATACTTATCGCTTTACTTACTTTGTCACAACATCTAAGTTCGGTTCTAGGTTTCTGGCAACTGGCCAACAGTGTCAACCCGCACAATCTATATACATAGATTGGCCTTGAATTGCATTTGTTATGAATACATAAGCAACGCCACGCCTAATTCCCATTTTACATAAATCCGATACACTGCCTTCTGCCTGACATTTCTAAGGACATTATTGTATGTTGCTGATTTCTTTTTTCACTGCTGATGGTGTACCAAAACGAATATCACTATTATTTCCGTTAGTTTCAATTATCATTCATTTAGTCTTGTATCTCGCGACCTTGTCCCCCTATAGGTACACATGTTTGCCGCTTATTCGCACGTGTTCTAATTGCTGATCAATTTGCTTAACTTACGGCTCTACTATAATAGCACCAATTGTCCACTATTAACATTTGTTGACATCTGATCATGACATCAAAAACATTACCGTAAAAACAATTTTTGTTATACAAAAAAAAGCCAGTAACAGAAAACATAATAGTACAGGTACTGTATTCTGTGTTACTGGCTTATTGTATAATTTTAATATAATAGCACAGGTACAGAAGTCTCACTTTCCAAAATCATTTTAAATAAATAGCGACTCTTCCTCCGACACAATAAAGTCGCAGTTCAGGTCGCACAGCGCTAATTAACTACCTACAGTTAGTTATATTCACCTAGACCACTAGAGCACTAGACTGATGTTGACTCTCTTTATATCGGTAACCCTTATCTGTTCGGACGACGCCGCGACGTCAGGTTTGTCTTTTTTTTTTAAATTAATTAATCTGAATATTAAATTACCTATAAGATATGTGCCTATTATTCTATTTTTGTGAACAAATAAACTTAGGCTAGGTACTAATAACTAGATAGTCTAGATACGAACGAAACGCGAACGGCTGGAGCGCTTCATCCCACTGATTTTTTGGCACTATTAAGGTCATAGCTCATTAGAGCTACTCGGCATCCGACCGAGCCCGCGTTTAGTCGAGTCCGCTGCGTACTTGTAGCTTCATACGTAAAGTGCGGAAAGGACCTGATAGTAGGTAGGTTCAAATCTGGCTGGCGATAACGAGAGCACGCATCGTACTTATATACCAGTACCAGCTAGAACTTGTTACCACTGGACCAATAAAGTAACTGATATAATTTCCACTTGTATAATACCAGTTCGTGGGTACAAAAGTAACCAAAGTTTCATACAATAGACTTGCGTGCTAGGCAGACATAGTTTTTCATGTAGGTACTGAGTTATCGGCGTCGTGTTGGCCTTTCACACGAACCAGTGCTTCAATGTATGGCCACTTAAAATTAATAAGGTTTGGCCTATTCGAAATGATAAATAGTGAGAAAATACCTCGCAGACTGTTTAAAATGTGCCACCAGCAGTGCAAATGTTAATATTTTGAAAGTTAATAAATATAAGCTTATACTTATCTAGTAACTTAAGATAAGCCATACGATAATTTACTATTAATGTCTTCTTAAGCGTTTTATGAAGGTCTTTTACGTTGCCTTTTTTAATCTGTAGCTAGATCTTTAAGTTCAAGGTTACGTTTCCCGGAGCTGCCAGAGCGGTGTCGTCACAATCTGAGTCACGACCACAATGGAATCTCGTGATCCGATTCATTGACATTGATAATCTTCTTCAATTACATATCCTTGGAGTAGTTACGTGTGTGTCCATCTAAGGTTTTCATTAATCTACTAGTACATAATCTCGTCCCATATTACGGGGGAATACAGTTAGGTATTGTTACATCACCTATTATGTTATTATAACAACAGATTTATCTATTGGGATTTCCAACGATTACCATCATTTAACTTGCTCGGATTCTCGATAATTTACTTACTATGTTGCATCTAACATTTGATGTAATGGCACATTTTTTGCTTGTTTGTTTCTATGTCTTAATCAGCAACTGTTAAAAAATAACGTGACTTTTTCTAAGCAGAATATGGTTATTACGATGCTAGTTAAGAAACCAAAGGCATATTTAAAGTTCGGTTAACTATTTGTTAACGCTTTAAGCTATAGTATAAAGACTGTTTAATGATTCGTTTGTAATATTCAAGAATCGCGTGTTGTCTGCGCTACGCCAGGGGCTCGTTAATATGTATGTGACGGAGTCGCTCGGCGCCGTTTAGCTATTGCAACTAGTGGGCCGCCGGATGTGTTTATATAGCTTGCAGAATTATTATCATTCAACTTAGAACTGTTTATTGAACTTTGTGTCCTTTTCTTTTATTGCTTATACATTAAGATTTTCACATCTTAATTTACCGATCAATGAACCAATCAAACTTTTTTCTATTAGCCAGTTCCTCAGTCTAAAAAAGACATTCAGAAAATTAAATAATCTAGTATTGTCGGGTCTCGGGTTGCCATCGTTGTCAATTAGCAGCTGCAGCTATGTTTATGGACGAGTACCTTGGGTTGCAATAAAAATGTTGCAGTGTAACAAACAGCTCTCTGTAATAAGTCCTATTAAAAAAATAAGAATCCAGGCATGGCTGCAACAGATTAGAAAAGTAATTTGATTATGTAGGAACAAAGCGATCAATATATCTCGAATAACCCTATCCCTTTTAGTATAAAATTAAGAGTTTCGACGAAACTTCGATCTCAATTGGTTCTAGATTATAATTATGTATTTACGGGAATTAACGCGATCACGAAAAAGGTATAACATACCTCTGAATTGCCTGACGTTTCGACCAGGTTGCACGGGACCACGGCCAGTGCAACCTTTTCGTGATCGCGTTAATTCCCGTAAATACATAATTATATCATGGAACGCGAAAGCTTAAAAGTGGTTCTAGATTCTTCAGGATAATATTGTTTTGAAGAATCAACAACCGATTGAGATCAAAGATTTTTGAGCGATAAGTTGAGACTCAAAAGCGCAGTTAGCTTGCCCACTATAAGTCTACTTTAAGTAAAAATCTTTACTAGTTTGGAAATTCTCGAAAACGACGTCATTTCATGATACTTTTATATGTATTTGTTTTGTAGTGACCGCACATATCAATAATATCAAGGTGACTGTTCACAACGAATGCAATCGGCACACAACAATGCTGGATATAATACTTACCAAAACTGAATACAAATACTTTATTGTCAACACTTAACAGTAGCGTTTGCCCTTTGTAGTGTAGAATGCATGATGCGCCTCACTCATGACCAATTTTTCTAATTTAAATATTTGTTTGTGTTAGAGGCAAGACATCTATTACTACAAAATAATCTGTTCATAAATTTGTGCCGTATTTTATAGGAAATGAGTCTGCTAATGCTTTCCTTTTGTTCCATACTGTCCTTTATCTAAATTCAAATGGCTAAATTGCATTTACAATGATGGACAATGGTGTCGATTCTATTGTCAGACTCACTAAACTAAAACCTAACTTAATTTCTTCATATGAAATTAACCTTGTCTTCTTCGCAACAAGATCTATTTATTACTGGCATCAATTTCTTAGCGCCAATAAATTTCACTAAAACCTGTCAACGTATACTCAACTTTATTTCCATGCAGCGAGAGTCCTCATTTATTCAAATGCCGTATAATTGCCGTATAAAAACTTGTTCAAAACGAACTAAGATGACGTTATTTTAATCGACACCTACGAAGACGCTTACTAAAAACACAGAGCAAAAGAGATGGCATTCAACGGATAGCAGCTCTTGCTACGTGGTATTAAAGTTTATTTAAGCGTGTCAGACTTTAGTCGACAAATAAATTGCTTATTTCGATAGCGACGTATGTTACCTACTTGTTTATATTTGAAATAAGACTTTGTTTCGAAGGATACAAGGTTTACATTTTGTATGAAGAAAATTTAGTCAATTATAGTTAAGAGAGAAATACAAGAGAATTGACACCAATGCTTAATTTTGATAAACATTATTATATTTATTTGTTTCAAAATGATGGATCTTGATATTATCTAATAATATAAAGCTGAAGAGTTTGTTTGTTTAGTTGAACCCGCAAATCTCAGGAACTACTGGTTCGAACTGAATTTTTTTTTAAAGTAAATAGATGGGCTATCCACCTCATTTATCGAGGAATGCTATAGGCTATCATCATGCTACGACCAATAGGAGCGGAGCAGTGACCATAAACGCAAGTGAAACTGTCTGTCTATAAAAAAACAATTTCACACCATCTTATTATACTTTTGTCATGAAGATGTTCACGACTACCAAGATCTACGGCTTTTAAGATGCTCTTGGAAATGTCTTTTTGTAAAGGCGTGTCTTGAAGCCTAATTTTAATTCGATTAATGTCTTTCTAATATGTTCTGGCAGTATCGTTATGTTTATAACACTAAAGTCATAAATGAGTCGCTCACCCGGCGAGAAACAGCATTAGCTAATGGATTGCAACACCTAGGAAATCACTTGTACTTTCAGTCATGCTCATGTTAGTTAATACAGCATGCTGTAACATTAGAAGGAAGAGAGTCCGTAAACATTGAAATTCTTCACAGCGCTTGTGATTAGCCTGTTAATTTGATCATTTTAGACTTTCTCTCACATCCTTCGAGGATAGAGTAGATGCAGATATAATGTAGATGTAGACTAAATCTAAAATGTTTGTCAATCTGCGTGTTGAGTTTCGTCAGCTTTCTTTTATACCCAAATGAGTTTTTGTAATTTTACTTCTGCAAATTACTATCACTAGAAGATAGGAACATTGTTTCCTAAATTGTAATGTATTGAATGAATCACACCGATTTTAAGTATAAAATCACGATTCCTGCCACATCGATGCAATTCGAAATGGACCTGTCAAAGCAAACGTCAAACTGGACCTTTTAATGAAACTAAAAAATAATTAAATTTTCAAAGAAAAGTCACTTTAAATCTTCGATTGAACTACCAAGTATATCCTGAATATGCCGAAATAATATAATAATATAGTAATAACAGTATTCATACAAACTAACCAGTAATTAATATTGAACAATATGTGTATAGTAATGTGGTGATGATCGTGAATATATAATTCATTCATAAATCATATAGAGTTTTAATGGTTTTATAATAGATCTTTTGACTATTCCATAAGCAAGAGCTACTACAAACAGTAATCAAAAGTTTACTGACATGTAATTGTTCATCAACCAATAATTATTATCACTTTATACAATTGCTGGAAACGAAATTGTTTCAACGAACTTGAATGCAGGGCCCGTTACTCAAATCACTAGACGTAATCGATTATGTATAATAACTTCATAATCGATTTGGTTTGTAAATGACTAAACGGAGTCAACTTTTTCTCTAATGTGCTTTTTTTATTTGAAGCATTGGACCGAAGTCGTTGTAGTCTAGTTGTTATATTCAAGTATTTTGAAGTATTTGAACTCATTATTACATAAAGTGAAGCTCGTTATCACAGATTAATGAATAGAATCATACATAAATACATAAACTCACGCCTTTCTCCCTTCTATCCTGACATACGTCACGAGCTTACTTCTGACCTCCCCTATCTTCAGAACATCACCAATTTGATCAGGGTATGTTCTGCGTGGTCTACCCCTAACGGCCATTCCAGACAGAAACTTAAGAACTACAGATTGCCATCTATCTGTACTTCACACCAACACTGTATGCATATCACAACAATAATGAGTGTTCCTTAATTTTTGGTACTATATACAGGTTGTATTTGATTATTATTTATTTAAATCACTGAAAAGGCATGCCTCTAGCAGTCAGTTACAATAAAAAATTTTGAGAACATACTATCCGGTTACAGGTTACGACTGTTTGAATTTCCAGATATTTTTGCCTCCGTTTTTCATAAAAGTAAGTGGAATGTGTAGAATTAAAGATTTTAAAATGTACAAATTTTTTATTCTTGAATTTTTCATTCCGGAGGATTTCCTAAGGAAAATCCATAAAAACTAACGTCGAAAAATTTTCAATTTAGTTTTTATGGATTTTCTCAATAACTAAGTAAATAGTTCTAAAATAAAAAAAAACGATTTAAAATCTTTAACTTTACACGTTACACTTTCTTTTATGAGGAACGGAGGTAAAAATACCTCGAAATTCAAACGATCATAACTTGTAAACGGATAGTTTTTTTTTCAAAAATTCTTATTGTGACCCTTTCAATGATTTAAATAAGTGTTCCTTTTTCAAATACACTCTGTATATCGCTAAGTGAGCCCAACCTGGTCAAAGTTCTTAAGAGTATGTTTGTTTGGTTTAACGCGCTAATTTCAAGAACAACTGGTTCGAATTTGAAAAATTATTTTATTGTTGAATAGCCCATTTATCGAGGAAGGTTATATAACATCACGCTACAACCGTACAAATAAGAGCGGAGTAAATTGTTTGTTTGTTTGCATTGAATAGGCTCCGAAACTACTGATCCGATTTTAAAAATTATTTTAGTGTTAGATAGCCCATTTATCGAGGAAGGCTATATACCACCACGCTACTACCAATGGGAGTGGAGCATCAATGAAAAATGTTGCAAAAACGGGGGAAATTTACAAACGCAGACGAAGTTGCGCCGGTTAGCTAGTCATTAATAAAAGCGTGCACTCGTTATGGTTGATACTAGATTGCTATAATTAAAAACCTTCATATATTTTAAGTTGTTCATATTTCTCTTTTTTATAGAAACTCAGTTTCTAGGAATGCTATTATAAGACTAAAATGTTAATATTTGTGTTATTTCAGTTTCCTGGATGATCTCGATCGGTTAGGTGCTAGAGAATACCAGCCCACCGAGCAAGATATTTTAAGGACTAGAGTCAAAACCACTGGCATCGTCGAAGTGCACTTCTCCTTCAAAAACCTCAATTTCAAGTAAGTATATTGGTAATGTTGTCTACTTAATAGCTGTACTATAAAAGGATTACGCCGATTTTCATATATTTTCTTGAATATCTTAAATTTAAAATATCCTAAATAGCCGGAAGGCTCCACCATTTTCATTAAGAGGGATTGTTGACAGTTGACACCAATCACAAATTTATGTTATGTTGTAAATAAATTATAAATTGTGATACTTTAAAACCTAAAAACACATTTGGTTTTTACAATTCACTCTTTTATCTTCTTTTTGGCAGTTCGATTAATAATCAATTAGTGATAACCTAAACACGTTGCCGAATCAATGAAATAAAAAATAATCGTCCTAATTAAAAGGAAGTTTTAATCGATTTAAAAAAGTTTAGAGTTAAATTACTTATATATAACAGAGTGACAAATCTATTTTGTATCATCTCTCATTTGTGTATTATTTTAAGTTAAAACTTGAATTTGGACATTTAGATGTTATTTATTGCAAATAACTATTCATAACTATAAATGAAAGTCTTTTTATACTGATTTAACCTTACTGTTAATTTAGTTAAAAAAATAATATTAAAAAACAAAAAAACAGACATTAAGCTAGCTTGTTCTGTAAATCTTTACTAATAAATATAGGTTTGACTAGAAGGCATTGCGGTACACCGCAAACTAGATAACAAAATCTAGAGTTACAGCAAGTCTCAGCTAGAACAATAGAAATCAGTGGTAATAAGAGGCCATTAATTAAATAGTGGAGGAAACCGGGTGCCAAAGTTAGTTTTTTTGACAGGACATACTTTACTTTTGTGACACTGGAAGGGTCAAAATAAAATAATGATTCAGCAAGGTGTCAGGATTGCAAATATGTATACATATAAAATATTTACATCGCCTTACAATATTTATTAATGCGCGTGGTAGACGGCACATAGTGAACAAATTTATAATTTGTATTACTTTTTAATCCAACTTTAAATTTAAATGTATTAACACAGGTACAGAAGTCCCACTCCGCCAAATCATTTAAATAAATAGCAACTTTTGTTCCGACACAATAAAGTCACAATTTAGATCGCACAGCGCTAATAGCCTACAGTTATTATTCACCTAGAAGTTGCCTCTCTTTCTATCGCGTAACACTTATCTGTTCCGACGAAGGCGCGACGCCGATGTTAGGGTTGTCTTTTTTAAGGAATTAATTAATCTGAATATTTATCAGTAAGTTCTGTGCCTACCTATTACTCTATTTTTGTGAACAAATGAACCTAGGCGAGGTACTAATAACTAGATAGTCTAGATACGAACGGATGACGCGACGCACGTGAGGGAGCATTAAAAGAATGTGCGGCCCGGCGGGCGCGCGGCATCCCAATAAATTTTGACACATTAAGTCGACCCTGCTGTGTACCTGTAGCTTTATACCGGCACTGTGGAGTGAACCTGGCCTGGTATTAGTGCCTACAATCTTATGTAATATGTAGATTATCTTCAATACGGTTATGTTGATCTATTTCAGATTGTTCGACGTGGGTGGGCAGCGATCCGAAAGAAAGAAATGGATCCATTGCTTCGAGGATGTGACTGCGATCATATTCTGTGTCGCCATGTCCGAATACGATCAGGTGCTGCATGAGGATGAAACAACGGTGTGTAGTCGATCTCCTTTAAATAATTCACATAATTATACATAATATGTCATAACATAATATGCTATACAATTTTTGTTATAGTATTCCAGAAGTGAGTATCATATAACATTTTCTATAGTCAGTCGCACTCGACAGGTTGAGAGTTTAGAAGCAATTGATGTGTCCAGTTTAGTTCTCTATATTTTATTATGTTGGTTTTGTTTAGTGAAAACGACGAAGGTTAATCTAAATAAACATAAGATCCATAAACACATTTTTTAACAATAAGTGACAGTTTTCCCTGTAGAATATGATATACAGTAGACTCAGTAGAGCATAGCTTAGCATTTATCTAGGTCATGAATCTAATCGTGACATTAACTAGATTATAAGAATAATCCCGCACCAATCGTCACAAGGTCTTGATGCTAAAATCTAAATCCACCTTAGCATACTTATAAGTACTAATTATTTAAATGATTTATTGTGAAAATCAAGGTGAAGAAGCACTGACGTAGGGAGTAAAACATGGTTCTCGGTAAAATAGGTCTTAACACGTTAACAGTGAAGTTTTAATTGCTCAACTCCTACTTGTTAAATTTGTATGTATGAACATAAATAAACCCAACCGTTTGACAAATCTGTTTGTATATGTCAAAATATATATCGCTCGTTTGCGAGAATATCGACATAATTCAAAAGTCGAATTGAACTAAGTATGCCAAACGATCATAAATCTTTGATACTCGTATTTTATGGACAAAGATGCAACGCCGATTTCGTGCTGACGTTCGTTAGAAAGCGACAAGTTCATGATATATTTAGAACAAAATACTCTACTCGAAATCACAAAACAATAACATAAAATCAAAAATTTTTAGTTATGTCGCAAACGAGCGATATGTACTTACTATGTTTATTTTTCATTACTCCAATAGACAGATACATAGATTCTTAGGTCAAAACATTGTACGTCTTTCAGAACCGTATGCAAGAGAGTCTAAAGCTGTTCGACTCCATTTGCAACAACAAATGGTTCACAGACACCAGCATTATTCTGTTCCTCAACAAGAAGGATCTTTTCGAGGAGAAGATACGCAAGTCGCCGCTCACCATATGCTTTCAGGAATATACGGGTAAGTTAGATGTCAAATTACTTATAAAAATTAAGACTGTCTTGCTAGAATTCTACAACTATTGGACTCTATGTAAAAAATTTATATTAAGCTATTGTCCACCACCCGACCTGGTTCGTATAAGACCCAGTTATGGAATACCATAACGGGTTGTTATACAATCCTCGGGATAATTTGTGATGCTGGAGAATTTCTCTGCTTACGGTTTCAGTCTTATGTCTAGTTTCCTAGATGTTTAATTTCTGTTAGGCTTATAACTAGAGTAGAATTTTATTTCACTGCTAATAAAAATTTAAACCTATTATTACCAATTGTTTATGAGGCCGAGCTCAATAAGATTTGTTGTGCTTGACCTCATACATCATTGCAATGTCATACCATACATGCGTATTTTGTCCATCGGTACTAGTCTCATAACAATAGTTGGTAATTGTGCATGGCAGGAGCGCAAGAGTACGGCGAGGCGGCCGCGTACATCCAGGCGCAGTTCGAGGCGAAGAACAAGTCTACCACCAAGGAGATCTACTGCCACATGACGTGCGCCACCGATACCAACAACATTCAGTTCGTGTTCGATGCCGTCACTGACGTCATCATCGCCAACAACCTCCGCGGCTGCGGCCTCTACTAAGCCGAGGAACTGGCCGCACATACTCCGTGCGAATACGATCACAAAGTTACTTGTATTGCTCCTACTCAAATATTATCTATTTCATTCAAATAAAATCATATTGTAAACCTTTTTTTTTGGAAATAGGTGTGTGAAATCGAAAGCTGTTGAAATGTTCAGGGGTTTATGCATGATATATATATAAATGAGTATATTGTGCTTGTAATATTGTACTAATTTTTATTTGTGTAGCTATCTGTTTCCAAGGGTCTGTTTACGATGCGATTTTTTTATTTGAAGTAGAATTAACAACAGACGCGTGATCGATTCAATGTCGGCACGGGTCCATGCGTTTTGTGGTCGTAGTAGTCGCTAGGTTCCTCCCCGCGACTCCGGCCCTCGCCGACAGAGCTGATGCCTGCGGTGTGGTGCGACTGTAAGCATATCATGACGTCACGCTAAGGGCCCGGGGGTCGCGGGCCGCTCACGCCGCAGCTAAGCGTATTATATAATTACTATATATTTTTATGGAAAGTAAGCTTACTGGATATACCGCCGATGTGCAGATATCATGTGTCACATGGCTTGGGGCATTGTGTATCATTTTCGACTGCTCCGACCGACAGCGTGCAACTAGATCCAAAATATTGATAGTGATTTTGTTTATCCCTGTACTATAAAACCGTTTCATTATTATTTAATTGTCATGGTCCCTCGGTACTTCGTCGTGTGGATTGTTTTCGAATAATGCGAAATTAGTGATCTAGTGTTCAATTCTAAATTTTGGTGCTAGGCATTGGTATAGTGTTTCGTTCGCACAAAATATTGGATAGCTTGCGGTCTAGTAGCGACGCTGTCGCAGCGGGCGGGCGGTGCGTGGTACGGGGGCGCCCGCTCCAGTCGGGACACCGGTAACAGTATGTGCTTATATACTCACTCTCTTACGGACCAAACACAGAAAGGAACCAATATTTAGTATTGAAATAAAACTCGATAGTGAGATGCATGAGTACGTTCACAGGCCTACTTAAACTGATTACAAAACATCATTCCATTATGAAGTATTATATCACTTATAATGAGAAATTATTTTTTATAAACTTTTGAATGCACAACTGTAACCACTATAATATATAATAAGACGACATTATGTTACGTACCTACGATCATAGTTAAGGTAAGCCCTGTGTCATCAAATTTTATTATTTAAGTTAGGCATCCTATTATTACGCACAAGTTATTTATTCCAGTAAGAGCATTGTCTGTTACGCCATATTATGTACACGATTCTAAATGTTATATTTTCTGTTCATATTTTTCTATATCATTTTACAGTTATCCTTAAGGTGTAGCCATTAAGATCTATTCTTGTATTCAATTATTGAAATCATGTTAGGTATTTATTTTATGTAGCGTACGTGTATTAAACGTCATATATGTAATCTTGTCATAATTGATTTTATATCTAAAGGTAATTAACCAACGTTTATGATCATATTAATCGTTCAAAATTGTTTTGTGAAGTGGAGTCTGTATCGGTAAGGAGTTAGTGCGGTGTGGTCATTTTTATATAATAACTAAGCAGTTATGTACGTGTATTTACAGCTAGTGATTCGATCGTTGAGTTGACGGGAGTCAGCACAAAGCCCCTCGTCTCTAGGTCGCGCTACAAAGTGTTCGTGTAAGATATGTGAGTATATAAACTTTATATACACTCGCGAATTGGCGTAATCAAACACTTATACATATATATTATATTATATAAACATAATTTATTATTAATAATAAAAATAAAAATCTTACTTTTAAGCATTAGAACAGTAACTGTATCAATAAACATTAATTAATAATGCAATTAGACAGTAACCTTTACTATTGTCATAGTTAGGTGATTTATTTTCATTTTACGTTTATGAGTATGTAAAAAGTGATTAAATGAAAATGTACGCCTACATTGTGACTACGCGGGCCATTCACCGCCAACAGTGACACGTCGCCGCAGCGAGGAGCCGAGTCACTCCCGAGTACCGCTGCGAGCTGACTCGAGACCAAAGATATTGTTAATTCACTGTGCTACACAATATTTAAAAAAACACATATAAATAATTTAACATTGGAACAATGCTCTTTGCTCGCATTAATATTTCTTTGAAATTGGTGAATACATTATTAGATAAAATAAATGTTGTCGATTCCGTGATCGTACGGTAGTGGCCCGCGGCTCGAGCGCCTGTCGCTCGCTTGTTGCTAGGTAGGTTTTTTACTGTTATGTAACAATATGTGTACGTAAAACTAATAAAAATAATATTAGCGCAGTTCTACATTCAACCTACATTTAAGTAAGCTTCACGGTACATTTAAAGTTTTTGTTTAATGGGTGAACAATGTCGATACAATCATTGTAAAGTCTTGACTATGGAAGGCCCAATCGCAAGGACTGGGCTCCTGGATCAGTGATGTGGTGAGAGCGTGTGTGCGTGTGAATGTGCGGGACCGCCCTGGGCCGTCACTAGTGCCATCGTCGCCAGCTTTAAGCGTCCGTAGTGGAAACGGCCGCCTTCCCGCCGCTCGCCACATTCATGTATCGACTGACCAGATGTCGTACGATATCTAGTTCCAAGTCGGCAGCATTTTAATGTGTTCCTCATCCGCAGAACATTTAACTTGTATGCTTATATTTCGAGTGAATGTGATGTAAATTTTGTACACTGCCGCATTGTTTATTCGCTCGAATCACATTTAGTTTATAAGATTTGAGACAATTATGTGAACGAATCGCACACGCCACATGTTTGGTTGAAACACAAATGAACGCACAAAGTATACATGACGTACGTGCGACACGCGACCTGCGAGCACTGCACGGACTCGGCCGGACGTTACGTCACGTGGTATGTGCGTTTGGCTTCTTATTTGAAGACTGAATTGTTGCGGCTCAAATGTTCTCGCGCTTTATTAGATCCACAACTGGGGAAGTTATTGCAAAGTTTTTTTAAGGGAGTAGTGTTTAGTGAACAGATCGAAGCATTGTCTTATTATAATGTGGTGTGGCAGGAAGTAAATCGAAGACTACCCTTATCGACATTCTATAGTTGGTATTAGCGAAATGAGCGACGTTCAGTTGTAATTTTTAATATTAAAATGCTGAGTATTGTCGAGATGTTGTCGAGCAATATCACCATGCTTCATTCATATTTGCCAAAGTTAATACTAACCTCACTATTTATACCTACTGTATGTTCTTCGATAACTAAATTATGTCTGAGATTCGCGGTAAGGGCGGAGGCGCGGCGCTCGTATCACCGTCGCCGGCCCCTCGTCGAATATAGTCGTATGGGTACTGATCAGAGTACAATGTTAAAAAATATCTTATTTAGAATTGATGAACATGTAAACATTCATTTCTAGCGCGTGCGAGGGATCGCTCGGTGCGCGGCCCGCGCTCGCGACAGCCGGCCGCCGGCCACGTGGCGCCGAGCGGTCTCGTCTATTGAACAAACGTTTAAGAAAGTAACATTTTTAGTCACTAGTGGGTAATTTTTGAATGTGATTCAATCTTATCTTTATTTTTCTATATCAAGTGACATTAAACTTTTAGTTCATTATTTTCCAACCTATTTTTTGTATTGCATTTACTGAAAGCGATGTATTTAACCAACGATGTAATAAACAATATTTTCTCTTATTTGTATCTTGTCTGCACTGGTATTTTTTATTGAATTTACTATAAATGTACTTTAAGTGTATAATTTTAAATAATTACTGAAAATGATTATATTCTAATTTTTATGTTCAAATAAATGTTTGTTTTATTTATTCCCTAAATACTGTACTGACCATACATTCGAAGGATACTCAGTTGTTTCGCCTAAAGGACCATCTTAATGTTATTTCCTCTCGACCCGGCAGTTCCAACATTGAGACCTACCTCCTACCTCTGGCGATCGCGGCCTCTTGGACTATTATAAGTCCTTGAAATCGAAGTCGCTGATGATTTAATTAGTAATGGATCATATTATTTCGCAAATTCACAGAAATCGTGTTTACTTTGTATTATATCTATATCTTTATTTTAATACGTTATTTTCGGCTAAGAATGTAGGTTTTGGTTTGAGTGAATTGTGAAATAATTTTTAATGATGTGTACAAGTAAGAAATGAATTAACTGACCGCATAAGCTGTATTGTAGGTTGATTCCGGCAGTAAATCACCATCATATCACATGATGATGGTACATCACAAAATGCTGCACGACCACACGGCCACTATTTGATAGAACTGATAACACTATGTGAAACGTCACATCACTTTTTTTTTTATGTTTCACTGTTTCTTTAAGTAACTGAGTTTTGCGATTTACTGTACAAAAAAACCGCATTATTGAACAATAAAATCGCTTTAAGTAGCTAAAAACGAATAAGTTAACGATATGCACAAAAATACATGCAAATGCGATCGTCACCCAAATGTAACTGAAAAATTAATCCTAATTTTTTTTCGGGCCTATGTAGATAAAGGTCCGTTCACAATAGCTCTCGGCTATAACAATAAACAATAATTATTCGCTTTAGTTCTTTCTAACATTCGGTATTTTTACTGTAAATTGTTTTTTACTTCATTCTTATTAATATAATAAAATACTAGTTAATAATTAAATACGTAATTTTGTGTAATGAAGCTGTTTTTATAAACAATAACGTATTGACAACTATTATTCACTGAATAAATTTAAATTTAGATACGTTATTTGGAAAGGGTAGGCAGCTTTAAATTTATTAACCTTGTCGAACTACTTTGATCCATTTTGATTAATTTGAAGACATTCTCTCATTGGAATACTTTCAAACGATGCTATTGCCAATTAAATTATTGTCAACCTGCATTAAGTGTAAACACACCTTTAAATCGGCGGCATCTTCTACATTAAAAAATACGTGTAGTTCCCGTACTACTATATTTGCGGGGTTATGAAATAAAATTCAGTTTTTTTTTCAAAAATTCTTTTTGTGACTGCATGTTAAAATCATGCCCTTTCAGTGATTTAAGTAAGTGCTGCATTTTCATAAACGTCCTGTATAGAAACTACATCAAGTAGGTAGTTAGAGAATAACTTCAAGGTTCACCCATCATTAAATGTAGCATCGATTCATGAGAAACGCTAATATAACTTAGCGTTTTAAAAACAAGCTCGAACCGATTGTTTGACCCCTAGTCTATAGAAATTTTAGTATCAGCAGCCGAATGCACGCATTGTAAAACCTTAATCATCCTCCGCGCCTTTTCCCAACTAAGTTGGGGTCGGCTTTCTGGGCGCCCGGGAGTGGACCCGGTACCCGGGTCAATCCTAGACTGACCTGGCACGTATTACTTAATTTGTAATGTGAGCATTACCACGAGCATTACCTTAATATTTTTTTTAAGTACACCGTAATTTAGTTCCAATGCATTAAACATGACTGTCAACATTTACGGTTTCTTATTGTCAACCTTCTGATTATGATACTGAGGGTAAACCAAGAAAAGCTGACATGCAAAACCTTGAAAAGATTATGCATCCCTATTTGTGTACTGTGGAATTCGCCAAGCACCCAGAACAATGACCGGTCTAAACGTTGCAGCTAAAGCTTAAAGGTTCTATACCTTTGGGGTGTAGTATAGTTAAAATATCATAGTCCTCGTGTTTGTACTCTGTCAAGGCAATGATTTGACTGACCTATTGGCCTAGTGGTTAGTGACACTGACTGTTATGCCATACGTCGTGGGTTCGATTCCCACCCGAGTCTGGATGTTCTTTGTTTGTAAAGTCCCCCGCGACACAGGAGTAATTCCTAATGCGGAAGTTGCATTAAAAAAAAAAACTTAATTTTGGGCGAGGGTCGACCCAACGGGCAGAGACCCGTAAAAACGGCGGTGCCGCTGGCCGTCTTAGGCATAGTACAGGGACCCTGGGACTAGCCACCTCGCGAGGCTGCCCCACCAGGTCGCGCATAATCCCGATGTGGCTATTACTAGATATTGTTTCGATGGTCGTATTTTTATATTTCATTTCACTTTTTGTGTCATCATGTTCTTAATTATTATGGATAGGTACCTTTTCATTGTGGCATTTCAGGAAATGAAAAAACATCTTTTAGCAAAAGAAGCTGTGAAGTGTGGTGACCTTTATCCATACAAAAGTTACCAGGACTCGACTTCTCTGCCCAGGGTTTAGTTAAGTCTCTTGGAGTGAGCTCTGAAAGGAGCATACAGGTAAAATCCAGCACCATTTTCCATACAAACCGTGGTTATATAAGTGTAAAGGTAGGTAATAATAAATCGTTTCCATGATGGTACGTGTGCATTTGGGTCATGTGTGTGCCTGTGGGGCTGAGGTGGCTGACCTAAATTATAATAATATAATTTCTGCCTGTTCTGTTTCCTTGTTTAAAAAAAAATATCACTTAAAGTTATAACAGATTTTAGTATATATATATTTATAAATCTTTCTGACTTTCTTGTAATTAATATCATAAAAATTTAATTATGTAAGTATTTGAATGTATAATTAATTAATTACTTACATATTTTCCCTATTTATCCCTACTTCCTAGTTTTCTGTAAATAGGTTGGTATATAATCTTTATTATATAAAACTTCGTGTCACGTTGTTTGTCCGCGATGAACCGATTTAAATGAAATTTTGCACAACTGTGTGCACTTTGGTCCAAATTGAGACATAGGATAGTTTTTATCTCAATTTAGTCACAATATTTTTTATTGCAAATTACTTGGGCACTTCAACGTGTGGCTGGGTAGCTAGTATTATATAGATATTTCTTTTTATTAATCCACGTTCACAAGCCATACGACGTCGTCATACAAAGACTACCTCTTTTAGGGTAGGTAATTAGGTGTTATATTTGTAAACGACTGTATTAACTTATTCCATGGCTATTGACCAACAGTTTGAAAATTGAGAATTAGTAACACCTCAACATGTAGATGTTAAGCTGCAAAATGGTTATCTTATTAACTTCTTCGCTTTGTGCTGGCCTAATAGCAAAAACTTTTCTTCCAGTTTCTTTAACTTTTGCTTGTATTGAAACAATAATTGACATTTAACAGGCCTGTTGGTCTAGTGGCCGGCCAGTAATCCTGGGTTCGATTCACAGCCTGGCCAAGTCATTGTATGCTGAGCATGACAATTTGTAGTATATTTACCAGCAGTCCTGCTCTGTTTGATTTCAGGCAGCTGTGTGTAAGATGTCTTAAGTTATTACTAATAACATCATTTTAACTAAAATTAGAACAAAAATTTTAGTCTCAATTTGGATTTTAACATCTAATTAAGCAACTAAGAATAATGTTAACTCTCACAGAGGCCTATGTTTTGGGCTAAAGGCTGCTTGTTGACTTAGTGTAAAACATTCCTAACCACTCTGAAGCAATATGAATCAGTGATCTCACCCTTAACTGAACTAGTTTTTGCCATGAATGCTAACTTCAGACCTACTCTGTTGAGATGCCAAGTATTCAATCATTTGATCCTACACTGGTATAAATTCACCATGTGAATTGTGTGCCTTGTATGCTATATGTTATGCTAACAAGTTTTATAAACAAGGTAATGATGACACCCTGGTGTAGATGGAGGCTAGCAACCTGTTGTTGCCAAGTATGAATTAGGACACAGTTACACAATACAAGTTCTAAATGTTTTAAAAATATACCATCCTCATCAAAGCCATAAGGTGTTTGCTTATAGTACAATATATCAAATAGTGATATCCAGGAATAAACACATTTTGAAACTTAATTTTTAATGAACAGCACACAAAATTATTTAAATGTCACAATAATATTTATATTGGTTCTGGTTCTCTGCTGTAAACCTGCATAATTTTTTCCATTATTTCCCAATTTTTTTCTTTTTGCAAGTCTTTAGTGAATACCTGTAAACATACATTAGCTTTATAATCATCTGTACCTACTTTAAAACAATAAAACACAATATTTTATTAATAATTAATATTTACCGAATACCATGCAGCATCATCATCCAATGTTGATGCTAACGGTACAGAAACTCCAAGAACATGTAGAGCTAATGTTAGGGATGCAACAGCTATATGAGGTGCTCTGTAATCTAATATTGATGGCGAGTGATGGAAATCTTGTAGAAATGACATGGCAGTTCGGGCCACGGGCGCCGAACGCCACTGTGACGGCGGGAACCACTCTTGAAGCGAGCGCAAGTAGTGCAGTAGATATCTATGTGGAGATGGTGCATCCAGGTTAAACCCTAGTAGTCTCAACACTAGTAACTCTGCTTGAGCTACAGCTCCACGCCATGACCAATATTCTTCACCTAGTTCCAGCGGTCCAGCACCACGATTGATAGAATTATGAGCCACATTTACAGCATCTCTCAGTCTTACAGGTTCATCTCGTGACTTCCCCGCTGCACATAGACAAGCGGTACATATAACATAACAGTCGTAATCGTTTTTATCGGCTTCTTTAAAGAACTTGTGGTAAAATATAGCAGCAGTAGCAACTGTTGCCGGTTGTAACCCAAGTTTTATACCGCACTCGAAAATAAAATTTGTGGCCAAACTATGACCAGAGGCACTACGATAATCAGGTAAACGACGTTCACGACGCGTGCTCTGTAACGCCATCACATCTATTACGTCTTTCATAGTGTCTTATTTGCCAATTTTGTATTTCTTATGAGACGTAAGCCAAGAGAAATTAGAGGTTATATGTAAATTAACAGTTTAAAGAGTCATAACAAACTACAAACAAGGTAGGTAATCAAAGAACTTTTTTTTATTCTAGTATATTATCTATGTTTTTATTCATGACAAAATCATAGAGGAACTAGAGCAGTGCTGCTAACTCAAAAATATATTTTATGCCATTGACAACACATAGACTAGCCGTTAATAGCCATACCTACAAAATTATCGTGTGTACCTGCCATGAAGGACATGAAGCTCGAGCTTCATGAGAATGTTCAGTAGGTACTGAACATTTTCAGGAAATCGGTTTGAATGACCGCAATTAACCTTTTGTTGGAAATGCATCATTTGCATCTCTTTCGTACAATACTTGTCTTTTACTCTCAGATCATAGAATCAACTAGATTTTCCTTTAAGATTGAAATGTATGACAACCGCTGTCTCCAAATTGCCCCTTCCATTAGCTTACAACTACATATGCAGTTCAATAATTACAAAACCAATAGATGCGTAGACTAACACGCACTTAAGTGTATACGATATCAAGAAGTCAATGAGTGCTTGACCATCGAATAAACACATTAGCTTCTAAGAAATAGCGTTTATTTAGAGTTACCGTCCGCCTTACACTCACATAGATATCAATAATTATTGTTGTGCTGTGCAAAAGCAATTTAATTTATATTTAATATACGCTAGTGATTTCAATTACAAAAATAAAGTATAAAGTTTTCGAAATTCTATCTTAGGAAAGGTCTATGGAACATCTTGATGCTTTTTTTTAATGTGAAACTTTTGTTTTTTGCTTTTTTGTTAGTTAAGATGAAATACGATTAAATAAAACGGCACATTTAGTGTAAAAAATATATATTTGAGGTAAATCAGCGCTATTACTGTTTAGGGAAACCTACTAGCAAGGTAAACAAATGATTTTAATGACCACTAAAATGCTAATAAAGCGGCATATGTTAAACAAGTTAACATATGCCGCTTGATATTTTTTGAAGAGAAAACTTCTTTACGGCGTCGTGCACTTTTTGGGATTGGTAAAAAATGTTAAACTCGCGTCAGGACACGTGACCTGATCGAAAATTCGTAAGACGGAACCGAGTTTCTTATATTGAAAAAATATAACATTTGAAATTCAAACATTTATGAGCGGCCAGGAGCACAGAACTTCCAGTGTACCCTATGTATACATTTATATATGTTATTACCTACTTTTTATTTGTAAAAGAAGGAGGATAATGATGATTACTTATAGCTGCTTAATTTAAATACGGCAAGTGTGGCAATTTTGCAATAAAAGTTGAATTTTGTAAATTTTGTAATTAAAATTATTAACCTTAACATTATTTTACAACTGAAATACAATTTACGTTAATTGAAAAAAAGTGAGCTGCAAAACAATCCTCTTCGTTTTTTTTTTGTGTATGTGGAAACCCCCTCGGGCCGTCACCCGGAGTTTCGGTGGGGCGGCGCACAGTGTACGATTTGACTAAACTAGGTGGACAATAGGTATTTAAACGAAATTATTAAAATTACGTTTTAGCACTCTCATTGCACTTTCGAATACATACTTTAACTGATAATACAAAGCAATATCCCAAAGCGACACAGACCTTCTTAGAACAATGGACGCAACTACCTCAACCCGACTGAGTTAGTCGGTAGACCGCTCAGAGTGACTGTTAACGCTATCGTGTGTACATGTCTCTTGGTGTTGATGGAGTCTTCAATTAGAGGTAATTATCTGTTTTTTCACTTAATAAAATAAAACCAAATATAAGTTTTTAAATATGTAACACTCATTTGAAAATAGAACATTAAAAAGATTTATTTTTTGTTATAACTAATATTCATTTAGAGATCAACCATGTTGTCAAGTGTAGTCAGGTTGTGATAATGGTCTTAAAAGAATCTCTGTTTAATATAGTTTCATAGTATGATAACTGTATCTTGCGATTTTCTGCGATTTTAAATATATATGTTTTTTTATTCATAGGCGCCCAAGTGCAGTGAAAGTCAATATTTGATTTTTGGCGTTTTTTTCGGGCCAAAGGAAGATTAAATCAAGTTATCGACTTCGTGAAGTCTTGGTGACTTAATTGTTAATCAAGAACAAGAGATGCAATTAAAGGCATTCTTGAAAAAAAAATGCGAAAAAAATTGCGTGAAATGGTGTCGCAAGCAAAGACGTTCAGACTTATTTGTACGAGATTATGAAGAGTGGCTGAACGAAAATTTAACCTTTAGCATGCTAGTAGTAGCAGATAATCCTCAAGAACCAAGTACAAGTTGTGGCAGACCGCAGATGGTTTTTTCGGAAAGTTCACAAAAATCGATGAAGGGGAAAATTCAACATTTACTGGATGACTACAGTAAAGACCAGTTAACCTACGCTGCACAATTGATTGTCAGAGCTAGCGGCAAACGTGACGGTGCTACATTGATGCAAGAATTATCCACAGCGTCACCAAAACGTGCTACCATATATGGTTCTTTCAAAATCAAATCATCATCATTTCAAAATGTTGTGTGTGTTGTTGTATACAAGAAAGCTCGAAACATTTTGGATATTCGAACTAAACAAAAGCCATATACACCTTAAGAAGCTTTACCCTTCTTTGTAGCTCATAATTTTACTGTCCAGACTTATAAAAATCAACAACAAGAGGCAAAAGAAAGGGGGTTTAATGTATACCCATGCTCTGATTATGTAGCACGAGTGAAGGGGCAGTGCTATCCTCCAGTAAAAAATATTATAGTCACGGATATATCGGCCGAAGTAAGATTAGATGCTCTTTTGAGTCATACTGCACAGAGAATATGTATAAATATCCTTGGAGAAAGGTTGGATACAAGTGTGGTGAATTACAATTTAATATAAAAATGGGGCTGTGACAGTTCTTCGGGCCATAGCTTGTATAAGCAACCGTTTGAAAACCCTCAAAAAAGGAGAAAAGTCAGATTGGGGCATGCTATGAAAACAGCAAGACACAGAACCAATAAAATTATGTACTAATTAAATATTTATTAGTATCCTCGGACCCCTATATATCTTTATTACGAAAACTTCCTCGAAAACATGTGTCTAGACATGATAGAGATATTTTTTTTTTGTTAAAAGATTAAAACCTAATCACAAATGTATTAATTTTTTTTTTATATACTATATCATTTCAAATATATCAGTAACTGTCATTTATAACACCATTTTAAAGGTGATAGAGTTTTGTCCACCTAGTTTAGTCAAATCGTACACTGTGCGGCGTGTCGGAATCGAACCGACTAAAACCACACGGTGTGCCGTACTGCGCCTTAAATAGGAGGGATCTGGGAACAGCTTTTATTAAGACATCCGGACCACCACGTTCAATTAGGCGACGTCCAGCCACACGTGGACACATTTCAAGCGCCTATTGCCATTATACTATTAAGATTGAGCAAAAAACGCGTTTTTGTGTGGATGTGTGGAAGGGGGTGTTAACTTAATTTTATTTTTATAATTTTTAGTTGTAGAGACTATAGTCGGGCATCTCCGAAATACAAACGTGAGTAAAAATTAGATTAATAAGCTGTATTTTTCCTCCTTTAATTTTCCACTCTTAGAGGTAAGGTAAGAATATTTCCTCCAAATTTAAATGGGATAAACCTTGAGTTCAATTAATTCAAATGATTTTTTTTATTGAAATTCACAAATTGCGAACATATCGGGTTATATACACACAAAAAATAATTAAGTATGTCGAATTGAAAACCTCTTCGTTTTTAAAGTCAAAGTTTTTAAACAAATGGTCCATCAACCTTTCATTTCCTGAAACTTTTCAGAGAAAGGAAAACGTAATTTTGATAAAAATAAACAGCTTCTTTAAAATTAACGTATTCTATCATGTATTGGGCCGCGTTTCCTTGCAATGAAAGAAATTGTTTACAATTTCAATGTCTTGCAAATCCTTCACTTTAATTACTGATTTATAAAAATTAACCAACAAGTCTTATTAGATGCTAGCACACCAATCAATCGATACCATCGATTGACTTGATTCATTTGGATTTTTCAGATCGATTGGTGTGGTGTAGCGGTGATGATCGACAAAAACTGATCCATTCTATCAGCAATCTACCCACCCTAAGGGATTCCTATCCGATGAATTAGCCACGGGCCTCAGATAGTATAGTTACGTCTATATGTCAGTCAGTCAGTGATAAAAATGCCGATTTTCAAACGATAAAATCTCGATTACTGTTTAAGCTGTATTTATGAAATTTGGGGTTCTAGTCAATCTAGGGAGTTTTAATAAATAAACAAAAATTCAAGTATTTATATTAAATAGATTATGAGTTATTAAGCGGTCAAAAGTGGCTCCAAATGGTTCGTGTAATATAACACATGGTTGCTTCGTCGCCAGTTCATTTTTCTTGAACTTGGCTTGACACGCTAACGCGTGTCTAGATTATGTAAATTGTAAAATGTAGGTTTTTCAAGTAATTTTTGCAATTATACGGGTTTTCAACTTTGCCTTTAGGGGTAACTATTTTCAGAATATGGTAACACTCTAAGTGTCAAAGAGTCCGGAGCAGTGTTACCAACCCTACTGTTTTAACAGTAGATTTGCTGTTTTTACATTGATGCCGCTGTTTTCTGTTTCATTTTTTATTTTTACTGTTTTTCAATTAGCGTTCAGCACCACGTATTACACTACGCAAATATTTTTTGTTAACCACTTAAATGTATAGTTATGAAATATAACGCAACCAAATTACGCAACAGAATATCGACTGCAACATTACAACTAAAGGAGCATTACACACTAAATCCGAATAACCGATTGGTATTTGCTATTCATTTGAAACTACAGAAACGTACATGAAGAAATTTAACAAAAATATGTATGATTTCAAAAAGAAAAAATTGTCTGAAAATACTAAATAATTTAAAATAAATTAAATAATTTTACTTTAATTTTTGTTTTTTATTATGTTGTAATCAATATTATAATATAACAATATATGTGAGTCCTACAACCTAATAAAAGTAGGTAATTGTTTTAATTATATGAGGAAAGTATGAAATCTACCTTTTTTCACTTAATGGTGAGCTGCTGCTTTTTAGTTTTTTTAGGGTTGGCAACACTGGTCCGCAGTTTATTTAAACAGCAGTGTGACCAGATTTAGCAGAATTCTGCGATTTTAGCTGAATTAGATCTGCAATTTAGGGCTTAGCAGATTGTGTCGCAGATTTGAAAAGATATTAGAATATTATTTTTGCTGTGAACATTTATTTTATTCTGATTTGTGTAATTTATGCGTTCTTATTGTAGGTGCAAACGTTCTGTGCAAAAACGTTTGTCACAGAAGAGACAAAGAAAGCAGAGATCAAAATATGGTAATTTCTGGTGGAACACAGTGTACCATTTTGAATTATGGATTATTTGAGTGAATTATTTGAAAAATGTTTTCATTATTCAGAAATAGCAAAATCGTTTTCATGCAAACGAACGAAAGCTGCCGCATTAAAATATAATGTTTAAAACCTGAAGTGGAGAAAGAAGTATCCACATTTGGTCAATTTCGTAAAGCCCATAATGATTTTGCTTATGTCCAATACTGCTTGTGAAAGCATATTTTCTCAAATGAATAATATAAAAACTGAAATTTGAAAATGAACATGTTGCTGCAATCTTACATGTCAAACAGGCAGTAAAAGGACAGGGTGGGTGCGTAAATTTTACGCCTTTACAAAACATTTTAAAGTTAGCACAAAGATCGACAGCTCTGTATAAAAATATTGACACCACAGATGCCACAAAATGAAAGAAATGAATAGAATAGTTCATCTAGTGAATATGTACAAAGGGCGGCCTTATCGTTAAAAGCAATCTCTTACAGGCATATAGTAGTATAAATATATATTATATGTAATATTCAATCAGCATTTAAAACAAAAACAAATTTAGCAGATTTTAGCCTAGCAGTTAGTATATTATTCAATTTAAATCTGGTCACACTGTTATGCAGATTTATGCTATTTACCGCCAAGGCAACAAGTTGTGACAAGTTCCGATTCTGAGGTTTGCTTAATTTATTTAATTTTACATATATATAGCTTACCAAATTTGGAAAGTAAATATGGATTCAGACGAAGAAATTGAAGAAAATCAGTCGTGGAAAGGTGCCACAGCTACAATAATATGTATCAATACTTACGATCGAACAAATGAAACTTCAGAAGTGGCTCTTGCTGCTACTTGCCGAATGATCCGACAATGTCTACGATTATCTGGCTCTAACTTTGTAGGAGTATGTCTTTACGGTACTGAAGTTACAAATTCTACAATATTAGGCATAAACAGCGTTGAAGAAGTGATTCCACTGAAATTACCATCTCTAGATGACTATCGGAAAATAAAAAATATCAGTATTTCTAATGTGAAACAAGCACAAAATTTGATATTATCAGAAGCCCTGTGGTATTGCAGTAGAGCATTTGCAAGTTGCAAAAGGCAACTTTCATCCCGCAATATCATTTTGTTGTCTAAATTGGATATACCTCCACTTCCATCAGATCAAAACCATGCATTTAAGAGAGTGATTGAATTATCAGATTCAAATATTGATGTAAAGCTTATTAATATTTCTGAACATGAATATGAGATTGATTTATTTTATAGTGACTTCCTACGCAATACAGATAACAATACACAAGACATTATTTTACCAAAACCTGTTTGGGATAAGATAGAAATTGAACAATTGTTGCATCAGCAGTCACATCGTCACTTAGCTGTTGCGCGCTTAAGCTTTGAAATTGGTGAAGGGTTAGTTATTGGAGTAGGAGTGTATAGCCTTATCAAAAGTAATGGCCAACCTCTGAAAAAGACAGATTTGGATAGAGATAATAATGCAATCCTTACAAGGGTTAATAAAACTACTAAAATTGCTGTTAAAGAAGATTCAAATATGGACATAGATGATGAACAAGAACCTGCAGCTGTGCCTGTACTCAAATCTGAACTACTTCATTATAAAATGTTTGGTGGAGAGAAAGTCTCATTCACAGATGATGAAATGAAAACAATTAATAATCCCTTTGGTCCACCCATGTTAAAACTTTTAGGATTTAAACCTGCTAGTTTTATGTGTAAAGAAAAATGGTTTCTGAAACCTTGTTACTTTCTATTTCCCAATGAGGGTATAATTGAGGGTTCATTTGTAGCTTTTAAAGCATTGCACAAAGCTTGCATGGAAACTAATGTGGTGGCATTCTGTGTTCTTTGCACCAGAGTTAATGCTAAACATATGATTGTTGCTCTTTCCCCAACCACTAAACCCCTTGGTCTTGATGTGGATATAGGGTTTGATGTTATCAGAGTGCCTTTTGTAGAAAATGTTAGACCACTTCTGTTTGAAGATGAGGATACACAAATATCAGTTGTAAATGAAAAAAAGGCAACAATGAAAGATATGTTAAAAGAGTTACAGTTTGATTATAAGCCTGAAATGTTTGAAGATCCAAAAGTACAAACCCTGTACAGAGCTGTAGAAGCTAAGGCTCTGGATGAAGATGATGAGGAAGCATTCATTGATACAACAAAACCTGATTCTAGCAGATTCCAAAAACTCAAAGATGATCTATTTCAAGAACTTTTTGGACCTTTTGGACCAGTTGCAGTTAAGAAAACTGCAGCAACTAAAGATAATGGTCCTGCAAAC
Organism: Euplagia quadripunctaria; assembly: GCA_963859945.1. Classification (NCBI taxonomy): domain Eukaryota; kingdom Metazoa; phylum Arthropoda; class Insecta; order Lepidoptera; family Erebidae; genus Euplagia; species Euplagia quadripunctaria. Next base: position 14,435,225 of record OY982575.1, on the reverse strand, counting down.
AAAAAACCAAAACAAGAAATTGATGAATCATTATTTCAAGACCGTCTTGACAATAACAAAGTAAAAGATTATACAGTTGTTCAGCTTAGAGATATATTATACTCTAAAAATCTGCCAAATTTACCTGCTCTGAATGGTATGAAAAAGAACGAACTTGTGGAATTAGTTTATAAGTACTGTAAATAATTGTTCAATGTTGTACACAGTATCTAACATGTGAATATATTCTATATTTGTTTACATATTGATTTATTTTATATACCTGTAAACTAGGCCTAGCACATCAATGTAGGTAAGAAGCTAGATTTAAGGGACAACTTAATGGGGCTGTTAATAGGTTAATGCAAAAAGTATTCATGTGCGGGGCACCCTTTTTAACCGACTTAAACAAAAGGAGGTTCTATGTTCGGCAGTATGTATATTCACTGATATTGACATCATCTATGTAAAAATTTGGTTTGCAAGGGTATCAGGCCCAGGTGGTCCCATTGTCACCAAGTCCAGCTCTGATGATGGTACCAGAGGGAAGCCCTCAGACATTAAGGGGAGATATAGGGTGGTTTCTTGATTTTTCTTCAAATTAAGCAACATTTTAATAACTTATTCAATCAAGCGCATCAAGTTACTAGACAAACTACAACTACTACTCATAGTCCGTGACACCTGATATTACTATAAATAAATATGACTGATATTCTGCATCCTAAGAACAGATACTATTGAAGCAATTCATATTCCTTTAGCTTCAGCAGTATTCCGCTTTTTTTCTACAAAGCCTTTCACAATCCGAAATCAGATCAAAGCCTAGTTCCTGTTATTAATTTTTTTTGGAGAAACTTATTTTCACACTTTATTTTATAAACAAATGACCATACAATTTTAATGGTAGTGGAATAAACTACAATTTATTGTTAAAAACGTATTCTAAGACAGGTGAAGCAGTCACCAAAGTTCACCATTTTGAATTATATTTGATACAAGTTAATAAAAATTCTAGATTTTTGGTATAAGGATCTCTTTATACATACAGTTACTAGTAAACCCGCCCCGGCCCCGGCTTCGCAAGGGTACAAATTATACACCTAAACCTTTCTCGTGAATCACACTATTAGTGAAAACCGCATCAAACTCCGTTAAATATTTTTTCAATCGCGAACAGACAGACGCGGCGGGGGACTCTGTTTTATAATATATAGTGATATGGGCGTATTTCAGAAAATTTGCTCGTCGCGTAATGGGAATTCCACTTAATTGTGATTAAATGGTTTGATAATGAATATAAATTTTAATAAAATTATTTATATCAAACTTATTACGAAATTCCGAAAAAACTGATTTATATTAAGTATATTGGTTTCCACTACAGATTTCCAATGCGTCACAAAGTATGCAGTCTTTTTTGAAGTGATTTTTAATGAAAATACATATAATCTAAGGAAAATAGAATACATTTCGAAAATTACCTTTGTTATATCAATATAAATATAATAGAATTCTAAATAAAATGTAAACACTAACATCAACCTCAGTCATGTAAGTGTTATTATATAATTACTATCCATACGCTACATTTTGGTACTTTACACTTAAAAATAATACAATTTCTAAATATATATATAGTGAATTTAAACACAGTTTCACTCCGAATTACTTATTTTTAATCATAGATTTATTAGAACATGTGACGTAAGGGGAGTTTAAAGTCACGCTTAGGATATATTATTATGTACACATGTCTACAAAGTACTGTCGATTAGTACCTTTATTTTAAATCAACTATTGTACTACAATAACTAAATAAATTTTCAAATATTACTATCATTGCCCACCACCAAGACAAACAGAACAAATATTTTTTTTTATTATTATACAACTTTAATTAAGAATCAAAAATATTTCATAAATTTCATGTAACCTATAGCTCACACAATTCCATTACGTCACTTTCCCTTTCCACTAGTACAACACGTGACGTAGTGGATGTGACGTATTTGGTTAATTTAATTTTAAGCTGTAAATAAATTGATTTAAATATGCTAAGTTTTAAAAGGCAATCTAAATGAAGATAGGTTAATGTATTCAACTTTATAAACAGAAAGTTAAAACTAATATTTAACTTAAATAATTTGCGCACCGCGTGACGTGAACACTTTTTACATTGATATCTTTCAAACTAAGCCACTAAAAAAAATGGCGATTGTCAATACTAAAGAAAATGTTACGAGAATTCAAACACACTAATTGTTTCAAAAGGATTATTATTACAGGTCTTAAAAGATACCGTAGCGTAGTCGGAATTTCCACCATACGTGATTTCGTAGGACAACACGAAATTTATATTTGATAAAGCATGGGATCTGTAATTTTTACCTCTAAACTTTACTCCAAACAAGGTCATGGGACACGACAAAATTGCATAGCATGGAGCCTTATTTTCAGTGGCCTATCTATACCATCTGAGGCCCGTGGGTAATTCATTGGATATATAAGTCTGACTCGCACTTGCCCTTTATTTTTTAACTCGTGTAAAGGTTTATTAAATTAGATAACTTATATTGATTAAATACAAAATTAATATTTTTTAATACATTTTGTAATTAGTGCCACTTGTGTTCAGGTCTTTTGTCCGCTGTGCCACCCTATTGTTACGCCACTGCTTGTTTTAGCAATATTGAATATATTAAGCTATTTCCATAAGTTTTTAATAATACAGTTATTAGGATAATAGCTACTTTATAAGATGTACAACTGCATTTGCAAAAACAGCTTCGGCGCGATCACGAGGTCGCCGCCGATTTACTTTTTTTTAAATTTATATATTGGTAAGTTACATAAATAAGTACAAATCTAAACGCGACTGGTAAGAGGTTAGACAGACTATATGACCAGATGTTTTACTCAAAGAGTAGCATTATAATCTGGCTTATTGATGTTTAAAATTATTAATTTTCAAACTTTGAGGGTATTAAAATGCCAAGATGCATCAATATCTTGTAAGCAAATATTGGCAATTGTAAAAAAGTAATAATTGCTCCACTTCGCCAAGTTCTACGCTGTACCTATTAAGACTACAAAAGAATCGCGCTACAAATAACTTTCCGAAATAGCTCGTTAGACTATCCATTAGTCTTAATATAAACATTAGGCATAATATAAGAACTATAATAACATCTTCCTTCATACACTGCAGCCTGACTTACTTATATACCGCGTTTAAGAACGACAACTATAGCCAAAATAGCTTTATGTATTTAGAAAATTTAATAAGCTATCAGAGGAAATAGATGTGGGATTTGCTTACCATCAATGTTTCTCATCTAAAAAATATAATACTATTATTATTTTGGCTCGTTAATAAATTGATAACATAAATTGTGCGCATGTTCTAAATTTGTTTTTCTTTCGCTATAGTAGGTATAGAGGTTTATTAATTATTATTTATATAATCTGACTGAATAAAGTTTTTACTTAGTTTTTCATGTACATATAAATAGGCCACATCAGGCAAAGGGCGGGGCGAGCGGGTTTGCAATTGCTTACGGGGCGGATATGGTGTGAAACCGAAGGACTTACGCTCGGCCAAGAGGCGGAGAACCTCTATTTGAACCCTATTCGCAAGTAACCGTATTCGTTGTCTGGGTTTGCTTTGTCACACGATCTGACCGTTAGGGTGTCCTGTCGATGTATGGGAAAATTTATTTTTTGAGCTACGGTTATGCAAGAGGTGTCAAAAGTTGCGGTTTGAGACACAACGATTGTTATAAAATTTAATTAGATATCAATCATCTTGAGGCCTCTACCGGTCCTTGAAGTTATACAAATTCGTCATTTTCAGGGGTTCCTAACATAAACTATAAATCATACAAAACTAACGTTTAAATCGTTTTTATTAAATCAAAGAGAACAGCAATGAGTGTGGTGAAAGAGAAAAATGAACAGGTCATTTTATACTTTAAAAACGAAACTGGTTTTTGTGGCCAAAGTAAGGCATTTCGGCGCGAGATTTCAGTTTGGGCTTTGAGAAGCCTCTGTTACCAATTTTACACAACTTTCCACTGCCTGTGTGTGACAAGGGAAATCTTCAATAAAGAAGCTTTGCTCTTTAGCCTTAATTAGTTCATCGTCGGAGACGTGTTGCAGGACCGGTGGAGCTGATATTTCACAGTCTTGCCAAAATAGCATATCTATGTAATCTTGTGCTATGAAATTGATTTTCGGTGACTTAAATACTCTGAGACGACAAGCTTTTTTCTCTTCTCTAGCTCTTAATATCCTGCGAGATGCAAGCTCTCGAATATGGTCCCTATCGTCGAATAACATGGCAATAAGCAAGTTTTCTGGATGCGCGAAAAAAGCATTTCATTGGATCACTGAATCAATAATACATCTTTGTCTATCAGGTAAAAATCGGGAGTAATCATTTTAAAAATATGCTTGGCTCCGTGTTTAAATGATGGGTTTTGCTTAATGAGAAACCAAACGGGAGCGTAAACTTTGACCACGTAGTTCACAAGCAGTTCCAAATTATTTGACAGCGAAAAAGTACTTACGTAAAGTCTGAGTATTCGATTGCCATCTCGAATGTGCCATTTTTCCAGGTTGGCGGCTCGCTAGCTCGGGGCAACAGGAACCAGCCATCACAGCATTGCACATTTCGTATGAATACTTTTGATCCGTGCTTAATTCCTTCACTATATTATCAGGTAATTCGAGCAAATTTCCAGTCACTGCACAGAAAGACACTAGAAGTTTACTTTCACAAACAGCTAGCTCTTTTCCAATAGGTCCTGAATATTCTTTTGGTCCATATGTGCATCCATTCAGAGACATAAACAAATGGCGAAGCGGTAATTCATTTACGTGAAGCATACAAACACACCATTGCAATGAAAAGAAAATTTGAAGAGACTCAAATTGTTTTCTAGGTATTGAATGACACCTCCTTTCCAACCTGTATTCGTAGCAGTACCATCGCACCCCACACAGATCACCTCTTCCAAGTTAAACCCTTGATTTTCTAATAAAGATATGACAGAAGTGACGATCGCTTTGGCAGTGCCACGACTTGGGGTCGGTGTGTCCCAAATAAATCGATCCCGGTTCTGTGAGAACTGAAATATGCTCTTCCAAGACTTCTCTACGGTAGTACTGATTACCTATTTTCTCATTTACGAGTGTTTTATCCTTTCGTCCATCAAAGTAAATACTTTTAACTACAATAGCATCAATGTCTTGGATGGCCTTGGCCCGTGCTTTTGAAACAGCTCTATGAATTTTATTCTTATCAATAACAAGACTTTGATCTTCGGAAGATACCAATCCTACGTCAACTAAGACCGCCGAAGCGACCGCAGCCGCAGATCGCATTGATAGTCCAAACCAATCACATACCTTAGGTACCGTTGGCAGCACCAGAGTATTTCGAGCCAATGAACTAAACGAAGTCTCATTTACAAGCACATCAGTATTTTGAGGAAGCTCTGTTGCAGGAGACTGTGATCGCCGTGGTCGAGGCGGCAACTCCCTCACCGGAGCAGGATTGGTTTCTTGTGATGTACTTGGTAAACATGCATCCATCAGCTCCAAATTTTCTTGTCTTTGATGTTTCTTTAAAAGTCTTGCCGTTTCTTTTGTATCTATACCGCTTATGGCCATTTTTCTATCACTTCTTTGGTCCAGTAAAAAGTCTCTTTCATTTATAGGAACTTTCTTAGGTTTTATGCAGGAACAAACATGAAACGAAGTGCACTTACAAGCAGCAATGTCGAAGAGCTTGTTCGACAATTCTAAATAGCACTTTAGTTTATTTTCGTAGCTTTGTTTTTTTTTTATTTTTGGGATATCTTATTATTGACAGGTATTTATCAAAATATGATTGCAGCAATTGGGTAACACGTTCTTTGGAAACGATGGGAATCGAGGCTTTAGCCCAAATTACATTAAGTTTCTCAGAAACGATTGAAAAAACTTCAGTGTTGGAGGGATCTTTCCCATTCTTTTGTAGTTTTAGTTCGTTTTTTTTGTGAACAAAATAAATGTTATAACGTCTTGTTCTTTATATGGTCCCAATATAGCACAAGTAGTCTCACTTCGTCATGAACCCATTATTATCTACTAATTTATCACAAGAAAGTACGGAGCGTCACTGTTTCAGCACTAGAAATGAGACGAACTGCGTCACAATTGAAGTAGAGAATTTGAGTAAAGCAAGTCAAAACATGAATTTCGCGAGTTCGAGCGAAACCTATTCTCAACTGGAAACAACCTGTCGTTACTTGGAAATCATAATTTATTATTCCACTATCATTGTGATTAGGAAATAAAATGAGAGTAATGTATAAAGAAAAAGAAATGATATGTGTTACTTGAGCGATTTTTCGAAAAATAAAACTGCCGGTAGAACCCTCAAGATATTTTTATAATTATTTTTAAATTATTTTTACGATAATCTACAAGTTATAACGCAACTTTTGAGGGGTCTTGTGTAGCGCAATCAGAAAAAACATTTTTCGGGACACCTTACTGACCGTGTCTACTGCCTCTACATATAGAAATAGGAGAAAGACAAAAGAAAACAACACATTAGATCTACAAACAAATATAATTCAGTTTCTAACATTTTACGATACATAATTTTTATAAATGTACAGGGTAAGCTCATGACGTGGGAAAAGCGGTACTAGTTCTCAACTGGCTACCGGATGTACACATGTGGTGCATATTATAATCATTAGACGCGTCGGCGATCGCCGCCGCTGATATGCTTTCACTTATGGAACAGGTATGACGACTTAGAGCTAACGTGAGTGTGAAGATATGGAGTAATTTCCATTCAATGTGCTGTCAGGTTACAAATCTACATTAGACACCAATGACTAGTATAATTTATAAAAATTACGCTACGGTTAAGCGTATTGAATTTCAATTTTACATCAGTATGCCAGAGAATGCATATTGTAGCGCCCCGAATTATGTTGGGAAAATCAGTGGCCGATTTCTGTGCGTCCCGTGGAAGACAACAGAATTCAACCCTCCCGTCGAATCACGCATCTACCATTTGTGCTTATCTATGTACCTATTAATGTTGCGTGTCGATTAAATTTTAATTTTAAAACTGAATACACTTGTAATTTAATTTAGCATTTCCTACAATACCGATGCACAAAATGTTTAGACATCAGTATCAAGAGCGATATATATCTTATTCTATGCATATTTATTAAATTCTATAAATAAATTCACACAGACAAAATGTAACACATGATATTGATGTAAACGACATAGATAAATGACAGTTATTATTGCACGATACTATTAACTACTGGGTTGATACATGGGGGACACACAGACATTATGTGGTGGACACGTGACGCACCTCACCTGTACAACGCAACATACACTATAAACACACCAATATGAAGTATGTGTATAGTTACGGTAGGGAACAAATCGAATCTCACACACCCCAAATTATTACAAATTTAAACTGGATCATAAACAGTCATTCATCATACTACACAATAACATGCAATATTAAATTGTATATTTACCATTCGGGTTTACGTGTAATATCATCATTCATGTAAATTTAAGTCTAGATATTTCAATGATAAATATTTTACATGCATTGAAAATAGAGAGTAAACGTTTTAAATGTTGAGTAACTATACGACTGTTCAATGTCCATTGCAACAATAAATACGCATATCTCACAAGACGTTTCACAATTGCACATAGAAAAAGGCAGTATTAGTAAGTTAAAACACGAGATTAACTATAAGATACACTTATAGTTAAAGTGTTAGTGAGAAAGTGTAAGAATAGTCTGGTTAATGTTCTTGTACGAAATAGGCACTTCAAGTGAAAATGTAATCAAATCGATGGGCTGACCAAACACATTCCGTTAAAAAAATAATAGGTATGTTATTAATAATACAATGTCAACCAGCAACAAAGGGAATGTATTAGCTACTGCAAATAAATTCAAACCAGTAGTTAAGATACATAATAGGTATTGCTCACAACAAGCAGCGAAGCGAAGGCCGACATGAGTGTATGCGCTAACATCATATCGCACTCGGACTTAATTTACCAGTGGAAGATCGACAGCGCTACATTTACTTCACAATTCAACAAGTAACATATTATATTCATTCAATAAAATAAAATCTTCTATGGCATCTGAAATCAATTTGTACACTTTTGTACATGGCGTCAAAAACGATACATCGCACCCCTCGGGATTTGACTATATTCCATTAAAATTTCCTAATCTACTAATGTTTAAATTACAATAAGAAATGACGAAAACTAACTACTACATAGTAAATATATACTTAAATATTTAGATACATATGATATTTATGCACTCACCTACTTTGGTTGGATTCACAAACGAAAGTCGTGGAGTTTCTAATTTAAATAATACTGGACATCTACCTGAGGGTCGAGGAGCGCCGGGGCCAGCCCAGGCCTTGGCTCCCGCGGCCGCTGGTACGTTACGTGTGTCCACTGAATCAAACCATTACAATTTATACACCGACTTCTTACAATGGAACATATAAAATCAACAATGGGACTTTACTATTTGTTCATTGGGTTTTGTGTTCACTAATAAAATATAACAAAGTTAAAACACCTCAGATCTATTATAATGTAAAATCATTAAAGAGCAAACAAAACAATAGGAACTCTCTACAACAGAAAAGAAGATTTAAATTAATTAAAAGTTAACATAAAACAATTTTCCATTCCCTAACAAAATCACTACGAAACAAACGTAATTAAAATATACTCTGAAACCAAATGTTTCATATACAACGTATGTATTACACTTCACCATATAATTTGCCGTTACTTAGTCTGAATGTAGACCGACTATTGAACATGTTCGAATGACACTTTGAAATTCACAACAAGTCGTGTAACCACTACATACATAACTATTATTTAATTTGGCAGATAATAAACTGATCCTCACAATACATTCTCCATATACATATATCGAAACCATTAACCGAGCTCAAAAATAAATAAATTAAAAAAGATAGTGATAGATTTAATCTATTCACAAAAATAAAAAATACACCTATATATTTACCTACTAGGTATATAATTTTGTTATCATTCAAAAAGCCTGCGTCAGTGGAAATATCTTAAGTTAATAGAAATGGCGATAGCTATTGAGAATATCCCAAGATAAGACGTGGCCGAGGGCCAAATAGTATTGCATTGTACCACTCACGACATAAAACATATTTTATGTTAAAGTTTAACTCTATAATGCCTTTTAAACTCGAATTATAAATTCTTTTATTGTTATCGTCTGATGTTCACTGGATCCTGTAACGACGACAATCGTAGAAAACAATCAATAGAAAGCTAACACAACATAATGCGTATTAAACGTACAATTTTGTTACAAAAAATATGAACAATTAGAAACAAACTATAAAATAGTACAACTGAACAGTCTTGGCGAATATTCAACATTGTCCTAAATGTTATGGCACATAAAATGAGCATAATTTCTCTACAAGGATGCCTCTCAGGACTGTGAAAATTGTGTTACGTTAGTGGTTTGATGTGGAAGGCGGTGAGAGCGATATACATCACCATTTCTATAAGGCATTAACATAATTCAAAGATTTCAGAACTACCAGAGACACCGCAAATTTTGTTTTCTACGCGCGCGTCTCGCTCACCCGTGTGTACCTTATATATACTTAGCTACTAAGGCATTTATCTATCTAAAATAAGCGTATTTTTGTATCAATGCAATATTATTGAGCGCTCGCTTTTGTAGTATCGTTTCACCTTCCATTCAACGCGTAATCTGTTAATAATTACAATATAACAAATTCAATTAAAATAGAAATGGCACTAACATTGTAACTAAATAACTTGTACTACACACGCATTTTAGGGTTATTAAGGTAGTCATTTGCCACAGTAAACCATTTTGCAAGCTTTCCTACTAGCACAATCTCAATTTAATTTTTGTGTGAGATTATGCGTCTTAAACTTTTTATTCTATTACTATACTATACTTTTTGTTATTTGCAGGCCAATTCATAAAAATAATGTTAGTTTGGTAAAAAAAAAACAATAATTTCTAAGTCTCTATAAATTTTTGTATTACTTATTTAAGCAATATTTTGAAATATGTCCTGATTTATAAAACTAAATAAAATGTGTTTAAGTGAGCAAAATATACTCTTTATCCATTCAGTTAACAAAACCATGTTTTGTTTAACAACTTAACTTTTAGCCCAAATAGGATAGTCTTTTGCCAATATGACGTAACAAACAAGTATATTGGGTTAAAACAACAGATAGATTACGGTGTGTGGAAGGGAAACAAGTGTTCGCACGACGTGTCGGTGTGACGCGTTCATCGCACGTCGGTGAGGTTGCTCTTGTCGCCGAACAACTTGACGAGCTGCTCCTCGTAGTCGTCGATGTTGCGCTTCATGATCTCCATGCACGGACCCAGCAGGCGCTCGAAAGTATCCACGTCCAAGACTGGAAGTTAATATATAAAGATGTCTTATTTCATAAAATGGACTTCTTGTTGGATTTTGGAGGTGCTTTCGAATTCGAAACTATAATTACTTTCATAGTACCGGTGCTCAACAGGCTCGTCAGAGTTTTCAGGGGGAGAGTTGATCGACGCGATACTGACTGAGATCCCATGTTCTGAGTGTCTATGTCACCAGTGGTGAATTAGATAGTTGTCAAATTAAATCAGTTTCTAAATTGATATGATTAACAACTTGTGTCGTCATATTTCTTGTTTAGCGTATAAGTCATTTAACCCTGACATATAATTGCATATTGTCTGACTCAGGGGTATTTAAAGGCACAAAAGAGTACTCCAAACAACAGTGGAATTATATACGCAATCCGGGTGTCCACGTCCACCCGTGTGACACCGCTTTGAACCTAACGTTTGCTCTAATCTTTGTAAGACTATGGTATGTTAATAAACGTTTATAAATAAACACACGTTTAACAAATAAAGGTTATATTTGTTAAACGTGTGTTAGTAAACGTGTGGTAGTATACATAAATATTTCAAATGTCATGCACATAGATGGAAAATGTTTTGTATGGTACATGTTTTACCGTGGTCGGCGTACAAATAGGTAGGTACAAATTTAGCTAATTACAAACAATTACAACTAATTAGGTACACGATATTAATTTTAAAAACTCATAGAGCAGCCGCATCACACATTATACACTGTTTACAAAATAATTTAATATTAGGTACATAGAAATAACAAATAAAATTAATAAAGTTATGTAAATATGTCACAGTTTATCATTCAATAAATCATTAAGAGTATAGTAACATTTCTGAATATGTGCTTTTAAGCTTTGACTTTAACAAATTTGAATTCAATTGTTTGATATTATTTGGAATTTTATTGAAAATCACAGGCCCATACATATAACACTTTTATGAAGCAGTGCTGTTTTCGCTGGATGTACTTGTAACCTGTTATTGTCACGTCGACTACGAACTACATTATCTGATAGTCTTGGGAATACGTGTGGATTATTTTTAACAAATAAAACTACTTCTAAGGTATATAATAAGGGTAGAGTTAGAATTTTATGTTGAACATTTGTTCAACATAAAATTCTAACTAAGAGGTTTGCAACTGTCAGTTGGTTTAACGGCGAACATTGCACGTATATGTTTTTGCATTTTAAACACCTATTCCTCTATTCGTGGAGTTACCCCAAAACAAAATCCCGTATTAAGCGCAGATTCAATGAGTCCATAGTATGCTGTGAGGATCGCGTTAGTGATGAGGGTTTGAGCAAATTTGTACATAGCAAAAGACATACTACTAATTCTTGAGTTTCGTTGGTAAATGTGATCTTTCCAAGTCAATTTTGCATCTATATTCAAACCAAGAAATCGATCATTATCAGTTTCATTTACGACAGTACCATTATAAGACAATGTAATATTTAGTCGGGGTTTTAATCTCTGACTGAAATGCATTATGCTTGTTTTCTGAAGATTTATTTTGAGATTATTGTTATTAAACCATGCTACTACGAAAGCTAAGGAGGTATTAATCTCAGATTCATAATTATTGACATCCTTACACAGTATAGTTAATGAAACGTCAACGGCGAATAACGTTTTTGGATGGACGGTTGAATTTGGAAGATCGTTGATATATATTATAGAGAAAAGGGGGCCTAGCACATTCCCTGGGGGACCCCATAAGACCCCCGTTTGCCTGAGGAATATGTCTCTTAATTTTTTGTTTTATAATTAATCCTTGATATCTCAGTAACTTGTTTCCTATTCACGATCGAATAAGTTGTTAAATATTTCCTCTTATACCATTAAAATCCTATGGTCTACGCAATCAAATGGTAACCGCTTACCATCAGGCGGGCCGTATGCTTGTTTGCGTCCGACTAAGTATAAAAAAACCTCAGTAATGGCAAAATGAAAAAAAAAAAACATTGCGGCGTCCAAATAGTTTACTATTACGAGACGTTCAGTTACATCAAATTATTCTACTACATCACAGTAAAAGAATGTCAAACAAGCTTATGAAGTTTTTGTGTACCCAATCATAAGTTATCAACATTGGCAAGATTCCAGGGTTTGTTTTTGGACAACATTCATCTCAGTAGCCTACTATTATAGTTGTGTCGTTATTAAAACATCTGGTATAGGACTATATATTTAGTTTTGTAAGCGTTTTAATTCCTTTTATAGCAGAATGCGAGTAGGGACTAGATATTTTTCGTTCTTAGGATTACTTATAGGAAACTAAATCGTATAAAAATACATACAGCCGAAAATACAACCTCCTCCTTATTTGAAGTCGGTTAAATAGTTATACTGGCATCCGTTTTATTACTGAAAGCTTGTGATATTTAATCAGTTGCCCTCTTAGTGGAAATCCTATGCTACATCAATGGAAATGAACCATGTCATCTGACTTTATGGTTATTAGTAACCTTTGTAATTTAAAAAATATAGTCCAGTATTATGATAATAATATAATGGCATTTATTAAAGTTTATCGTTAACGGTAAAATAATATAAGGAACGAACAATAACAGGAAAACGATGAGGTTAATGTATGGTGATAAATACAAAACAATGCAGTTAGGCTCGACGCGACATTCAAATGAGGTCGGCGGGAATAGGATGCAATGCAATAATAATATAATTATGTTTACGGGAAGGCCCATATGGTAAAGCCCATAAAGTAAGCATGCTCTCTCTGTGTCGTGGTTATTACCAGAGATTTTAACCTTGAACGAGATATATACCAATGAATCTCTACGTCTTTCAATGTTCTTATTGGTTGTGTTACAACTAAAAATCGATATATATGGGGTTAAAGTATGAAATTGCCGATGTATACTGCAAAATTAAAACTCGTTTTTTTTCAAGATGCAACATATTTATTTAATCAAAATATTTACCGTCATTATCTATTACATTGCTGCCATCTAATTGGAAGTTCATTTATGCCTTTGAGATAGAACTCTGGGATCTAGATTCGACAAACTGTGTGAAAGCATTTTGTACTGCCTCCTGGGAAGAAAATTTTTTACCACGTAGAAAATTGTCCAAATCACAAAAAAAAAGATTGTAATTGGAACAAGATCTGGCGAGTAAGGAGGATGACGTATGGTTTCTAACTGCAGCTCCTTTGGAGTTGTCCCGTGCAGTGTGAGGTCTTGCGTTATCATGGAGCAATAATGGTGAAGATCGATTCACGAGTCGGGGCTGTTTCACTGCCAGTTTCGCCATCATTGTTCGAAGTTCGACACAGTAAACATCTGCTAATATTGCTTGACCAGACCTGAGGAAGCTATAGTGAATAACACCATGACGAGACCACCAAACAGTTACCATTACCTTTTTATTGGTAAGCTTTGCTTTACTGTTGCGGCATTTGACCTGGGGTCAGCCACTGCCTTTTTCGCTTACGGTTATCGTAAAGAATCCCCTTTTCGTCACATGTCAGAATTCTAATACATATTCCTTCATTTGTGTACCTGCAGATCAGTCAAATCATGAGGCACCCGTTTTTCATATTTCTTTATCTTATTGATTAGATGCAAATGAGTCAAAGGTAAGGTAACGTTAAACCACGCTGCTAATTCCTGGGTAGTTTGACACGGATCGGCTTCCATCATCTCCTTCAATTTAGCGTTATTTACCTGTGTGGGCGGTCTTCCACGTGGTTCGTTCTTCAAGCCGACGTTTTCATTACGAAAGCATTTAAACCAAAAACGCATGGTGCGTTCATTAGCAGTCTCCTCTCCAAACGCAGCATTGATATTGCGAGCCGTTTCTGCCTCGTTAGTTCCGCGGAACTTCTTATTCAAAAAATTTTCCGATTTTCGGTATTCATTTCTAAGCTTAGTAAAATAAAAAAACAATTGAAATTCGAGAATCGAATGTTGCACATTTTTTAAAAGAAAAATCTCATATCTAATCTCAATTTCATTTATTATATTATTTTATTATTGTTTAAGTGCTTAGTGCCACCTCGACCATTTCTGGTCTTTTGTAGCGCACTTTTTACTTTACAGTTCACTGCTCAGACTTATGGCTTCAAGGAACCTCCAGATCCTTTCGGCAGTGATTGTTTGTATTTCCTGCGGTTGCATGATGTGCAACCTTAGGTTAATACTTCGGTGCCGCATTAGTGGGCCACAAGAGCATAGAATATGCATTGCATTTTTTTCTGCCTCTTCACAGAATCTGCATATTGTGTTCTCGCCCAACTTTAGGGTGAACATGTGTTTGTTCAGTTTGCAGTGTCCGGTTAGGACTCTTGTTACTGCACAGGTTTCGTATCTTTTGAGCTCTAAAAGTTCTTTGGATACTTTATTATCATAGCCCTTTATAAAGGCTTTCGAGTGTCTTAGACCAGTCGTGGTCTTCCACCTCTTAATAGCCAATGATGTATATTGAACGTTCATGATTGAATATGCTCACTGTTTGCTGATGTCGCAGAATGGTTCTGGGCCCTACTGTCGGTTGGCTGCACCGGCTTTTTCGTTGCCATCGATTTCTGAATGGCCTGGTACCCATCTTAATGTAATTTCGTTTGATTGCCCCAGTGTGTTCAGGTTTTCCTTGCAATTTTGTATTAGCTTTGAGCTAGTCTCAAAATTGTATAGTGCCAATAGCGCCGCTTGGCTGTCTGAGTTGATGTAGATGTGATGATTTTTTTACTCTTCTCTCAAGGTTGATCTCAATTTCATACTTTAACCCCTATTGTTTGACATTTATTTTCTTATACGCACGAAACTATGGACTGCAACTTATGTAATATAAAAAATAAAAATGTATAAAATACCTTAGTGTATTGATCCCCTTTAACGAAGAATGGAAGAATGCTTCAAGGCTAAGTCGAAAAAACAATTTCACCGTACATTCTTCAATTATGTACAAAATACCTTAGTGTATTTTATACATTTTTATTTTTTATATTACATAAGTTGCAGTGCATAGTTTCGTGCGTATTGTCATTGTTAAGGAGAATTTCACCAGTTCCTAATAACGAGAGTTTTAAGGGTAATGATGTAATAACCCACTGAAATTTTATGTTTCGAAAGATGAAGAATACTTACAAGCCACCTTAGTAGGTCCTACAGCGTAAGCAGAAGCGGCGCGCGGCTTGTGGGTGACCAGCGCCAACTCACCGAAATACCCTCCTGCTTCTGTTGGGGACAAGAAGAGTACATTATAGATATTACACAATAAACTTTGATATGGTACCACTACTTTTAAATAAAATCATAGGAGGACTTCTGCAGGCCTAACCTACTAAAGTCTTAAGACACAAATACGGTAAAACTAGGAGGTAACTTACTGTCATATAAATCCACAGAGCGTGCAGCAAGTAACATCGCAATTTAATAGTATTGGGACTTATTATCTTAAGATTTATAGGCACTAGCAACTGATATTATGGTTCTTATAATTGTGGTTACATACCGAGGCGCTTGATCTCGTGCTCATTGCCATCGTCGCGTGTGATCCGGATGCTGACAGAGCCGTCCTCGACGAAGTACATGCCGTCGGCAGTGTCACCCTGTCGAATGATCAGCTCGCCGTCGATCAGCGTGCGCGGCAGCAGGGCATCCGCTAGATTAGCGCGCTCGTAGGCCTGCAGCAATACACTAACGTTAGATATAGATTGTGGATAGAAGATATCATAGGAGTGGAAGATTCTTAAGCATTTTTTGGTATGATAATTAACTTCTTTTATAATTCCCACAACAGGGCTTGTCGTCATTACACTATCGAATCTTGTTTCTTCTTTTAATTTAGACAACTTGCTTGTTATCGTGGTAAGTCATCTCTACATAGTTTAAAAAGAAGTCGCTTCCCGCCGTCTGTACGCTTAGATATTTTAAACTATGCAACGGATTTTAATGCGGTTTTCATCGATTGACAGAGTGATTCAAGAGGAAGGTTTATACGTATAGTTTAATATTGTTTTGTATTATTTGTTGAAATATGACGAAAACTGTTCACTACATTAGTATCTACATTGCACCCGTGCGAAGCCGGGGCGAGTCGCTAGTGTTTAAATATAACAAGTCACTAACTATCAGTTACCTTCTCTATAAATAAAATTTGTAATCAATGGACGTCATTTTATTAATTAACTGGTCGTTTAAAGGATATCCGAAGATAAGAAAGAAAGAAAGAATTAGACGAACACCATTGATGAAATATATTGAAAGCCTTATTGCTTTATTCAGTGAGTGCTTCCCAATCGGGTTTTTTACAATAATATAAGACAGGATATAAAATATTTTACGAGGTTACCTGCCGAACTCAAAGACATTACAAGTTATTATTTATACTTTGTCCATTCCTTTACTTTCTTTTTTATATTTAATTTAAGAGGAAGTTAGGTAAATTAAGGAATAGAGGAAGTAAGGAATAGCTTAAGTAACCATTGAACGTCTAAGTGCGGCAAATCAACAAATAAATACAGCAATCATATTTGATGAGATTCTCGACTCTTAAAGTAAGCGTATGTTCTTGTCCCACATTATCACATTTAGGCAGTACGGTCACGTAAAACGCATTTAACGTGAGCTGTACATCAAACAGAGTGATGTGCCAGTCAATGGAAGTCTCAAGGCCGGTTGTTATTCAAGGCTATATTGACAATATTATATTATGAATTTACCAGAACTGACCACAACTACTACAACATTGCATCAAAACGAGAAATAGATTTGACAATGATAGTAGGACGGAGAATTCCAGTTCACTTCAGGCATTTCGATAGACAAACATAACATTTTGTCCGTGTTAACCGTCTGGTCGTTATAAATAGCCACTAGATTAAAATAGAATAGATAAGATTAAAATAATAATTAATACCCTTGTCTGACTGTATGTCATAGGACTCGAGCAGTATCACGAGCACTGTTGATGATATGACGTAATAAGTTACCTATTCAAAACAATCTTGCGTAATACGTCCGACGATGATACAAGTTATAATAATTCAGTATCTTAAATATCTTCAGTCACATCTAGTAACTTACGTCTACAGTGATAATATGAGGTATTGATTGTTACGTCAACACATGTGATTGAATGGCAGACATTTACATGAAAACTTCAACAAGGTAAGAGTTATATGTTACGTGATTCTGTATATGTTTTTGTCCATCGTGGTTATTTGTTTTTCTGTTCACTGTTAATACACAAAATCTCAATACAAAGCTCACTCATCACAACAGTCTATTTTGATCTGAATGAAGACCAATGTCCAAACTCGACATTATAGGAGTTAATTACATTTACATACCTACTTTGGAAAAATATTCAATTTGTTTTTACTTTAGACGTGCTGTGATTTTACAATACACGTTAGCAGTCTACGGCTTAGCTCCTCATTTATGTATGAGATAAACTGTTTACACTTGTGTTTAAATTACATAAAATTCTTTGGAATATAACGTCTTAAAAATTTCTCAAAACAATTTTCAGCCGAGCCGTGTAAATTTTGATATTGGATGTTTCCGTGTAACAGTTTGTAACATCAAATAAACACTTACATAAATAGCCGCAGGTTGTGATTAAAAATAGAGTCGTGGAGGAATCATACTACGATGAAATTGTTAGTACATATATTTCCAGTTATATATGCTAGCATTCAATATTTAGTCAGTAGCAATATGACTTTACATGAGAGGATATAAAAAATGTATCTATAACTTGATTATAAAAAAATATCATTACTTATATTCCTTAGTTGCCATCCAAATTTTGCAGTGACGTTTAAGATAAAAAATCATGACGTATTAAATACATTCGATAGGCATTTATGAACAGAGTAGTGCGTCCGGCACAGCAGCTGTTATCTCTAATCGCTCGTCAAACAATACGTATAGTACCATTTATTATCTATACGAATGGTCTTTGAGAACCATGCATTGCAATAAAATCTTTATTAGCCAGTTAACAATATTGGCTCAATTATTTTTACTATTCTAATACAGATATAGGACTACATATTTTAACACATAAGTTTTGTACACGACGATGTCATAATTATGTATTATATCTATGACTAGTCTATGAGAAATTCATTAGGCAAACATCCAATTTCTGAACAAAATTTCGCTTTGAATATCCCGGAGTTCAGAAGCGGTATTTAAGGGCATGGCGGGTGTATATGTGAGAGATTTTCTCCCCTTTTCCTTAGGAGTATTCGTGCATGAGTGCCAAAATTACTAACTCATTAAGCCCGCACGACACGCTCACCCTATTTTCTACCTGAGACCTACAACTTGCGTGAATAACTCCCACATTCTGGCTTCATTTGTGTCCAAATTAGCAACATTTCAGTGTTAGGTAGGTATAAGCGTGTCAGGTTTTTAACCTGACACGCTTTTACCTATAAATACATGCTTAGGTATATTTTATGTACTCATATAATATTAAAACATATATTATGGTAGTATTCAAACAAGGGAAACTGTTGAATAAACAGAACAATGCCATTATCCTTATGGCAAAGTGCTCATAAGGAATAAATAAATAATATGAATTAAATTGATTTCGTCCAATACTTTATTCTACAGACCAATACTATTACGTATAGTTATTTTAAAATATATATTAGAAGATTGAGTCAAATATTTGTGACGTACAAACAAAATAAGTAAAAAATTAAGTTTCTGAAATATTTTTCTTCCAAATAGTTTCGTAAATTACCAATTCTAGCTATTTACTATAGAATAAAAAATTCAATGTCTTGTTACTTGATAACATAGCTAAAGTAGTGTTTAAGTAGTTAAATGTAATAAAAAATAAATAAATACATATGTATTACTAATAAACTGTTTGTCTTTAACATCATGTCAGCATCTTTTGTCTATTTTTATACGAAGACCTACCGTTTTACTCAGACGGGCAGATTTCTTAACACAATAATTTAAGTGTGTTTAACACAATATTTTTTAAACAAACCTTTTTAAAATCTATGTCGAACTACGCTATCGTTTTAATGATTTGGTTTTGTAAATAAAAAACATTTGGAAACGCTTATCAAACTTTGTAAATTTAATTAAGTCTTTAGCAGGAATAATAACAACTTATATTTTTCCTATTTGTATTTGCATGTTATGGTCGGAAGCAAGGGTTTGTTAAATCTTATGTTTATTATATAAAATATTGTTTCCTGCATTAAAGAGAAAAAGCACTGCAGAGTCACAAAAAGAATACCAGAAAAAAAAATTAGTGATAAGTTGATAACGTATAGCAAAAGCAGGAGCAAACCTAGTAAGTAAACTTAAACAATTCGAAAAAATCTTATTCAAAGCAATACGCCTAAAAGAGCCTTCTATTGGGAGTCTTGCGAATCAGTATTTTTTAACCTTTGAAAACACATACTAGAGTGTATTACAACTCAAATAGTTATTTTCAAGTTTGAAATCAAGACCGCGAATATTTGTATTTTTAAAACAATGTAAGAAATACGTTGGTTCACAAATATGAACACAAATATAAATACTTTTTACGCATCGTCACCACAAAAGTACACATTACATAATAGTTTAACTATTGACTATTGTGATCTTTAAACCCAACAATATGCTAGCCTGGCTTCGAACGTTATTATACTGAAGATCTGGCGTTTTTTTTAAACATTCTTTGGTAATGAGTTTATGATATAAAGTCCACTCTGCTCCGATGAAGATTTTAAACATCATAGCCTTGTGCGAGCGAGGTTTTACCCTCTGCGTAAAAATAAGACGGTGAGCCAAACTGCTACGGTCGGAACTTCTACTTATTCACTCTTATACTTTTTCTCAGTCATTTTTTTGGCGACTGACTTCCTAGGCTGACTGACTGAATAGGCCACACAAAGTGGGATTGTTCAAAGGTGTTGATGATAAGATCGTTAAGTGATACCCCTTGATTGTGCAGGGTCCATATTTGTTTCTTATTTTAACTGTATACAGAAAATCTACCCCAGGATAAAATATCAAAAACAAACTGATTAACTGTTGACGAAAACTAGAGAGAAAACTGAGACAACTACAGATGATTATAAATACTACGTTCTTAGTATGTGGTTTGGTGTAATCTAAACGCCACAAATTATAGTCCAAAGTTAAGACCGGGTGGACTTTGGGTGTTGATATCAGCCCGAAAATAATCTTAGTTCAAATCAGTATTAACTGATAAGTATTATCGCGTTACGTACGTTAAGGATCACGCGACAGCGGACTCTATTACATATTTTCAATTTTATCACCCACCCCTCATTCAATTGCATCTTATGAGTTTCGATTGGTATGGATTTAATAATATAATCTCGACGATATGTTCCATTATATACGTTATGAGTGTGCAATAAAATATCAATATCATATCTATATATTATTTGTCCGATTTCCGAAAGGGATGGGCGCTTTTTCTTCATGGATTTAAAAAATTTCGGCTACTACGGCTGCTGACGACTCTCACGGCTTAATGCGGTTGTTTCTGTTGTGGGATTCGTAAGTTATGATGCAATTAAACATACAAATATTTTTAGAAAATTCTCTTGGACTTCAAAGTCGATAATGATAATCTATATAAACTTGTTGTTTGCTTTCAGATTAACCCTAAT
Organism: Euplagia quadripunctaria; assembly: GCA_963859945.1. Lineage (NCBI taxonomy): Eukaryota > Metazoa > Arthropoda > Insecta > Lepidoptera > Erebidae > Euplagia > Euplagia quadripunctaria. The sequence continues at coordinate 14,414,064 of OY982575.1, read as the reverse complement.
TTCATTCTGGAATATGTTTGCTATGAAATTGGCAACCTTATGTAGCTGTTCTGGCTAAACAGACTATTTATGCTTAACCATATGAAAAACTATACGTGTATAAAAAATACTAGCATTATATACCTTTTCAATGTTTAAAAACTTACAGAAAAAAATTGTTTACGTCCAAGTTGATGCGCAAATTTTATAATTTTACTTAACATCGAGTTATCCTGCCCTACGGCACGCCGTTTATTACTTTAAGGGCTTATTAAAAATGCTACAACGCAACGACATTATACCAAGATACTTTACATCTACTGGATGCTCAGCGCATGGATGGATTTTTTTTACGGAATGAAGAGGTCACGTGCTAGTTTTCTCCCAGTCTCTGTTTAAGGTATCTATCAACAGTAATTAAAACACGTTTTTTTAATTACCTTACCTTGTCATTTTGTTTTGATAGTGGTCGCAACCTCACCAAACATGGTATTCAATGTAATATGACATACATCAATCATACTTAGAATACCATCAGCTTCCAGTCTTAGGTAAGGTAAACATTTTTCCCCCTGACTATAAAAGGCTGCGAATTTCAGTAAAAAAAAACCAGACAAGTACGAGTCTGACTCGCGAACCGAGGGTTCCGTAAGCAAACAAACTTGTATGTAGATAGTACATCCATATCGGGAATCAATTCTCGAAGACTTTTGGCTTTTTCGAAAGAAACTTTTGACAAACGGTTGCGATGTACGACAAAGTAAACAATCCAACCGCAAATTTAAGTTTGTAATCACAAAAACTTTTATTATGTGATACTAGCAGCGCCCCGCGGTTTCACCCACGTAAGTCCCGATCCCGTGGGAATATTGGGATAAAAAGTAGCCTATGCGTTAATCCAGGTCTCCAGCTATCTACATACCAAGTTTCATCGCAATCGGTTTAGTAGTTTTTACGTGAAAGAGTAACAAACATCTATCTATCCATCCATCCATCCAAACTTTCACATTGTAATATTAGTGGGATAACAACAAATTATATTGTGTACCTGCAAGCTGCCCTATGCACTAATCCATCACATTTGTCCATCTTAAGGTTGTCTGGAAGAAATCGCAATTAGCGATAAGACTGCTGATTGTACCAGTATTCAATGTTTCTCTTTTATGTTGTAACTTTTTCTATTGTGTACAATAAAGAATATTGTATTGTATATATACATTAATATATATCTTGCATTGCATTTCGCCGCGTGAGTGAGGTTATCGGAGGCCCTAACCCTTCCCTCTCCCTTATTCCCCTCTTCCCCCCTCCCCCTCTTCTTCTACTCCCACCTTAAAGGGCGGCAACGCACTTGTAACTCTCGAGGTACAGGCGCCCATGGGCGGCGGTAGTCATTTACCATCAGGTGACCCGTCTGCTCGTTTGCCCCTCTACCTTAAAACTAAAACCCTCTGACTTTTTCAAATACATAAATCCTATTTACTACTAAGTACAAATAATTTTACAAACATAATTTGCAAAAATTTTAACACCTGCGCTTCATTGGTTGCTAAGAATTCTATTCTACATCGTAAATAAAGTTTCATTTCATTTCATCGAATTTTGTGGTTAAAATAATAATTCAACTTGGTGAGGGCTAGGGTTAATAATATAATAGGGCCGTTTTCATGAGATGGGAAATCAATTATGTAATAACTCTCGTCCCGTTTTCTCGATAGTGTGCTGGACAGCAGCCGTTATTTAGAAATATTAGCCGTCCCCGCAGTTTCACCTGCGTATATGGTCAATGCTCCGCTCGTATTGGTGATATCTCGTATATCGTAGCGTGATGTTGTATAGCCTATAGCCTTCCTCGATATCCAACACAAAAATAATTTTTCAATTAGAACCAGTAGTTCCTAAGATTAGCGCGTTCAAACAAACTCTTCAGCTTTATAATATTAGTATAGATTATATCGGCAAAACTTCTTCTAACTAGATATTCTCCATACTTCAAACACAATTCTGCTTCACATTATTAGAATTTACGGCCTTTTCCATTAGTGCAGGTTCTGCGCAGTCATTATCCTGTCATTGCTAAAAAATTTGACTCATCGGTCCACTAAATTTGAGTCAATTGCATAAAATGCATAACAAGGAAACTTTTTTTTAGTATTTAAACAGAACGAGAAAGAAAGAAAATCTTTTTAATAAATAACATTTTAAATATTTAAAAACAAATTCAGTCCTTCAGCTTATACTTATCAAGAAACTTGTATTATTTCTTTTGTTAACCACATTATCTTGCCCTAATTATTTTATTTTCGAATATATTGAAAATTTAAGTTTCCGGTCTCCCAAACATTGATAAGTACTTGAATAGGTTTCGTGGTTAATATCTATCAGGATAGGGCACCTGATAAATTCTTCGCACATAGCCTAGATATGCCACACGCCAACATTTTGTCAGCCTACTTTTCATTATTGAAACTTATTACCTACTCTTTGCCTTTCCGATATTCACTCACGGCTAGGCCTCTAACGTTCATTTTCTGATACGGTCATAGAGCGTTTACTTACTTGCGGTAAAATTAATAAACATTCTAATCTACCATCTACAGATTCAACTTTACAGATTACCATCAACGATTTAGTAGAACTGTATCGCTTTATAGGTATGTATGTCAAATGATTGATGACATGCGGGATATAAATCAAAACATAATATCTTTACTTAACAGTATTTTAAATCGAAAGATTTCAGATTAGCTTCAGATAACCTGATTGTTAATTTATTTCACAGGAGTTCAACAGTGTAACTTATAAGTATTGATATAAAAGTCTATTCGTGGTCCCTTTTACATCCACTTTATTAGTATCACTAACAGAGGACCCTGTAATGCCAGTCTTAAGTATCTCAAACCATTGACTAAGTCTTAGAGACATAAACGGTAAGTATCTATCTATACCTAGATTTATTGTAAGCCCTGCACGTAGTGTTTTGGTTTGATTTGTTTTGATATTGTATATTAGCTTTCGCGAAAGAGAAAAATACGAAACAACCCGGATATCATTTACGTGTATATTCTTTTTATCGAAATATGTTGGCGTATAAATAAAAACAAAACAATAGTAACGTAACACGTCACAGTATATTGTGGTAACGTGTCGTGTACCATAAGAAGCCGTAAAAAATGTAATCCATACGTTTGATCAGCATTACATATGAAAGTTGCCTTTGTAAATACTCCTTGTTCATTCAATAAAATTATGAAGAATAAACATACATACGTTTAAATAAATAAAAGTGCCAAGTGGCCAAGTGGGAGTCAGACTCGCACACGAAGGGTTCCGTAGTATCGTCGAACAAAATATTAAGATCGTGCAAAAAAAACACGTTTCGAGTAGGGGAGCCCCCTTTAATTTTTATTTATTTTTATTATTTGTTGTTATGGCGGCAACAGAAATACACATTCTGTGAAAATTTCAACTGTCTACCTATTACTGATCATGAGATACAGCCCGCTGACAGACGGACAGCGGAGACTTAGTAATAGGGTCCCGTTGGTTACCCTTCGGGCATGGAACCCTAAAAGGGAAAAATTCGGCAATAGCAAGTGGTACACGTACACGAGGCATATGTGGGGTGCTTACTCTATACATTTTAATTAGAACTTTTGACTGTAGAAAGGGCGTTGAACACACAAGTGCAGATGATAATGCTGTAGTTACCTGTTTTAGGACTTATAAACTTAGTAACAAGGTATTTTATTGTATGACAAGCTTTCTGACTTTGTCCGCGTAGGTAAAGTGAAAAAATATGGCCTAACATGTCCGAGACAATATAATTAAAACTATACTAAACAAAAGTGGTAATTGCTAATGGTGGTATAGTATGTTATAATTTGCGGCTCTAATTGCGGCAACACAAGAACAACAAAAAGAAGACAATGGCTGGTCAAAGCATTAATTTCATTTACAACATAGATAGATGTTGTCCTGGTTTAACAAGTGTTCCTTCCATTCATCAATTACCATTTATCAGGTATTGCGCTGCTCTAGAACTACCGACCAAAAAATGCAGGGAGGCGAAAAGTTCATAAATTTGTGCAAGTGGGTACGTCTACTGCCGACGCTCCTGGTGGGTAGCATGAGTGCGCCCGTACTGGCCGACACGTTTCTATAATTAGACTTGCCAGGGAATATTCATAAGAATAGCTAGTAAAACATTTATAAGCACTTATACACTAGTAAATGATGGGGACATCATACTAAGCAATCAAGTCAGCTAATAAATAATTCTTAACACGTATCGATACACTGACCTACATTCACAATTGAATTGAAGTGAACATAATTTTACTATTGTACCTATTGCTGCTTGCTTACAAGGTTGATGTATTATGTTTCGCATTATTTTCAAAACAATGAAAGTGGTCTTATCTTAGTCAAAAAGTTAATGGTTAGAACATAATGATTAAATTTAAAAATATACACCGCTCGGATTTGGTGTACACTTATCATGCAGTTGTTTCCTAGAAATTTCATAATTCGGTTCTTCAGTTTTCATCTTTTTAAATATGCTGATAATTTAGCATCAGTTACCAACTTTACTAATTGTATCTGTTTTCGAATACAAGATTAGGAGCACGAAAACATACCAAACACAAACATGTTAACAGAACATTCAAACTTCAGAAGGGTTTTTTTTCATTGGAAATAATATTTAGATTTTGTACCTACAAGAAATCATATTATAACCACGTTATAATTAGTATAAAATATTGTTCGCGGTATAGAGGCAATTATTGCTCTTATAGAGTAAAATGAAAATAAAGATGTTTCAACGAGAAGGCATCCTACTCTATCAACAAGAATTGCAATACAATTCTGCCAACGCTTTCCGTTAATTCTCATTCCATACAAATCTATTTATAGTATGTAAAATTTCGATAAAGAGAGGTGGAGACTCGGTATAATATATTGATTGATAAGTTCAGTTTGAGCGTGGTCAGGCAATATTTTCGGGACAGTGGGTAACAGATCCGCTCATGTGAAAGCGTTAGAGCTCGTTCAAGTCTCGTTTCAATGTTTGGAAAATAAGTCGAAGATTGTCGTCAGGTTTGGTGCTTTTAGAGTTCCGTTCCTCCAAAGGAAAAAAAGAACCCTTACAGGATCACTTCTTCGTCCGACTGTCTATCTGTCAAGACCATGTTTCTCAGGAACGCGAGGAGGTATCAAGATGAAATTAACATCAAATATTTATGCTTGCGGTCCCTCGAATCCCTAGAATCATGAAATTTGGCGAGAAGCAAGGTCTCACAGCACAAGTCAAGAATGTCGTTAATTTGTTGTTATCTCACTAATCCCACTAATATTATCAACATGAAAGTTTAGATGGATGGATGGATGTTTGTTACTCTTTCACGCAAAAACCACTGAACCGATTGCGATGAAACTTGGTACGTAGATAGATGGAGACCTGGATTAACGCATAGGCTACTTTTATCCCGATATTTCCACGGGATCGGGACTTACGCGGGTGAAACCGCGGGGCGCTGCTAGTATCTCAGAAAAACAATCTTTTTCGCGATTACCAATTTTGCGTCCAGAAAATAGTGTGTTACGCATGTATATCGGTATCGACTCCCGAGATAGACGAAATAAATACATATAAGTTTGTACGGCAACCTCGGTGAGCGAGTCAGACTCATACTTGTCCGGTTTTTTTTTATTTTCGTTTGTGAACAATGAAATAGAAAAGGCCAAAAATAGGGATCATGTTGAACAGTGTCGAAATTATGAAGAGTGAGAGGAATAGGAAGAAGTAAGAGGGAGGGAGAGACAGAGAGATGAGGAGTTAGATCAGAGAGAGCATGATAGGAGCAGGAAGATATAGAGGGAGTCAAGAGGAGGGGAAGGGAAATGGGGAGGTAGTGGGGAGTAGGTGACACACGAGTGAGTTTTTTAAGGTTCTTCGTTACAAAATAATTGAATATTATATTTGTGATTGTGTTGTCAACTCATGAATACAACGTATGCAAAGTTCAACGACAACAATGTCTACATGTATGACCCATTTTGATTAATTCATTTAGTGCAGGCGACAGAGCTTGAATAGGGCTTTGTGATGAAATCCCTAGTTTGTTCAGCATTGGATGTTTTGTAAAAATAACATATCGTGGTATATATGTATGTGGTAAATATGATATATTTATTTATTATACACGAATCTACTCCTCAGATACGGTTACATGTGTTTAATATTTTCGAATTATCCGACAGGTTCGGATAATTTCAGTTACGGATATTAGGTTTTTAAGGAGTTTTAATAGGTAGATTTTCATTTGGTACTACATTCAAAAACTATTTTAGTGATTTATTTGGGAGAGGCCTATCTCCAACAGTGGACATATGCTGATTGATTGATTGAAGTGGGTACCCATTTTAATCTACTTAAAACATCCAAGTCTCAGGTACTTAAAAATGCATAAACGAATATGTAATAAACAAAAACTATGTGAAATAATAAAAACAATGTGTTTAATTTAGACTTCGCTCTTATCCGAAACTTATATATCAGATTCCGTTACGGTTTCGGTTCGGATGTCCGATAGTTACGATTCTCACAACGAATCAATTAAATAAATCTGTGAACTCATAATCGGTTCAATCATCTTGGTTTCATAGTTTGAAAATATGTATAGTATTCAAAATTATAATTTTAACACAAATAATTTAATATTTTTTCAGCTGAAAATAATTGTATTACTATTACAACGTTTGAGTGACTGTACTAAAAATTCTTTTATTTCTTTTTTTATTTGGTCTTTAATAACTATTTTTGAAAAGGCGTCACGGATATATATTATATTATCTTCAACTAACCCGCCCGGGCTTCGCACGGGTACAAATTATACACCAAAACCTTCCTCATGAATCACTCTGTCTATTAGTGAAAACCGCATGAAAATCCGTTGAGTAGTTTAGTAGTCCTCAACGAACAGACAGACAGACACGGCGGGGGACTTTGTTTTATAATATGTAGTGATACAAATATAATTAGAAAGTTTCAACAGAAAAATTGCAACAAACGCCTTTCAAATTCGTTTTACCAATAGACAGAGTGATTCATAAGGAAGGTGTATAATTTGTTAACGTTTTCTGTAAATTGGTTGAAATATGATGATGATTGTTGAAGATGTCTCTACTACCCGTGCGAAGCCGGGGCGGGTTGTGATATATAATTTTTTTTTTAAATACGTATTACGGTACATTAATTTCAAACGGTCAACTCAATGGTAATAATGTCGATGCTACAACATTGTAACAACGATCTCTTATATTTTTCAATGTCCGATAAATTTCCTTTTGAAGAGATTTTAATTAAAATAAAACGCTCTTTTATGATTTATTCATTACATTGACTGCCTGGTTTACAAATAATTACATATTTATTTGTTCACAAGTATTGGCTTCTTCTTTTGTAAAGATTATAGTTACACCCAATTAATTACCACTTTTAGTGAAACCCTTGGCTACCAAACATGTGCTACAACGAACATAGCGAAACTTTCTTGAACTTGGCTTAACACACTGTCGAAAATCTAGAGTCTAGACTATCTAGACTACAGGAAAATCATATTATACCTAGCACGAAAATTATTTTTTTTATAGTTCGTAGTTACTAACCCAAATTTCACGCAATATGTATAACAACGTCATCAGAATTTAGTAAAATATTTTTAGAAGTTATATTTTCACATGGCAGACTCATTTTTGCTCTGTAAAATTGTATCTACGAGAATATATCCTACATGTTGAATTAAACTCACTTCAGTGTGGGAATGATTAGTGCAACAGATAAGACATATGTCCAGTTCTTGCATAGTTCAAGGAGTTCAACTTCATAGCTCGGATGTATGTCAGTGCTACGTATATATCTGTTACCAGGTGTGTTAAATACTTTAACAATGACAACTTCCCACGCAAGTATTCGTTTGAGAAAAACTTGGGGCCTTTATAAAGGGATTTAGTGGAATGTAATTCTTGATTAATGACGGTAATGTGTTTCACGTGCTTGTATCCATAATGGTACGAGATCCGACTGCAAGATTATTATGTTCATCGAGTATCTAATAAAAAAATATTTTTATATATAACTAACTGCGCCCCGCGGTTTCACCAGCGTAAGACCCTCGTTAAGTTTTTTAAATTTTCTAATTTTCCGCGCAACTTTCTTAATTTTTTCTTTCGTAAGAACCTTCTCCTGACAATAGCAAACACAAAAAAAAGAATTAGTGAAATCGGTCCAGCCGTTCACGCGTGATGCCGTGAACAAGGGAAATAGGGATTCATTTTTATATATAGATTATACATAAATGCTGCAAATGAAAATAATATTAGTTATAAATAAATATTAAAATAAACTATAATCCACTTCACAGCAATATATGTTAAGAACTTACATTTATACGTTCATGACTTATATTAATTATTTATCTATTATATTTTGGCATATATTTTTCTGCCCATGTAAAAGTAGCCGCAAATAGGGATTCAAGTCCGTCCGTCCACTATTTTTATGGAACGACAGGACCTAGTAAATACAGTTGAATTGACTTTAAACAGTTTTATGAAGTTTATTATAGATCGCAGTGAGAATCGTAAAAGTGATAGTGTAATGCCCCCAAAGAAACTGTCTAGTCTAAATACGTGGGAGATAGATAAAACTTCTTCATAATACGGGGTGGGTACATACGCAGTTTAATAAGGTTGTGAACAAAAAATATTGGTTGTAACAAAACTTACAACTGACTTGACGACTGGTCTGACTATCATTTATTTTACACATGATTATAATGCATGTAAGTACTGTATGTAAGTACTGTTGCGTTTTAAGTGTTCGAACAATTAGTCGGATAAAATTATCCGAAAATCGTTCAAAAATGGGTGAAATTGAGATAGCCGGATTTTTATTTTTCACCATTGACAAAAAAATCGTAAAATCCGTTTTTTTTTCGGTATCTATAGGTATCTTAGATTAGTATCTTTTTTATTAGTATCAATTTGTATATTTATTTTTACCGTAAAGCCCTGTTGACACAATTAGAGATTCAAGAGTCCATTTGGATTTCTCTTTACTCATTCATATAAAGCCGACACGTCACCATTGTGGCGAATCAGCTTTATGTATCTGAATGAGAAGACTCTGATGATGTCATCGCGGTTTAGGTCGAACAACGTTTACATAGTAGACTATAAGTTTACTGTTCAATTCTGCTAGCTAGCACACACATTAGAACCTAACTTCATTTAGCTCTAGGCCTGAAAACTACAGAACAATTTCCCTCAAAATATTATATTTGACACTTACTTGAAGGGCCTTTAGCATGGGCACTTTTTCGAGGAGATCTTCGTACAGCTTGCGCTTCTTGAAGGCGCTCTTGAGCAAGATGCGACGGAAAGTGTGTCGGTCCATGGCCCACAGGGCGCCTGCAGTCTGAGCGCGCACCGAAGCTGCGCGGGGCATGTTGTACATGAGAGCCAGCTCGCCGAACGATCCAGAGCCTTCATAAGTATGAACCACCTATAGGGAAATGAGAATAACAAACTGTAGGTTTTCATACATATACCACATTAAAGATTTTTGCAAGATCAATAACCAACTACATCTGCTGTTGTAACTGTAGTGTACTTATTTGTAATGATAAAGGAATAGATGACATTGAGTGATATGAAGATACAACTTTTTTTGGAATTGTTTTTGAATAACGCGTCTCTGGATAAACGTTATTTACGAGTAGAGTCTACTAAGATTCGGTTCAGAATATGGTTCGTAAATATACCATATTTTTTTTAAAAGAAGCTATTCTGAAAGTAACGAATATGATATTGACTATTTTGTTTTTATTATAAAAGTAATAAAAAATAGAGTACAGAAAGGCAGTCGCGTATGCCAGCCATTGCCAGTAGCAGAAATATGTGGATTCAGTGCTCCATGTTGAAGACTTCCCATGGTAAAACTTAAACACCAGGTTTACTATGGAACGTTTGGATTTTTTTAATAGGCAAATTAAATTAATTGGTCTCAGTACGCTGAGGAATAATAGGCCGAGATAAAGAAGTTACAGTAAAAACTGAACAGATCGGAGTCATGAATGGTGCACCAGTGCCTACAATCAGTGCAATTCAAATGAAATTTTATAAATCCACGGTTACGGTTCACCACATGTACAGATTGTGACGATCTATCTAACGGCCTGGCCACGGCTTTTGGCTTAGCGGGCAGCGGCGCGGCGTTTGCTAGCGGAGCGTTTTCCATGCGCCGTGCAGTGGCGTAACCGGCAGTGACCAAAGGAGTCCACGAAGTTAATAAAGAGCAGCATATGTATGGAGAAGATATTTCTTTCTTTTTTTCTAAACCAGTTCAGTTGAAAGGCAGGTCTATACAACCATCATTAGGCCTCTCCTCTCTCCTTTTATACGGCTGTGAAATGTAGCCGGAATTTCGTGATTTATACCAGTAATATAGGAATTATCCAGACAAATTTTATGAGTTTACAGAAATAAGCATAGAAACTTTTGATTATAATCTTCATATCAATCATATAGAGCTACATTTGCAACATCGACTTCAAACATTGTTTTATTTCGTCCCAGAACCTTATTTTTTACGTTTTTAAATGTGTGCTGCAATTAAATAAATTAACTTTGGTCTGCTGACCTGCAGACACCGCGCGGCCGGCCGCTAAGCGAAAAGCCATAGTTCGTGGCGTAACGTGTACCCGATTTATCTCACAGCAGGAGTTTTCAGTAATTTTTTCTTAAAGTTCACCTACGTAATACAAACTCAGGGTAAAATTTTATGCTTCTAGACCCACGTCATTTACACTTATAGATATAAGTGTAAATTAATTAATACAAATAAATAAAATTAAAGTCTGTTTGTAATGTCAAAATAATAGTTTTGTTTCAAGCTCATACAGTTATTTGGACGATATCTAGGCCTAAAAATCAGTTTTTAAATTTTTTGTCTATCTGTCTGTTTGTTCCGGCTTATCTCCGGAACGGGTGGACCGATTCGATTCCCACGGGACTTTCACTGGCCGATAGCTGGTGTTATAAGTGTAACTTAGGCTACTTTTATTTTGAAAAGGAATTAGGATTCCGCGCAAAATATATAAATATGTACACGCGAGGGAGGCAGCGCGGGAACTGCTAGTTTAAATAAGTATGTCTATAGCCCGCAAAAGTGGTCTCCAGAAGTGCGATCTCATTCGTGTGTAATGTGTATGACCAATACTTTATTTTTGGACTTAAGAACGATGATCTGTTCTAAAAATTGTTTGTTATTTATATCGTTTGAAGTATCGAAGCGTGCGACATAAAAATTTCTTTGGAAAAGCACATTTTTAATGAGTTCTTGTGACAAACTAACCTTCCCAGATCCAAACAACTTACACAAGTACCAATATGCTGATTACTACTACTACATATTATACATATACACTACATACACAAAATATTATAAAACAAAGGCCCCCGCCGGTCTGTCTGTTCGCGATAAACTGAAATACTACTGAACGGATTTTCATGCAGTTTTCACTAACAGACAGAGTGATTCATGAGGAAGGTTTTGGTATACAATTTGTATCCGTGCGAACCTGGGGCGGGTTGCTAGTGATAAAAATAAAAAAAGTTGTGACGACGATCAAGATAAGAAACTTTTCTACAAAGTAGTATCTTGACTGAATCGGGGATGATAAATTTAGCAGCATAGCACATGGAGACGTTAAATTAGTGAATGCAATCGACATAAGGGTTATCACTAAGCTTTGAGGTGATTGATTGAATGATTAAAATAATTAACAGTATGCTACATCGTTTTATTAAAAAAATATGGGCTTACAATACATACCTACCTAGCAATAAATAAAAAAATTAACCATGATTACAAAAAGCGAAAAAAAAGCGATTAACCGGTTTTTCATGTGAAAAGTATTTTTAATTTTTGTTGAACCTAAAAATTTTGTGTATTACTTTAAATTAATAAAGTAAAATTTTCTTTCAATTACTATTATTATATTTATTATATACAAATATGAAAACGGGTGACTGTTTCTTAAAGGAGAGTAAAGTGAAACACTAATATTTCTCGTTTATAATATCTTCTCCACCATCAGTAAATTTCATCGCGTGGAGAGTTTTTTTTTAAATATAGAATTAACGGACACAAACTTTTAAACAACAAATGACAAAAATGCGTGCACCTAGATGTTTATGAAAAAGGGAATGTTTTATTTTAAAAGTGAATTAAAATTCATAGTCCTAATTCCATTAAAGCTTCATTCCCCGAAATGTTTAAACATCTTTTGTTTGATCTTGCGAACCACTCTTGAAACCAGAATTAAGCTTAGTTGTTTTTTAACAAAAATATATGTAATGTGTGACTCACATCACTATTTTTTTTATGTAGAAATTAAAAGTAGATTTGCCTTCGTAAAATTTTTCGTATAAGTCTTTTAAAAACAGCTCGACTGGCAGCACAACATACAATAATTGTTCTCATACAATCAGTACAGCATTCCAAGAACACAACACTAAGATTTTTTGGCTAGAATTGTCTATACATAATAAGAAAGCTAGGTTCCTGAGTGGATATGGACTATTGTGACTTACCTTTTCAAGGCGATCATCTCCAATGACGAGCACATCGAATACACCATTTTCAATGACGTAGAAATTGTCTCCATCATCGCCCTGTCGGATCACGTACTCGCCGGGTTCAGTACGCTTTTCGAACATAGCGTCCAGTACCTATGCACAATAGAAGACTTGATTAAAGTAAGCAATAAAAGTTTATAAATTAAGTCAGCGCTTCCCAAAGTGGGTTCCGTGGAAAAGTCACTAGGGGAACCCTAAAATTATTATTATTTTTGCCAAATTATTTATTATTTCCATAGTTAGGTTACTTCTTACCTACTTTTCTCTGTCATCTTTAATTGTCAAAGTGATCGTTTGACGGCAATAGGCTTGCCTGCTTGAGTAGCCTCGTACTGTTTTATCCTACTAATATTATAAACGTGAAAGTTTGTGAGGATGTATGGATGTTTGTTACTCTTTCACGCCAAAACTACTGAACCGATTGAGATGAAACTTGGTATGTAGATAGCTGGAGATCTGGATTAACATATAGGCTACCTTTTTATCCCGATATTCCCACAGGATCGGGACTTACTCGGGTGAAACCGCGGGGCGCTGCTAGTCATAATATACATGTCGTTCCTATTAAGTTTATTAACATAACATAACGTTTGACTGGCATATTGAACTCCCCCCCCCCCTCTGCGCAGGGGAGGCTAAACAAGGGCAGGAAAAAAAAAAAGGGTATGAATGTGGGGTTCCATGAAATTATAACGATTTCATGAGTGTTCCGTAACTTTAAAAGTTTGGTAACCCCTGTTTTAAGTAACAATGGTTAAATGAGTAGGCCCCGGGATATGCCATGTAGTTAGACTGTAAACAAGAGTAGATACCAATTAAATATAACTGAATAACGACGATATTTTATTTAAAAAACAAGCGAATGAATTTTTTTTCCCAAAAATCAATTAACAATAATTTAATTAAAAATACTAGCGGCCATATTTTGATAGGCAGCCTAGTAGATATACATTCTCCTAATCATAAATATGCGTAAACATTTGGTTTTTAGCAAATACTCGATGAGCGCACTAATTCTGCAGCCGGATCTCGTACTATAAAAATGATTTATAGATTAGAGATAGAGAGATATTATGAATTAGTAGTACTTTTTTTTCATATAGGGGGCAAACGAGCAGACGGGTTACCTGATGGTAAGTGACTACCACCGCCCATAAGCACCTGCAACTCCAGAGTCACAAGTGCGTTGCCGGCCTTTAAGGAGGGAGTAGGGGAAGGGAAGTACATTAGTAGTATATTATGAATAATAATTGTGAAGTTTCATCATAAAGCACTTTGCACACAAAGTGCATGATCCATAATGGTAGACTACACTATAATCGTTACTAGTCACTTACAGAGTAGAAAAGCGAAGAAAATGCCCTAATATTACAATAGAGAAAGATACGAAGGGAAGTTACCTGCTGCATCTGCTGCACGTCCAGCGATCGGAATAGCAGGATGCTGCGCACAGCTTCAGCGAGCCGCGCACGCTGAGCATCCGACTTGGGGAACACGGCGGGAGCGCCTTCGTCCGAGTCATCTTCCTCAGGATCATATGTCTCAGCAAACACCGACTTACGCCGGTTGTTGAAGCGCGCCACTGGCGGCTCTATATCAATAAAGTTTCAGGTTAGTAATCACGTTCAAAGGATACGAATCAATTAGTCAAAAAAGCGTTTAAGTTGAATTCATCTTTTAGACAAGACCCACGTTCGACAATACTATCTTGGGTTTATTTTAATATTTCATAACCATATTTGCCAGTCACACCGTGTTGATAACAAATTAAATGAGCAAGGGGTTTTGTTGGTTCGTCAGTATTTCGCACAATAATAAGAGCAACATTATTTTTTATTTGTAGATATAATTAGTGTTTTAACAAAATGTATCCCCAAAAAATACGTGATTCCTGTAGACTTGTAGAAACATTTTTTATGCGAATCGACTCTGTTTCATGTAAGGATGAAGATTCAACAATAATTACTAGGCGAGAGAGCACTTTCTAGTGCGTGACATCGATCGTTAGCTCCTGCTGTTATTCGCGTCAATAAGAAAGAATAAAGACGAAGAGAGCCTCAAGAATATTGTCTCAATTGTGATGCGTTTTATGTATATAATCAGATTTTATTCTTAGAGCAATCTAATTCATCAATCATCTAACTATTGAACACATGTTGTGTTCAATAGTTAGATGGCAGTCATTCAGGTGTCAATCATTCTAACACAGAATATCGAAGCCAAAAGTACCAGAGGCTCGCAAATTAGTTAATGTTTTGCCAAATGTCTAGGATAAAACTTATTTAGTACAATTAAATTTGGATAAAACACTATAATTCAGTCAATCTAACGATTATGGTAAACAATGGAAAATAAAATCTGTCAATGAGTAGCGTGACTACAAATAGCAGGTAATTACAGAGCATCTAAAACCTTACATCAAATAAAAAAATAAACACGCACGAATGTTGTTTTCATTTAAGAACTAATTATTTGTTGTTTACTCGACTAAGTTGTGTTTCGGGGGAGCCGCACAAGTTTCCTGCCTGACTAGGACCTTTTATCAAGGAGTGCAGTTTAGTTGACTTCTTGTTAAGGGGCCCATCGGGGCCAAACTACACTTAAGTATAAACTTATATTAATAGTCAACGAAAACGATAGTTATTGAAACTAATATAAAATACAGGTTAACACTTGCGCATAGTGACACACCAAGTTACAAACAGACTGATTAACATGTTTGTACAATTTGGCAACATTCATTTTTAGTGTCAATCGTGCCGATTAGGCCCTTGAATGCTATACATAGAGTACGCATATTTGTCGTCTCACTACCATGTTTCATAGCGTTAATTTAATATATACTTTACAGATTAGCCTACAGAGTAAAAGAGAGACTGAAATAAGGGCCGTAATGTCATGTGATCTAAACGAGGTAAAAAAGAATTTAACTGTATCAGAACATAACCAACCCGCTACGCCTTGTCAATTTAAGTGATAGTAAATTGAATGAATTCAGTAAACGAGGGGTGGTCAAAAAGTAATGAAAATATGTTTCTTTTTCGACATAGCTTAAAACGTAGATACATTTAATTCATACCCTTCGAAACTCATTCGAAATCATCATTAAGTGTTGATTATCCCTCGTAGTTTAATATACATATGTCAGTCTATAGAGTATCTTCATAAAAAACGGCATATTGCAATTATAGTTTCAACGAGCTTTGTTGCTGACTGTTTATAAAAATATAGGTTTTCATCAAAAATCTTTCTTCTACTACAGTTAGGTACAACTGTGTTGCGGGAGGTTTAGCTCTTACCAATCACATATATATTATATGTTATTAATAACTAAATACAATTGTCTATAATAACTTATGGCCGTTACGTATAACTACGAAATAATGTATTAATTTATAAACCTTCCTTAAGCATGTGTTAACGTTGGAACATGTATTGAAGGCCTTATATGCTTACATACACGTATCTGACGTATTTCTATTGCATCTGTTCTCATAACCTTATTATGGAAGAGTTTACTTTAGAAACATATTTGTAGTATATGACGCAAGTACATTCGTCGACAGATGATTTGGTCGACACATGTGTAGTAAACCTAATGTATTTAAAACACAAACATTCAAAGTTGCTAGCCGAATCATGGGCATCTTCCCAAATAACTGTGTTACGTGTGCTGCGAAAACTGGATTTATTAAATGTAGTTGTGAAGTACTTCCTAAGCAAATTGGAGGATATTGATACATTTGTCGAAAGTGCATTCAGATTTTACTGTATCCGTGTCTGTCCATATTCTGGATTACTATTTAGACTTTTTTGAAACTACATTGGTAAACAAGCTGTGCAGATCGTTCTATATTTCCGAAGGCTAGCTGGCTGAAGGCAATGAAAATGATAGATAAAAGTCCCGGTATTACTAATAAACATACTCCTTTAGTTTCTATGATTTACATCACGATATCTTGGGTGTAACAGTTTGCAAACGCTTTTCGTAACAAGTTATAACGGAAATGATACATAAAACATGTCTTGTCTCTGTAAGGAATTGGCCGAGTGAAAGTGTATTAGTAAATTTTAATGTGCGATGCAATGTCTTTATTGTAAAAATAGGACACCAAAGCAAGATTCTACTCATGACTACCGTAAAACTCCGCTTCTTGTGCACACAAAAGATACAAAGTTTTATTAGCGTTTTTTTAAGGAACTAGCAACTTATAGTTATCTATACCTACTATATATTCTTATAAAGAGGAAGGCCTTTTTCGCGTGACTGGCTAATCAAAACGCAGAGCCGAAACTACCGGGTAAAATATATATTTTAGTAGATATATACGGAAACATGAAAGGACCTACTCCACACACGGTTCTTTAACCATCGGTATACGGCGAATGTGACTGCATCGCGCTTTACGACTTGTTTACACTTTGATTATTTCGTGTGTTAAGTATTAAGTAATATTTACATTGCTTGACCCAAACTGAGCATTCCGCACTTATAGTTTTCAATTCAGTACAAATTAAGCAATGTTACCTGCATTTACTACTACTACTATAGATCTGAATATTAATTATATACCCGTATCAGATACTGTTAAGGATATGATATTATTTCGGATTATCTGATAAGTTCGAATAATTTCGGTTACGGATATTTTTAAGTAATTCTTGTGATAATTCCCGTAGTTCTTATTGGAAACGATTTGGCTTTATTTCTAGTTATTATTTGGTACTATAAAAACGGACAAAAACCTTATTTATATGTGATTATTTATATTCTAGCTACTCATTTTTAAGTGTTATCTACCTACTTGAAAATGGAATAACGAAATTATAAAAAACAACATTGTATAAAAATTTCAGTTATAAAGAAATAATAAAAACCTGTAATAACATGTCTCCTTTAGACTTCGCCTCTATCTCAAATGATTGGAAACTTTTATATCAAATTTGATATGGTTTCGTATAGACTTTTATTTCGGATATCCGAATAGGCTTGGTTATGCTTACTAAGCTCCATAACATTCTTGGTATATCCTAAACAGACCATTTGTAACTTATTGCAGTGCAGGTACAGAAAATTTGCTATCAAACTTTACAAATAATGAGGCTTGGCAAATCAGTCTCTGCACAGGGTTTCTCAAGAGCAACTACATCAGTGATTAATAAAATAGGGTGTGCAATGGCTCAAGTTAACTTTAATAAAAAAGGACATATAGAGATTAATTATGTCATTAATTTATTTTTGCAATATGCTAATTCTAATAATTGTACTTTTTATGTGTTATTATTTGTTACCTAACCAGTGATTAAGCATTTTAATTACTTTAATCATGAAGTAGTTGTTACCCACTTTTTCACATCATTTTCTATTACACTAATCTGCATCTAATATTATACAATATTTTAATTAGTGTATTGTACAATAGCAAACCATATGAATGTAAAGAGCAATCATTTTTTTACGCGGTTTCACCAGTGTAAATCCCTCGTTAAGTTTTCTAATTTTTTTTAATTTTCCACGCAACTTTCAATGCTTTCTTTCATAAGAACCTTCTCCTGACAATAAACACAAAAAAAAAGAATTAGCAAAATCGGTCTAGCCGACACATGATGCCCCCAATGGCAATAGGGATTAATTTTTATATTAGTATATATATAGATAGCTTGTAAGTAACCCTAGCTACCCTTAAATACATCAAATCAATGTACATATACATTTATTAAGCTTTATATTTTTTTTTTATATTATTCTAGTTGATTACATTAAAATGTAATCAACTAAAATATAAGAATATGACTATGACATCATTTGTTTCCTCAACTGGTATTTACTAACTCACTGCTGAAAATGGTAACCATCTTATTTTGAGTAATGTTAAAAACCACTTTGGTAAATTATTCTAAAATGAACCATTAACTTGATGGAGCTGCAAATGTGCTAGTTTAGCGTCATAAGTGTTCCATGAAACAATGCCCACAATCATGTAAAAGAAAATCTTTTACACAAACATAGTTCAAGGTCCAGTTAACACTTCAATAAGTTGATCTAAATGCGTAAACAGAGCCCAATACTACTACCAACATTTGAAAAATTTCAGTGTGATACTATGTTACCTGTCATTACATAGGCTAAGCTAATTTTAAATAACACAAGCGTAAAATGCTCGACATCTGGTTTGGTTCAAAATGTTCACAACTCAGCAGCAGACATAGAAAAATAAGCCAATCTCGTCATCACACAACTTCAAAGCGTTAAAAAACAAACACACAAATAGAATCATCATATAGTAAACACTGTAGATTTATGCATTTCCAAACAATCTGTTTATAAAAACCTTTAGTACTGAGGCTCTGCCAAACTGCCAAATCTTCTCTTTCTATAGGTACTTAGTAAGCATTGGTTTTCGGCTACTTTATTGCTTGGGTTTAGATTTTTTTTTATATAATACCATGAAAATTGAAGAAATTGTTATTGAGGTTTGTTATATTAAGGATATAAAAAACCTCAATAACAATTTCCTCAATTTAACAAATCTTTCAAAATCCACTAGAACTGGCTGGAAGAGTTAAAGCAAAATATACCCTTACATTGCGAATACCTTTTGTCAAAATCTTTTTTATATATGAATATTAGATAATGCAGAATATAAATAGAGAGTATTTTACATAACATTTCTTAGCAATCCGTCACTCAAAATTCCACAAGAATTCCAAGTCTGAGCAGCATCAGACATTAGACACTTGAAACTCATTGTAAGACAATTGCTGTTCTTTAGTGTAAAGTAATATAAACATTGCTGTTTGCTACTGTTCTAAGACAATGTAAAGACTAAAGCTGCAATGGCTGAGGAGCTCAAAAGGCGTTCCTTAACCATCACAGAGATTTCTTACCTTGTTACAAAAAAAGTCTTAGTGAAACCCAACTTCTATATAAAAAAAACCTCACTTAACAAATATTTTCTAATCCCTTTTAGATTTGTTATACCAAGGTTACTACTAAGGTACTGTATGTAAAAGAACATATATATATAGCTATTTGAGCTGCATGAATCTGTGTTTTTAATATATTATACATTGAACAACAGATTCATGCATTTATAACAGCCATAATAAGATTAAATTGACCTTAATGAAATATGGATAATTAAGATTTCTGTAAATGCTGAAGATGCAAGGCAAGGTTTTTTAAGTGATAAATAGTGTTGCTTGACATTGTTGTCTCTTCTCATTATTTATCACTTGGCAACAGTAAAGTAGTATAATAGTATTCTTCATAAATAAAATTATATACCATTGAAACTGTAATGGCAGTATGCCAAATTTTGAATCATTACAGATGTTAGCTAAAACATTTTTTTTAAATCAAAAAAGTTCAGTATGATTGTACAATAGCCCAATAGTTTTTAAACTAATTAAGAAGTTGTCCACAATGTTATAATAATGGTACTAAATCATTACTCGGTATCCTAACTTTAAAACATTTGCATTCCATGATAATATAATTATGTCCACAGGAATTAACGTAATCATGTATTTACTAAGTATTCAACTTTTCATTAAACTTTACCATAAGTAAGTATTCAATGGTAAGCTACAAATGAATAATTGCTACCTGTTAATACTTTTATATTCTATTACTTTTAATTAATGAAAAAAGTGTATTTGAAATAGGTATGACATATTGTAGAATAACTGCAAACCACATTGTTTACTTAAAGGTCAAGAATTATGCCTATAAAGCTGAAGCACCCTTAGTCATAACTTGGCAGTAAATACACTGATTTTTAATGTCTAAAATACAGTTTAGTGTAAACAGAATTGTGTTTAAATACTATTGATAAGTAGCTCACTATGGGGGCCTATAAATGGCTAGTAGGTTTGCAATCTTATTAAGGAAATATTCGAGCCCAACAGCTACTAGCATATCTCTACTAAACCCACCTTTGTTAGTCGACAACAGGTAACAGTGTTATCGAATAATGTTCATAGCAAAATAATAGTACCTTCTTCGTCAGATATTATGGACTCATCGGGTGTGCCGGCGATTGGACCCCTCACTATGGTCGTCGTCCTGTTATTTTGTAATCTTGTGAAGAACTCGACCGCGTAGTTGATCACGTCACCCGGCTGCTCCAGCAGATAACTTATGGTGAACTCCAATAAGATTTCTCTAAGGTCATCCGGGACTTGAATGCGTCCGCCTTGAGGCCTGCTCATTTCTAAAGGCGTCGCCTCGCTTTCTCGATACTACCCCGGGAAGAAACCGTCAAAGCGACACGTTCGATTAAAACTTCAATAACATAGCCATTGAATTAGCTAAAGCGACACACCAACGAGCAAATTTTACGATGGGGAAGTAGCACTACATACAAACGTTAGTAATAAATAAAACCACACTATTATACTAAGATTTCGTTCAAATAAAGTCTTTGCTACTATAAATTAAATCTAATGACACACTTTTTACAAAATATTCCTCGTTCTCCAGCCTGACAAATATAAAATCCCCCTTCACTAAAAGCAAAAATGGCGAATTGCCCTACTTCACTTCACTTCACTACACTCACTCCCTTTTGAAAACATTGCTATAGGCAAAATAAAATTTACCATAGACAATCTGAACAAATGACAATCGATCGCTAGACCATCTATAATTTGTGACTGACTGTGATTCTATGAAAAAAAAAGTGTTTTGTTTAAAATATTTTTCCACGTATATTTAATATTTTTAAATCCTAAGAAATAGGCCTAAAATAAATATAATATTTATGTATAATATTTTATTTAATAATATAAAAATATTATTGTATTCCATTAATTTTCATTACATCGTTTTATTTCATTAGTTCACAGCAATTATTACTATTTCATAACTTTAGTACTTGAGGTAATAAATACATGGAGATGCAATATTCTACTATATGAACAATCCAATTATACAAATATAAAAGGCCCTACTCATCATCGTGCCTGACGTACGTCCCGCCAAGGACACGCAACGTACGTCTTGACGTACGTCATAATTATTATTAATTGCTTGTTGGACTTGCACGACGCCTTTTGCATCCAGCAAGTACCCTCACCACATGCTTATGTATATAATATACAGTATACAATATATTGCCAATTTGTAGAGAATTCCCCAAAATGCGGGGAATTTCAAATCGATTGACAACACCTTTGTAACAGTAATTTCTGCAAAATAATAAATGATTTGATTTCATTGGGGAATTTATGGGGAGACCATCAATGCGAGGAAAATGAGGGGAATCGGGAATTTTTAGACTTATTAATTACATTACGACTCCAGGTTGTTTCTTCCCAAACTGGGGAATTTGACGATTATTTTGGGGTAATTTAGGAAAATGGCATTGGCAACAGCACCGTGGCCTTGAGCGGACGTACGTCGTCGGCACGATGCGTGTGCATGCTACGTCGGGCACCGCGTCCTTGGCGGGGTGTACGTCAGGCATGAAGGTGGGCCTTTAAAAGGCCGTACTCACCATCGTGTCTGACGTACGTCCCGCCAAGGACAAGCACGATGCACGATGCAAAACGATCGTGAATAGTCTTAACGTACGTCAGAGTTAAATTCCCTACTCACCTTCGTGCCTGACGTACGTCCCGCCAAGGACGCGGTGCCCGACGTAGAATACACACGCATCGTGCGCGGCTATACGTCCGCTCAAGGCCACGGTGCTGTAGCCAGCGTTGCCAATGATATATTCTTAAATTACCCTAAAACAATAGTCAAATTCCACAGTTTGGGGAAATAAAACCTAAAGTCGTAATGTAATTAATAAGGCTAAAAATTCCCGACTCCCCGCATTTTCCTCGCATTGATGGTCTCCCCATAAATTCCCCAATCGGTTTGAAATTCCCCGCATTTTTGGGCATTCCCCACAAATTGGCAATATACTACATATGTATGTACCATAAACTTAAAGGCCGTACTCACCATCGTGTCTGACGTACATCCCGCCAAGGACACGCACGATGCACGATGCAAACTGATCATGAATGGTCTTGACGTACGTCAGAATTATATATATATATACATTATATACTGCTTGCTGGACTTGCACGACGCGTTTTGCATCCAGCGAGTTCCCCACCACATGCTTATGTACATACCATAAACCTTACGTCATAGTGTTTGTATACTCTTTGCTGCCTAAAGGCCTACCCCTAAAGGGTGCCTAAACCCTAAAGGGTTGTAGCTGTTATTGAACGACTCGCATGGTCGATATCGATATTTAACTGAAACATATCAAACATACTGAAACATACATAAATATCGATATCGACCATGCAAGTCGTTCTATAAAAGTACAACCCTAAAGGCAGACATTTTATGCCCTAACATTTTTGAAGGTATACACGATAATTTATTAGGTATTAAATTATCGTGTATACTTCCAAAAATTATCTATATTCCATACCTATATGGCTAGTCCGTGTATTGTTTTTCCACACAACCCGGCTATTACTAATTGAAAAACGCATTACATATTAAGTTAAAATCTTTAATAAATGCCACAAATCAACATTATTCTCATTTTTCCTAAAATAGATGCTTCCCAATGTTGGTCTAGTCGCGAGTTCTTATTGAACAACTTTCTAACTTTGCGGCGTAGTTTCTCCAGTTCCGGTCCCCACCAGTAAGTAGTGTTTACTGCGGGGTTCAGTTCTAAGTGTCGAAAGTGGGCATGTTTGTACAAAGTAGTACAAGTGATCAACGTAGTAGGTAGTAAGGTTGTCTACGTGGTTTTCAATATCCGCTGTGGTCCCGTGATCTATATTTTTTAAACTTTCTGCGGCAGCTTGCTCATACTTACGTACGAGTGAATGGCGAGGATTTCGTCGCGGTTCGGGCGGTGTGAGAGTCATCTTCAGGTCAAATTTGATCCAACGGTGATCCGAGTACGATGCCTCATCCGAAACATGCCAATCCGAAATATGTGATGACGCGTGCTCACTGCCTAGTGTTAGAGCTATTACTGTTTGGGCTCTCAATGTAACGAATGTTGTTTCCGAGCCGTTGTTGATTACGTTTAGTTTAGTGGTAAGTAAGAAAGAAAAAAATTCTATGTGTATGGTGAGGGGACTTCAGGATCAGGAGCTGGTAACATTGATTGCCTGGTTAAATACCGTGGGAAACTGGGAAGTTTGAAATCATATTAGCAAGTTTATTCTAGTCTACCTATCTTGACTTGTATTACGTAATTCTATAAAAACAATTCTACTTTACGAGTAGACACATAAAATAAATCTTTGGGAATAAACATAAATGGTGGGAGGTAAATAGGAAAAATACCTCAAATTGTTAACAATATTTTTATTAAACAACGTTTACAGTTACATACTATAAATATAGTCTTAAAAATATAATATTAGGTTAATGTTTTTCAGTAAATGTATGTCTAAATCTTTTTCTTAGACATGAATATTGTGTCATACAATTTTTGGTAGGAAATACCAAAATGTCTTCTGGGGCAAAAAAGGGACTAAAGTCGTTAAACTGTGGTTCAATTTCTTCGTCTGAGAACAAATCTTGTGCTGGCATTTTTACAACTTTTAATGTAATACATTTATTATTTTCTAAAAACATGCAAATGTCTTGTAAAGCTCTGTAGGTTATAAATTCAGATTTATCTGCAATATAAGCTACTGAAGAACCTGGTTTTTCAAATATAGCGTTCATGACTACACCAGTCCATTGTAAAAATACGTCATACCTTATTCCCGAGGTTAATTTTAGCCAAGGAGTACTTATCACGTATTTTTCACCAATCTTCGTTGACCATGATTTAAAATATTCAGTTAATATTATGACATTTTCATAGAATCCAACCCTTTTTATTCTTTTTTTCGACTGCAGTTGTTGTAATTTTTCTAAAAGGGCTTCGGTTTCAAATTTGAAAAAATCCTGAAAAATAGAGACACACTTTCCTCAATATTAAAACGTCAACTCAGTATGTACACACAAGTGTAAAATATATATCATACGCTGAAACCGTTATTTAATATTTATATAACTTTTGTTTAATTTTTATTATAATGTGGTATACATAATTACTATATCTAAGTAGTTATGGTAATACTTATTATTTCTGAAAATTATCAATCACTTTAAAAAAATATCTGTACATTCCGTGTGCTACCGATTGATTAAGATTTGCTAGAAAACCTAGTACCTACCTATCAGAAAGCTATACATACCTATAGCTCGAGTGTGCAAAATTTGACTAAGAGTACCTGATAAGTGTTGCAATACTTCTCACAATTTTTCTCAGTGTATTTATATATACACCAGAAAGTTTCACGTTTGCAAGCAGCTACTTTATCACATGAATAAACACGAATAAGACCAACACGCACAAATATGAAGTCTACATTAAATTTAATAATTTTAATATCGATTAGAAATAACCTGGAGCTCAGCACATGTTGCACCTTTCTCCCCTTTTTGCTTCAAATATAAAACAACCTCATCATTCAAATCCAGGTTCCAGGAGGCTTCAATTTCCTCAACAGTGAGGACACCAGCACTAAAAAAAGAACCACACGCTGTAATAAAATTAAAAACTTATGAAATTTTGTATTAACAGTGGTTATTACAAAATTTTTTAATTTTTTATTTGGGTAAACGGAGTATGCGCAAGTTAAAACCAAATGAATTTGGTGAAAAGATACTTGTGACCCAAGTGGTGTTAGTATTCTGAGATATGGGTGCAGGATATTCTCGACAAGGATCTTTTGAAACGGAGACAAACTAGGAACTACGGCTGCCATATTGTTAAACGTCACTCGGTCACTTCAGTTTTTGTAGATTTTGACGCTTCTTCAAGAGTGGATCCGCCTTCCACACTGTCTCCAAACGGTTCTGCTATTTTCAAATCAATAAACATACTGCATCGTCTCCAAATAATAGGGATAGGGGTAGTAAGATGATTATCATTTCTGTACCATTAAAAAATAAATTCGTGCTCTCCAATGTTTAAATCGAAATTGAAAATATGACTTGAGCATGACATATTTCCTAAAAGCCCCTCTACACTACTCCCGAAGTTGCTCGAAGTTTTACGAATACGAGTGTAGACAGCCACTTTGCTTCGCTTCGTGCAACCTCGTCTCGGGCGACTTCTGAGCGTTGTCGGTTTTTACGGCCAAGTCGAAGGACTCGAAGTGTCCCGAAGCACAGATTACTAAGTAGTTACTACGTAATAGATAAATCACTCCCTACAAAAACGTCCATACCTACCGTTTTAATTACCTACTCTTTCCGAGCGCCTACCGCTGCATGCGAAAATGATTTTAAATGTTCTTAAAACACGATTATTATTGCCTCGCAATAGCGCATGGTTGCGTTGCCGTAAATGAGTTTAGGGTTACCTCTTTTTATGTAATATTCAATATCTATATTTTTATAAAAAAATCCAATGTTAATTAATGGAAGTTTTATTACTGACTTAGAAAAATGAAACACTGAATACCACGTCCCCGTAAGTTTACTAATACGAAACACTTAACAACGAATGCACGCTACCACGAAAAACTTAACGCCGTAGCCATGCGATCTCGAATAACCAAATCTCTAATTCATCAATTCGAATCACTTAACAACAAATGCGCGCTTCTACGAAACCTCGCTTAACCAAACCTCTAACAAGAAACATCAATAAATTATTATTAGAACAGTTAAATTCAGTCTCAAGAAACCAAAACAGCAAAGAAAATAGACAAGAAAAAACTACATAATTATACTACTATATTATATCATCATACATTACTGGATCTACATCCATACAGCACATAAACTATCAGAAACCATGTCAATTTTCATCGTGAATTTGACTGTATTTAAAGTATACATATAGAATTACGTTTTTGTACTTTAGAATTTAAAAATAAAAACGTGAGCGCTCGTTGCAGCTGTCGGCAACCCACTGCGCGAGACTGCGTATTAGGTCCGCCAGCGGTCGAGCGGCCGGGAGATGTTTAGCGCACGTAAGTACATCGAGTGGCATAGGCCTGCCCGAAGTTCCAACGCCAGGCGACGACTGAGTTCCCCACGAGGTTGCACGAGGGTGTAGTGATGTACTCCGAGACTTCGGCCAGTTTC
Organism: Euplagia quadripunctaria; assembly: GCA_963859945.1. NCBI lineage: Eukaryota > Metazoa > Arthropoda > Insecta > Lepidoptera > Erebidae > Euplagia > Euplagia quadripunctaria. The sequence continues at coordinate 14,387,258 of OY982575.1, read as the reverse complement.
GACAAGTACTTCGTCGAAGCAAATTCGCCAGTACTGTAGAGGGGCTAAAATAGTAACGGATATAGGTCGGGGAAAAAGTCTTTTCGTATTTTGTATGTATTAAATTGAAGAAAAATCTCTTTGATTGTACTGTTTGTATCTGGCTGATTTTAATATCAATAAATATAGGTAGGACCATAAACTTAGTATGCTAACGTAGGGTAGGACATTAAGAAAAAGAAAAATAAAAAGTAAAAAACATTTTCCCGCCATTTTTCAATTGTTTTTCTGTCCGCCAAAATGAGTGAATCTAACGAAGAAATTCAATACATTTTGAAGTTTTATTACAAAAAAGGGAAAATGCTACTAAAGCCGCGAAAAGAAATTGTGACGTTTATGGACCTAATGCTTGAATCAACTTTGTTTAAAGTTGGTTCAAGCGTTTTTAGTCCGGGAATTTTGATGTCAAAGATGCAGCTTGCTCATGTCGCATAAAGTCGATGCCACTTTTGAAAAAGTGGAGCAAGATCGGCATATTGGTAGTTACGATATAGGCGAGGAACTGAGGATTGTCTACAAAACAGTTGTTGTTGACCCATTTAAAAAGGCTGCCTATACAAAAAAAGCTCGATATTTGGGTGCCACACGAGCTCACTGAAAGAAACCTAATGAATCGTGTACTCATTTGCGATTCTTTATTGAAACCGACGACGACCAAAGGTGAGCACTGGCCCGCGCGTGGCAGCCCTCTAAATAATTGGCCCTGAGTAAGTTTGAACTTACTTCATTTAAAATGTATTAAAACACTTTAGTTAATATAATTTTATAAGGAGGACAATAATGTTTTGAAGATATACAGCGCGTAAGTTTGAGCTACGCGAACGCTACATTGTTTTTAGTAAAATGTTCTATTTACTTATTGTGATATCACTTTTAAGCAAAAAAAAATGTAAAATAAAAGATGAACTTTCCGGAAGAAAATTCCAATGATTTTCGACTCAGAATGATGATTGGATTGTATTTCAAATGTATAAATAACTAGCAGCGCCCCGCGGTTTCACCCGCGTAAGTCCCGATCCCGTGGAAATATCGGGATAAAAAGCGATTGACTATGCGTTAACCCAGGTCTCCAGCTGTCTGCATACCAAGTTTCATCGCAATCGGTTCAGTAGTTTTTGCGTGAAAAAGTCAAACAAAACATCAAAAACATCCATCCATCCATCCAACTTTCACATTGTAATATTAGTGGGATTGTGTCAACTGCATGTTGTTGTTTTAGCGCGAATCCAGTTTGGTGATTGGTTATAATATTCTAATAAAGAACTTACAAAAAACTTACTTTGAAATATACTCTATACTATCGCTGAAATCTACATCCTGATATAACTCCGTTACATCGACGGTACCCTTCGTTTTCCACCGCATTGTCCCTGTCTTTAGGTTATACTTTGTATCTATTGTTAGTGCACTTATCTCTCCTTGCGTGATAGGAATACCTTTCGCGTCGGTTATAACGGGCACTGTCGTAGATTCTATCTCTATTACGCCACAAGCCCCTAATTCGCAAGTGGCACAGTTTAGTTCAGCCGACCCTTTTATTTCCTTTTCAGATTTGACTGTATCTAACACATCAGCCAATTTATCAGCAAAGTCAGAGTTTAGTCTGCAGATCCATCTCCGTTTGTAAAACACGGAGATTTTGTAGGAGGATTGGGTTATATCTTCTAAATCGAGTTTGCGGATTTGATTGTTAAAGAGCTTTTCCTTTGCTGCGATTGCAGAACATTTACGTAATTGTTCTACAGCGATTCGTAAAGCACTCTCAGGATAAGCCTTAAATGTGGTATAAATATTTTTTGCTGTTTCAGTATCTAGCTCACAATCTAAAGTTTGCATTACGCTCAGTACAATTGTTTCTTTCAAAGGTGAATTCTCTGATATTTTATACATATTACACAATTTGTTAGCAGTCGATGTAGTTATAGTGAAATGTTTATGAAAATCTTCAAGGCTTACGGCAACGCATGGCATTCTCTGAGTGTAAGATTTACTTTGCATAACTTGAAATATGATCCAGATCAATTCCAACATGGGTAACCTGGCTTTGTTAATGAATTTTGTCATATTGGTCGAGTACTTGAGCCTAAGTTTTTTCAAGAGGCCTTCATACTTTTGAACTAAGTTTCGTCTACGTCTCATTTCGTTAATGATGCATTGTTTTTCATGTATCAGAGTAATGTTAGTTTCTATGGTTGCGGCTCTGCTATGACAGACCCCTTTTGTTTTTCTCGGATCATTGATAGAGAGTAAATCTTTTGCTACGATGTTTCTGACTATAAGGCTCCCAGGCTGTGAATTTGGACTCATAATTGTTATAGCAGCTTTACAAATGGTTATTATAAGATCCTCTTTTTTAGACCATTTTACAGAAGCGTCGGTTCTTCTTCGTTTCGCGGGGGCGGAAGTTCTTTCTACAGTACTCTTCTTGGAAGGTTTAACTTTTGTTTTGGGCTTGGGTTTCCTAACCACTTCGAACTTAGGTGCTTTCGGCTTTTTCTTTGTTATTAATTTTCTATTAGTCCTCGTATAGAACGTTTGCCATAATCGTGGTAGTTCCATGTAGAAGCACGAATCGAATCCGCACGGTCCTAAGCCATCACCGAATCTTTCTCCTGTGTCATATTTTTCAATATCAGTTGCTGGGCGTAATGGTGATTGTAAAGGTTTTCTCCCCCGTTCCGGAAGGATTATTTCAGTAGCAGTACTAATGTTAAACACGTCTAACCAGTATTTTGCCACGATATCGGGTGATTCGAAATAGAATGATAATTCTTTGACGTCTTGTTTGTTTCTGGGCCAAGAGCCTGAGGTATCCAATATTTTTGCACGCCGATTCACGTAAAACAAGAAACTTGAGTAATTGCTGATACCAGCTGTATTTGTCACCGCAGTTTCACAGCTCACTAGTTGTATTAGACCCAACATTGCCAAAACTTTTAAATTCAACCTTATTGAATTTTGTATTATTTTTGATTTCATTAATACATTATATACGTTTGGTGGAGTGTCTTTAAGTTTTAGCTGTAATTGGTTATCGCTTATTAGTTGGTATATTTCTATGGCCGCTGACGTACAGAGGTTATTTATTAAGAATTCAACTGTAGCCTCTGGGAATAAATCAATTACACACACAAAACCTTGCGGTAAAGTGTGTGATTCAGGTTTCACATAGTCAAAGTAAGTAACGTTCATGACAAACTCATGCAGTTTCTGAATTTTCATATATCGCGGATAGGATCGTCTTACTTTAGCTGGCTCCGGGTTTTCAACTAATTCTTTTTTTAGGTTAACTTTTTTATTAATGACGGCTCTCATACAAATCTCTTTGTATTTAGCGTATATTATTGGATCTGATATTTTGATATGATGAGCACAGATTAACACTGAATATCTTTGGAGGCCAGGCCATTTTATTTTATACATTTTTATGTGGCCGTCAGTAACCAGCTTTTGTATAAAAGATTTAAGAGCCTTAGTATCCATTGGTGGTTCGTTGACTTCTTTTGAAGCCAAATTGCTCAATGTCATATAACCAGATATACAAAGCTTCTCTTGAAGAACTTTAAGAACGCCATTTGCAAATTTCAACTGTCTTAGTGTAGGGTTTTTCTTAAAGCTGCCAAGAGATTTGGAGTTCTCAAAGCCATCTAATACTTTGATCTCAGTGATTTCATTTCCTGGACTCATTTCTATATCAGCATCATCAGGATCTATATTGGTTTCCTTTTCAATTTTTATTCTCTTCAGTGGAACTTCATCGTCACTTGTTGAAGACTGTCCGGTTTCTGATCGCGTTGCATTAGCTTTGCATTGCGCCAAATGTTCTAAGAACTTATTTCGTTGTTCTTCATATTTTTTGTCCATTTTCTCAGTGGCAACGACTGCAATAAACCTGTAATATAGAATTCACAAACATTATCAGGTGTGGTTTACTAAACATTAGCTACAATAACGCATACACAATATTGTGCACTGTTTAGTTTGTGTGTTTGTATTCCGTTCAAAACATCTTACAGATGATGTACATATAGTCGTCTATTACTGAATCATGTTCGGCAGTGGACAGGATGTCCCCTGGCTGGGATGAAAATGATAAATAATATAACTCTCGAGGAGCATATAGCACGAGCACTCTTTCCCTAAGTGATTTAAGTGTAAGCAAGTAAGAAAAAGAGATAGCTAGATTACCTTGCAGTTCTCTGTTTGCCCTTATCCTCAAGATACTCCCTAACGATATTCCTAACCCTAAATATTCTGCAAATTGCTCGGGCCGTGTAGAATTCGATACCAAGTAAATGTGATAGCTGCACTTGAGTAAGACCTTGGAGTCCAGCATCTAAGAACTGTTCGTAAGCTTGTCTCATTAAGCTTACGCCAACTTTGTACTGACATGTCAAAATTGGTTCGTTAGATTCGTCATCCGACGCGCCAGATTCATCGCTCTTGGATGATAGGCATATGTATTTTCTTTTCTGAGTAAGCTTTGGCTTTTTGCTCTTCACACTCGTATCTTGAACTTGTACTATTCTGTCTTCCTGTAAATGTAAAAGAATTTAGATTGCAACGCCAGAAACCTCATATCTATGTTTGAAAATGTAATGGAAGTATGTAAGTGAAATTTTCCCGGAGATTTCAAACCAGAGACTTTCAGAGTTAATGACAATTTAGGATGATCTAAACTGCTGGGATATGGAGTTTAGTAGCGTAATTACAAGAGCACTTCAACGGCAATGATCCGGAGTTCACATTTTAATTTCACTTGCACAGTTTATTTTTGCATAAATTATTTCCCTCTATTTTTATTGCCTCATATTAAACACATCATTGTACATTTTTCTTGCATAAAGAATAAAAAATAGTTTATTAGTGCTACGTGAATTCCACCGAGAACTTCACAAAAGTCATTCTGAACTCATTTTGAACTAACATTATACATTAGATACAGAAAATCTGGACGCAATTTATTTATTGACTTTCACTCTCAATCACATAACACAGCACAGGCAATTCCTTGACAACTGAACATATGACTAATTTTATTAACTCCCCACGTAAAAACGAGGGGTGTTATAAGTTTAACATGTGTATCTGTGTATTAGTGTATCTGTCCGTGGCATTATAGCTCCCAAACGGATGAACCGATTTAAGTGCAGTTTTTTTGTTTGAAATATGACTGAGAGTGTTCTTAGATATAATTCAAGAAAATCTGTTCAGCTCGTTTATAATCGTTGAAGGGATTTTTAAAATGCGTTTATTTCAGGTAAAAATAGAAGAAATAAAAGAAATGATTACTTACAAAGCTGAAAATATTGACAGTTTTCTGCAATCTTCTATTTTGCTTCTGTGTTAAAACTCCTTTCTTTACGAGTAGTTCTGCTCTTTCGCAGTAGTTCGGCGCTTTGAGTAAGTACTGTAGGACGTTATGCACCATGCCCACTTTGGGCATACTAAGGACTTCAGGTTTATGGAACCTTTTTAATCTTATAAGTAAACACTTGATACCTTTGCCTTTGATAACTTGTGTAATATTTTGCAAATTAACTAGATCTAAGTCTTGTAAATGTTTCCTGTTGTAGAATAACGTCTTAGAGTCCTTTATAATTTTATGTAAATTTGATTTGCCTACAGACATCTGACCCTAGAAAAAAAAAGGATATCACTATTAGACTGGTAAATACAAGTACAAAATATATTCAAATTTTCTAATTAGACACGTAAGCTTAAGGGCGTAATATATTATTAACTAGCAGTGCCCCGCGGTTGCACCCGCGTAAGTTCCGATCCCGGTGGAATATCAGGATAAAAAGTAGCCTATGCGTTAATCCAGGTCTTCAGCTATCTACATACCAAGTTTCATCGCAATCGGTTCAGTGGTTTTTGCGTGAAAGAGTAACAAACATCAATCCATCCATCCAAACTTTCACATTTATAACATTAGTGGGACTATCATGGAATAGTTAATAATATATTACGCAAAACTTTGAGATGGTACGGAAGACCTTGTTAGTACTTTTTAAATAATATTATCTATATTATTGTATAAGTCGCTTGAAAGAAAGAGTTAACTGATTTTATAAGCTTTTTAGAAAATGTTTGTGATAGTTCAAATAAGGTTTTGCGGAAGACATCATGGCAGATAAAAGTGGGAGCTTCTTTATAGAATTAGAAGGATCACAAACAAATTGATTGAAATTTAGACATTACATGTCTTTAGACTTAGTGGGTAGTATTACACATTATACATGTATTGATGCTGACTTTATACATATATGGATGCTGACTTTGTCCAAACAACACGGAGCTTGCCTGGTGATGAGCTTACTTGGTATTTCTAACACTAGTGGTGTAAACCCAGAGCAACCTAATAAGTTTACAAGTTACATTTTTATCCTCACATTTGCATAACTAAAAAAATGTAAAGTATAATTACGTTTTCTCTGGACTTGCCAATCAATTCTAACAAGCAGTAATTGATAGGCATCATCTGATATAAATATGTTATAGGCATATGTGGTGCTAAAGCATGCCATCTATTTTCGATACTTGCTACCACAACAAGTGTCTCTCCATAATTTGCCATTGCACGTTCATATGTAAGACTTTTTAATGAAGTCACAGGTTTCCTTGAATTATAGAATCTACTTGATCCATATTCAATCTCAATGGGATTGTATTCATAAGGACCATCTAGGTAATCATCCTGAAATGAATGAAAAATAACAATCAGTCCAATTAACATTTTGTGTAAGTTACCCTAGCAGAGAAGTGGAACGTATAATTAGTGCGTAATTTGCTGTAAATGTGCGCCGCATAAAAAAAATCATCAATAAATCGTTATAGAAAAAAACAATTCCTGCTGGAATAACATTGTTCCAGCAGGAAAATTCTAAATGAATTATCAGAGAGAGAAATATTGTGCATGGGCAGAGAGCTTATATTTGTGCAAAAATGTGGGCCGTAAATTTAATTTGTGCGCCTTCAGGTTTTCGAGATATTGCATTTCCTGCTGGAGTAACGTTTTGCAGAATCTTGTATCTCAAAAACCATTGTATGTGCCTCTGTAGAATTAACATACATGAATAGCTCTTTATTTTTATTTAAAATTAATATTCTTTTAATTTGTTTAACAAACTGTGGGAGTTTATTAGTGTGCCAATCAACACCTCTAGAAAAATGTGGTGGCGATTAGCACATTTTGTACTTTAACAAGAAAAAAAATAAAAGTACAGGAGTGCACATACATATTTTCGATAATTTCAGGGCCTTGGGACTGGGCCACGGGCCTCCTAGCCCCTTGGGCCCGTGACATTTTGCCCGCTCTGCTATCCTATTGTTACGCCACTGAGAATAGCTATGAGATGCATGCAATCTGGCTAACCCCTGAGACATAATAAATATTTCTGACTGCCGGAGGCTACACAGACAACCAGCCCTTTTGATTGATACACATGCACCTGACACTTGTCACAAAGTTCACTCACTCATATCACTAAACTAAGCACTGGAAATAAGAATGGAGGTTCAGACAATATGAAGAATTTGTCATATATGGCACAATAGTAGACTTGGGGATTAGAATATCAATATCCCTTTTAGAACAGTTACATACATCATCCACTTCCATGTATAATCTCCAAAAAAAAAACAATTTTATAATTATGATTAAAAGAAGTAAGTTTTTACTTCAAATAATTGAACTCAACATTGGAAAACTTAATATTTACTTAAAAAGAGATGCCAATGAAGAATGCGGAGTTTGCAATGTAACACTTGGTTCAGTTTGTTAATTTGATATAGGTTTTAATTTTTTTTTTTCAGGATGTAACTATAACAGTTAAAATTTTTTTTTTAATTGTAGCCAAATTACGAAAAAATAAAAGTGATCTAAAATGTACAAAACAAGAAAATATTTCAGGAAAAAATCTGAACTCTTATGTACTAAGTAACTTTAATGTGTTCTGGAAAACCAATTTTTAAGTAGGTTGATGAAGTTACTTAATTGTTAAGATTCAAGTTTTAGATTATCATAAATATTCGTGAGCTCAATTTATTCAAAACAGTTTAAAAGAGATACTTACGGGTTCCACTAGATGGCCTGAACTTTCATCAATCATCGTAAATCTATCAATTATTTCAATATACGGGTATGGTTCTGGTATTTCATAAAAAGACAAACTATTGTTATTTGTGATAAAACTCCAATATCTTGCTTTCATTTTCTCGGTTATGCCTGCCGAAAGTCGTTTTCCTACTCGTCTCCATAATAAGTCAAATGTGATGCCTTCTAATCCCTCTAAGGCAATCTCATCTATTATAATTTGTTTATAATTACAAGAAAACTGTCTAAGTAGGCTGCTCTCCATTTTAATTTATGTGTTCGACTAGGAAAATAAGTTTCCCACACGGGCATTCAACACTTTAGATGTTATGTTTAATAATATAACAGTTTAAAATGAGAGCAGAACTCAAACAAGACCGAAGAAACATGATGAGAAATATAAACGAATTAGTGTAGGTTTAACACTATTTGCAAGTTTATTTAATTGAAAATAAACAATGCAAACCAGCGGTACGCCGTAATCCGTCTCTTCTTGTAAACTGCTGTCATCAGTGTCATACTGTCATCTGTCAATCAATAAGTTGGGTAGAAAAATCGATATATCGAAATATCCACATTTTCCCCTAAAATTACGTAATATATCTGTGGTATTTTTTATTCGCAATATTGACAATCGTTTTTTTTAGAGTATTGAATTCGTATCAATTTTTATATATTTTTAATGCAACTCGGGTTTCATATTTAATGTTACTACTAAATACTCCTAACATTAGGCTCGGGGCTCGTTTATGTTAAAATTTTCATTAATTAATCTATTTAAAAACTGCATGTATTTTACTTTTTTTTCCTGAAATCATGATTTATTGATTTGTATTCTGCAATTTTTTTTTCCTTCATCTGATACTTGTAACTCTAACAGCAAATGCTAATATAAAAATACATTTTTTAAAAGATTTTCTTGTAAAGATACAAATATATCGTGAATATACCTTTCAATAAATAATTTTGCACCGACAATTCCATATAAGTTGATGTTTTCATTTGTTCAGTTTCTTCTTTTAAAAAGTTTATTAGTGATATAACTATAATAATCACAATAGCTTAGCGCAGAATAGCTGTACATCACAATAAGACCGGCGAATATATAAAGTTGAGGGTACCTGTACGAACGACGTTATATGCTTCTTCTTCTTAATTTGTACTACTTTGCTGGATCGTCGTTAAGCCAGTTCAGGGTTGCCAGACGAGTCCGAGTGAATTATCGTATCAATATTTGAAAATTATCGTACCAGATGAAAAATTATCGTACAACTACCAGAACCGTGCGAAACCCACTATTTCGCAAAACTAGAAATAGTATAGGAATTTTAGGAAGTTGTGAAATTAGACAGAAATAAAAAAAAACTTATTTACTATCCTTTTTAAAAAAGAGTGGGAATATCGGAATTACCATTTACTTCTACCTCTGCAGCAGCGCCAGTCGTTTTTGAACAAGAATAAAGGACTGCTGAAGTCATTCGAGATATCATTTTTTCAGTTGGTTTAAAATCATAACAGCATTCTTTTGATTGGCTTTTTACCCATTGGGCTGAAAGTAATAAGTATTCAAGCCAGACATTTATAATATTTTCTATTTTTAGACGATTTTAAGGCACTGGATACTAGTCTTTTCAGCCCACTTCGGAGGAGGGTTGGAAATTATCGTACTCTGGCGTACGATAATACATATTGTATCGTACATCGTACCGGTGTCGAAATAATCGTACATGTACGATAATTATCGTACGTCTGGCATCGCTGAGCCAGTTTAGGACGATCATGGAGTTACCAACTATAAATCGTGATTTCCTCTGTAATTAAGCACTGTTGAACTGTAAGCTCTAACTTTAAGATTCTAAGACTTCCAATCGTGGGAGACTGATAGTTTTCGCTATTGGTACAAGTCTCTTTTACTGACCAAACGTGTTGTTATTGTTTGTTTGTTACGATATACTTTACCCACAGTAAATAACGCAAGCGTAGGCCTTTGTTGATGCATCACAACAGTTGTGTAATTCTAAGACGTCACGAGCACCGGTTGATATCCATTTATTAGGTCTTTGCAATCTGTTTATGTTTATAATATTATCGTGTTTCACTGTGCTCTATTCAGACATAATGTCTTCCAGTAGAGGGTCATCCCAAGTGATAGAGGACAACCCTACCTTCTGAAAAATGATTTTCAGCTTTGTTGATATTAAGCCAACCGAAAGGGTCAAATAATTTAGAAATATTTGATAAAAGTGATCGTTTTGTTTCTAGCTCGGTGGACTGTTTTATTTTTTAACAAAATGTAAATATATCTTGCTGGTGATCCCAGCTGAGACTTAGTCTTAAATGACTCTATATGCTGAAAGTTGAAGTTATCTTGATTTGCGTCTGATATATCAAAGGTATTAGATCTCCATTTTCTTAGGTTAAATCCACCCGATTTCAAAAGACTGATCATATCATTACGCAATCGTTTTGCGTTTTCAATCTGGTGCGTGTCGTCACCCAAATCGTCCATATAGATGGAGTTTTGAAGCACGGAAGGAAGTTCCTAACGTAATAACTCGTAAAAAAAACCATTTTTAACCATTTTGTCATGCAAAAATTAATTCAAGAAATCAAAGTATTAACAGTTATGTTTTTGTGGCAAATAGTTCAGTAGTCGTAATAGTAGTAGCTCAGTAGTCAGGGTCACTAACCACTAGACCAACAGGCCAGTCAATTATGTAGGTAGTCTTCTGATCTGTCAAAATGTCCCGAAATTTTATCAGTTCTCACTTTATCAGCCTAAGTGCTTTAATCTATTCACTCCTAATTTAAATAAGACATCAATACTTGCCTTTTTTCTCCATTTAAATAGTGTGGACACATGCAAATCTATTTATACTATGATACTCATTCTTTAGTAGAGCTGGACTTACTACCACTTGGACTACTTAGTAGGTACTTAACATTGAAAAAGATTCTGCTAACGCTATTGATAGCATACTTAAAGCATGCATATGTAGCCAGTCAGTATCAGAGTAGCCAGTCAAGAAACAGCTATACTGCAACCTGCGTTAGTAAATCATAAAACGAAATTTAAAAGCTCTTTACTTAAATAGGTACAGTCACAGTGGGACAAAATAAAATTCGTAAAATTCTTTAACACTGATAATGACTACTAATAAGTTAGAGTAAGAAATAGGTAATTTATAAAATGTCCTAAGGAAAGTTACCCCAAACAATCGTCTGTCTTATTCAGCGTGTGAGTTTTAGTCGTCTACTGAGTGCGGTTACCAGAGAAACATCTTATTTTGGGATGTCTGTGTATTTTTGCTAATAGAGATAAAAAAGAGGAAGATTCAGAGAGTGATTCTCGGTTTAGTTTGGCTCATCGGGCTGGTCACGCTGCAGTCATAGAGATGATATAGAGATAGGTACTCGAAGATTTGATTACATAACAATTACCAACAAGAATTTAGAAGTAGGTACGTTACGTTAAATTAAAAACAAACGTTGAGTTTCAATATTTTATTTACTAAAGAAAAGGAATACATTTTATCCTTTGCTAAAATATTTAGCATAATATTAATAATATTTTAATGAGAAAATGATCATAACATTTTAAACACTCAAGAGTAAAATATAAAATCTTGCTCTAAACCAGAGCCAACTATTTTATATTTTTCAAATCAATGTTTTACAATCTATTTGTCTCTAGTTATAAAAAAATTGCACTCTATAAATACGGGCAGCGAATAAGGTGTAACAGTTCTATCACTGCAATTGCGTTTGCTTTATTATTTATAAAACCCCTACTTAAACCTATGCCTTAAAAGAAACTAATATTAGGTTCTGGTCTAAGTTTAAAGTATGTTTCGTCTCATCTTCACAACATGATAGTAGACAGAGACAAAACATAGTTTAGATTTACAACAGAAGCATATAAGTTGGAGTGTGGTTGGAATAAAGAATAAATCATCATTATGATTACAGAAAATATATGAGTGTATTGAATGAATAGGTAATTTATAATTTTAGGTATAATTATAGATTACCAAACTATCGTCAGGTAAAGACATAGTAAATTGGAATATCAGATAGGTATGTAATAAGTGAATTTATCTGTAAATGATGACGTATACGTCTATAACTATTAGTAAACTTGTACGAAGTAATATGTATTAACTATATTCAAAAATAAAAGGTTATTCCAATTTTCTTTATGGAGTTTCTATAGAGCTGTTACTATGCGATACTAAAGGCACACTATTAGAAACTCACACCACTTACCATGGAAGATAACGGTTTAATTTTAAGCCGTGTTTTGTCTCTGCCATGTTTTTTTTATTGCAGACGAAACATAGATTAAATTTAAACAAACGCTATGTATTTAATATGGTATGTGATTATGGTCGGTTTATGGGAGGTTTAACGGACTTCCGTTACTACTACAGGTGCAAATAGGTAATATAGTTAGGCACTTCCCATAGTTACTTCATGATATACCGTCCCGTATCTCTTTATCACAAAATGCTTAATTTGTTGAATCTTCAAAAAAATCTTAGATTTTTGAAGAATGCGAGTAAGTAACATTTCTACATGCAGGTCCAATAAGTAATAGGTAGCTTTGTAAATTTTCTTATTATTTAATTCTACAAATCTTAAAACGATATCAGAACATTTTGTGACAAAGAAAATATTCACACAGAAAAACAATAAAACTCACAGAGCATAATTCTAATTTTAAAATTCAATTCAGTATGAGAGTAGGTAGAATCATTGAAGAATTTTTAAATAGAAAAATATTGCATACGCAGCGAAAATAAAATGAAAAGTATTTTTTGAGTGGATGAGGCTCACCGTACACTGAAATATAAGGAGTGTAAAATATACCCGATCGATTTAAATGTTTTATTAATAATTTATTTAAATTAAATTGCATCGTCAAGTATCTTCAGTGTATTTAAATTTCAGTGGATGATGATCCTAATCTACCTCAAATTAAAACTCAATTCTCGTATTTACAAAATATAACGTAGAGTAGGTATGTGATGGTTCGAGAGTAACGTGACGTAACGAGTTATATCTTAACATTATACTTTTAATAAAAGTTTGGATCACTCTTATTATATCCATTCCTCTGCAATTACAGTTACTTAGTTCTTTATTTCAATAAAAGTCTTCAATTTCTAACACTAAGGCTTCGAGTTCCAAAACAAAATTAAGCGGCCTATAATATACCTACTACGGTACCATACGATCTATATAATTCTCAATATATTATAAATCAATATTTTACGCTTATTACAAGAAACTTTCTAGGCATGTTATGATTACAATTAACATTACGAGTAAGTATAAAAAGGTGGTTCAGTAATTTAAACGTAGAAATGGTTATTGTACATTTCATCAATATTATTTTTTAGGTAATACAAAAACAATTCTTAACAATTCACCTTCAAAATTTTCTTGCGCTTATATACTAACGCTTACTTTAGTTACTTGACAAAACTAATTACATTACAGAACTTGCTATTTACAAGTACTAGCCTCACTTACGTATGTACGTGTACTTAATTTCCGCGATTACAAACTGTGAAAATGGCAACCATGAATGGTTTCATTATTTGTGTCAACCCTAAGTATGACTTGACGACTGCATTCAGAGCGCGTCAACTAGGGTTGATTCATAACGAACGGACTATACATACATTTAACTTACGACATTATAACAGTAAATCTGTAACATGATAATAGTTTTTATTAAACCTTCTAAGTACTAAGGACTGCAAGCTTATAAGTAAAAAGTTACATCGCTTGCCATTTTCGCGGTCCGTATACAATTTCGAAACAACTTTTGCCTTGTAAAGCATCTACACATAGCATGGGTTAATTTTAAAACAAACAATGTCTGTGCGTTACTTTGGTTAATTTTAAAATAAGTATATAAATTGGCAGTTATATTCATATAAAATAACAACTTGATTAAGTAATATAGGTATGTTAATAGCAACTCTACTTTAAATAAATAATTTACATTAAAAATCATGGCATCTTTGGTATTATAAAATTGAAATTAGTCATGAGTATTATGAAGGCAATCTTGAGAATGCCTTTATTATTATGATGTATAAAAATTAGCGATTGGTTACCACCAAATTGCTCTAACAAGTGCCAAAAGTACCCTTAAGGATCACATATTCTCACACACACAATAAATTGTATGTTGGTCTTTAACTGTGATAGGTCAATTATGGAGACTTGATTAGAGTTCTGAGGTAATATCAATGTGTTTTTACGCCTTGTCTACTGTAATCGCTACTCTAATGGCTCTCTAATGTCACACTACCATCAGTCAAAATTATAAACTGAATCATTGTAATGTACAAATTACAAACCTGCCACACACACTTAGGCACTAAGTCTTTACAAATAGAATTGACATTTCTTTACACACATTCAATTGTCAACAATGAGCGAAGATGATATTGAACACTATACATTCTCGGGGTCAAAAATAACTGCTAGCTAGTTTACAAACGAATTAATAAAGCGATTATTCAACAAAGAAACTCTAGGTCTCTTTGGCTATTAGAAAAATAGCAACAGGAACGTTTTCGAAAAGGAGTTTTATCAACGTTTTGGCCCACATTTCTGGAAAATTTAATTTATAGAAACGACAGTAGACAAAATGAGACGTCGTGTCACAGAATGTATGTACACAATGATCACAGTTACTAGTTGTAACTATACAAATGGCGCACCAACAATCTAAATTGGCATGTGGCATCACAGTGCCTTCTTAACTATTATATGTATCTATGTATACATAGTTACTAAATCTATAACATTATCCAATAATTATCAAAACGATCTCCTAGTAATCTAAATACACCCATAAGAAGCACTTTAATGAATGAGTAAGTATCAGAACTTTACATATCATTTTATACATGGTAAATATAATTTATATCATATTTTGTGTTTTCATAATGTCATTGTTTCAACTATAATATTATAATAATCATTTAGACTAATATAACTAGGCAAAACTTGACCTTACCACACATTATAAACTTTGTATTGTACAAACTTTGAAAGATCGTCCTTGACAAGTGAACTTTACTTTGTGGTGATATCAACAGTGTTGTCGAGTTACAGTAACACTAGAACTTTAGAATAAGAGAACCCTCGCTATATTTAATGACGTAATGCTAAAAATAGTAGGTATGTAAAAAGCGTATAGTGAGTCCATTGCAGGCTTTTCAATTTGTACCTAACCAGTACCGATTTAACGGACCGATTTAAAAAAAAAAACTGCAATGACAAACACATTTTCAAATTAATTATTCGTTAACGTGTTACCAACAAAAACTTATATTTTCACCTAAATTATTTGTAAACTATGTATATTCTAAACAATCTACAATTTGTTACATTAGGTAATCATCTTACATACATCAATCGATAATATTGTTCCGTCTTTTAAAAAAAATACATTATTTTTGTCTCACATCCTCTGACCGTAGATACGATCAATTTAGATTGTGGATAATCACCAGTACGTATATATTTATTTTCTTGGAAGAATGTTACGATCACATTTTCTCGTGACTTACAATCCATAAATAGCCATTGTTTATA
>OY982575.1:13566853-13756406 GCA_963859945.1 Euplagia quadripunctaria | reverse complement strand
CCGACGTCACCGCCGCGCCGTGGACGGGCCTGCTCAGCCACTCGCGGATAGACATGTACGTCTCGAATGAGATTTCTTCTGTGTCCATACATGTATCGTTCGAGCTGTAATATAAAACGTAATAATCTGTCAGGGAAATTAGAAGATTATTGAATTACTTTAAGTATAAATGTAAAGCCGATATGGTACTATCACCCTCAAAAGTAGCCGACCGCATCCAAATGTCCAAAACCTATTTACACGCACACACATTTACGCTTAACAAGACTGACGCCAGAAATAAATAAACATAATTAAAGTTCAAAATTGGCTAAACACCACATTGTACGAATCAACTGAACACCAAAATTTTCCAAAAGTCATTAAAAATTGATAACGATTTTTTTTTTAATTTGACATCTGACTCTTGTGTTAACTACTCCATTTGAATTTGTTAGTTTTTTCTAGCACCAGCTTGGCAATAAACCAAGCTTGGTAATCATTTGTTTAACTTCTTTTTTTATAAATCCAATGTTGATTTTGTATTTTGATATAAAATAATAGTAAAAATTTGCTATTCTGTTAATGAATTACCCGGTTTTTTCAATCCCGGTAATTTCAATGATACTTCGAGCGCTGATAAAAGTCACTGTTTTTCACATTGGCATCAAACTTCCCTAGACACTCAGTTAAAGTCCCTAGTGAATTTTGATATTTCAATATTCACGAGGATGAAGAGGATGAAGATCCAGAAAACGTGAACGGGACGGATGAAGATGTGTAACCGTGAACCCGAAAGTGAATTGGACAATTCGGATGAAGATCTGATCCCTGTCCATCATTGCTGTTGCATGTTGCTGCATAACGTAAGTGATAGAGGGATGAACTTCGAATAACTAGTCGATCTGAGCGACCAGTTCTTTGAAGTTCACTAGTCTATAAAAAATCGAATTATTAATTGTAGTACTTAATGGAAACACGATAATGCCGCTTAATGCTCAGTGTGCATCAGAATGGCTGGTTGCCTGTCTTATTTAGCATCGAGGTAGTGATTAAAAATTGCTACCTATTTGCTACCTAGAACTTAATAATTACAAGTAAACTAAACTGAGTTGAGTTATTGTTTTTACTTCAATATTTGCAACTTATTTGCTACCTACCCACCTATCAATTTCAGCCTTATAGCTATAACAGTTGAGGAGTTAGGATTATTCGAACCTTTCCATGGGATTTCCAAATCTATTACAGGCATCTATCCCAGGACAAAAAAATTAGTCGATGCTAAATGAGAGAGGCCAGCCATTCTGATGCACACCATGAAATCTGTTCGTTGGTTTCGGGAGAACACTCCCGAATATTGTCAAAATTCTTTTTCGACCAAAAATCCGATTAATAATGTATTATATATAGAGACTTATGGACAATAGCACTCCTCGAGCAAGGGATAATTTCGGTAATGATGCTATAAATATTTGGGAAGATTTTAGGAGACCAGACATATGCGACGAACTCCATGCGCGAGGGCCAATACCCGTGTATGGCCGACGCTTTTGTTAGGTGTGAGTACAAAAAGTATGTAATTAATTATAGATCCCAACAAACTAAGCATGGCGTTTCCAATATTAAACACTTAGCAGGGCACCTCCTGGGCGCCATTTATCTATTCAGCAAATAAATATAAGTGGAATATTTAAAATATTTAAATTTAATATTACCCAGTGTGGTATGAAGTCTCAGTGCCTCTAGGAACATGCGCTGTAATAACATTTTCTCCCTCCACTTCTATACCGGTCTCTCCTGTAGGCTCTTCTCCCGTCTCCTTCTTATTACCCGACTTCTCTTTCTCTTTTTCAGCCCCGTCTTTCATTTTCTCCGGCTTTATTTCTTCACTTTTCTGGATCTGTATTTGAATAATTTAAATGTTGAATATTTAATTGTGACATGGTATATACCTTATAACACGAGGATATTCACTTTTTTATGTTACCTATTAAAAGGTAAGGTAAGGTATATTCTTATTCCCTTAACACCAGTGGTTTCACTTGTAAACTGGCAACTCTATCCTACCATTAAATTTTGGCAACTCTACCTTAAACCTTTACTGCTAAATACCTCTATGTCCTCCGAGTCCACATCCATGGCAACTTGTTCATCTTCCTTCAGAGCTTCAGCCTCTTCATCTTCCTCTTGTTGTAGTGTTGGTTGTTGATCGGCTTGTTCTTTTGTTGCTGCGTCCACTGCCTGTTATAAATAAAAATACATATCAACACTTGCTAAGGGTTTCCAATTTTACGTTACTAGTGATCGCCCAGAGGCAGAAATTCGACCACAATTCATTGAATTATTGTTAAAAATAAAACTCCGTCGAAGGTAGGATTCTTTTTTTATTGATAACATTTGAGCTCGTGAGAACTAAATCTCCCGTATGAGTTGACTGTCAAACTGTCAAGTCAAAAGAGAAACTGCTCTTTATTAAACGTGAAAATGATAGGTCTAGATTTCTTTATGAAATGACAACTTCTGAGGTCACACTTTGCTGTTGTCTAACAGGGTGTTTCTGACAAATGGTCACTTATTTATCTTATGGCTCTGCATGCACACCAGCATGCAGAGTATAATAAATAAAAAATCCATTTAAAAGTTATGACCGTTTGAATTTCCAGGTATTACCTACCTACCTACGTTTCTCTAAAATAACAGATTAAATAATTCGAAAATAAAAATATGTTCTATTTAAAATCATTAACTGTACACATTCCACCTGATTTTATGGGAAAAGGGGGTCATAATACCTGGAAATTCAAACGGTCAAAACATTTAAACCGATAGATTTTTTTTTTGTAAATGGAATTATGAAAAAGAAATCTAGGAAAAAAATTGCTAGAGTGATTAAAGTAAGTGTTCCATTGTCAAATATCCCTGTATACTTCAAATGTTGATGATTTTACAACAAACTTTGAAATAGTAACGAATCTAATTAACTACTTTGTAAAAACGCAACTACCCTATTATACCAGATTTGCTTCTATACAAACTACAGCAGCATTTACCTGAAGATCATCCTTTTTAGCTTGCTTCACATGTTGGTAAGCGTCTGCTTCCTGCTCAGCGTCATCATCGTTATCAGCGCCTTCCTCCATCTCATTCTCTTTTTCAACGCTTAGTGTTTGTGCTTGTTGGCGTTTCTTCTCATTGACGTCACCTGTCCGATTTTATTTAATTAACGTTGCCATACAGTGCAATTGTTATGGTACGACAATATCTTACGACCTGTGTTTGTAGATATTTTATTGACAAAAAAAACGGAATATAATAAAAATTATGAATCCACACTATTGAACTCATGATTAGAGGAGGTTGGTTGATTGGTAAAATGCATTAGTTTTGTATCGACACGAATCTAGATTAATTTTTTCTTGGCAGATACTGCTATTAAGATATACCGTTTAAGATGTAAAATATTATAACAGGTAATTAAAGCCGCTCCAGCACTTGTTACTTACTATATTTATCTTGTATTTTCTTTGATAAACGAATGTAATTATTCTTTTAAGAAAATAAATGTTCTAAGCCTTAAGGTCAGTAATAAATACTTGTTTGAGCCAAAGTTGTTAGGCAAAAGAAATTATCATCAACAGATCGAAATCATCAGTAAACCATGTAGGTAGTACATTTATAATATTATTAATGGAGTACAAATAAATACTAACATTTGTTAACGTTTACGCCATTGTCATTTATATGTGACAAAAGTGCAAGATGCATTATTAATTTATTACACGAAATAAACACTTAATTTTTCACTTAACCATTAAATTTGTTCATAAAAAAACATTGATTTCGTTGGTCATGTATATGTGACAATGGCGTTCAAAAGGTTATATATTATTACATTTGAATAACTTACCCAATGTTCGTTCATGGTCTGTGTCAGCTGGTTTGTTCTCTCGCTTTTTCTGCTTGTCGTGTGAGCGTTCAGCGCGGCTGGCTGCTTGCTTCTCACCGCGATGGCCCTTGTCACTCTTATCTAATTCTGATCTACCCATCGATTGTTTTTCTTCCCCAACTTGTTCTTGAGCTTGTTCCTGTTCGATGTTACGATACACGTAAGTTGAAAAATAAGTTTCCAAAAAATACCTTAAAAATTCTTTTGTTGGTTTAGTGCATTTGAAAAGGGTAGTTGCAGATATTACATACATACATGTAAGGTAATACGTATTTGAACTATTTGTTATTTAATTAAACAGGACCACAGTAGATCGTGTAAGGCTTACCGGAGAATCCAATTTAAAAGATAACGTACCAAGCGCACTACCTCATAGATGGCGTGGAAACGTGTATGGAGAACACGTATTTTTTTCAATCGCTATATCTTAGAAATGGTAATTCTTCGGAAAAAACTGTAAGGATATTTTTTATAGATTTGGATGATCTATAATTTACCATTTGGCTGAAAAATGCAAAAAGAAATACATATTTGCGAGCTTTAACCTTGAAAACTTTTTTTGCGTTAATGGGATCGATGAGGACTTTTCACATTTCATTTATAATGTTGTGATTTTCAGCTGTATGCGAATTTTTGCAAGCAAACCCCTATTTTTCGAGCTTACCTGACCGGACTAGTAAATGTGTTTCCTTTCATGTTCTAGAACCTATAGTACAAATTGATGCTTACTTTTTGTCTAATTTTTTTTTTTAATTTAAAAATCTACAACCTGACTTTGTTTTGACATTGGGTGGAAATTAAGACACTTGCGAAAGTTCAACTTCAGAAGGGTAGGCAAAAGGAAGGTGTTGGTTAGCATTCATAGAATACTTAAGTACTGAAGATTACAAAAAATAGTTCAGAAGAAAATAGCCGTTCACCAAAAGACCATCCATCCGTCGAATATGCAAAACGCTAAGGACGCTTTCTTTGTGGCGTTACTATAGATGGTCGTCCTATCTAAAGCGTCGTAGCTTGTGTATTAAAATGGAGTTGTTCATATACATTACAGCACGATTATCTGCTGTCGTCCACGACTTTTTTACTGTATGCCAGACAGACTGTCAAGGCAATGGGAATATCTAAACTATAATATAAATAAATAAAATGTCACGACCTATCGTGATCGTGGCGACAAATAGTAGTCGCGACTATCTATCGTAGTTACAATGAAAATTTCATATCGTCGGACCCGAATCCTTATTTTCTTCACTTGCTTTTCCTTCGATTTCTTTATAAAGTAATACGTTATTTAAATATCTTATTCATTCATGTTACACGGGAGCTAACACACAGTACTGAAAACTGGGCGACTGCTGTAAAAACGACAAAGCGACTGCCGTGAAACAGTAAATAGTCGTCACAGCGGAAACAGTCTAGACAATACAATCGTTTAACGATAAAATTTCGGCGACACAGTGACGACAAATAGTCGTGATAACGGGAATAGCTAGGGACGATAGCCTTTCAACGGTAAAATTACATAAATAAATAACATAATATATGATATGGACTTACACTAGCAGCGGCTTCTTCATCTTTCTGCTGTTCAGCATTAGTCTCTACGTTATCATCAGTGCCTTTGTCCATTTCAGCATTCTCTACCCTATCTTCTGCAGTCGGATCATTATTAGATGGATTTGCTTGTGGATTAGCCTCGTGATTCTTTTGTTCCACTTCATCTTCTTCGTTTATATTCTCTGGATTCTTTGGCAATTCCTCTTTATCTTCTTTCTCTGGGATTTCTGATTCTTCGGGCTGTTCTTTTTCTTCTGGGTTTTCTATTTCTCCAGCTTCTGGATCTTGCTCTTCAAGACCTTCTTCAGTATCTGGTTTATCGGGGTCGTTTTCTTTATCCTGGTAAAAATACGTAGGTGAAAATACATATAATTATAGGACTTTCTTCATTTTGTGAGTCGATAAAATGCTTTTAATTAAATAGTTCGTTAGTATACCAACGTTGCATGCCGCAAATTCAGAAACTTTTGGGACGTTTAGCAATACATCCATGATAGAATGCCAAAAAAAAACGAGTTTATTGTCTTACATCTTGGACCATAAATTGACATTGCTTTCTCTGAATACTTGATCCCCGTTCATGCAAGACTCGACCTTAGCATATTTAACTTATTTCGTCTTTCACTCTTACATAAAATACAAAACCAACCTTTTCATTGCCGTCATCGTCTTCATCACCTTCCTTATCATCACCATCACCTTCTTCATCACTGGACACGTCAAGTCCAGCTTTATTATCTTTACCTTCATCTTCTTTGTCTCCCTGTTGTTCATCTTCCTCTGCTATATTTTCTTTCATAACTTCTATATCAAATGGATTCTCAGTTTCGGTTTCACCCTCCTAATAAAAAAATATAAATTATTACAAAAAAGTCTATGTAATCGTCTAATTAAAACATTAATACGTGTTATTAAAGAAATACGGGACAAGATGACTAGGCAATAAGAGAAGACTTGGGATCTAGAGGTTACAAACCAAACCCTACTTTCTCAGTTTACTACCGTGATGTACGTCAGACACTACTAACAGCAAATTAGCTAAACTGGACGATAATTATAATATTTATAATACTAATAAAAAAGAATGATGGCAATCTCCGATCACTTTTGAAAAAAAAAAACGTGGATATACATCTATATATTAATACGTGAAGCGAAAACTTTGGATCCCTTTTTAGGAAAATTGGGCGGACGGAGGAGTATGAAATTTCGCACACTTATTGTTTATACAGAGAAGAAGTGACGAATGCTAAAATTTTTGAACAATATTTGCTACACAGTTAAAAAAAAATGCAAAAACGGGTACATACAGCTATGAGTGTCCAGTATATATTTTGACCTGTCATGGTACAAAAGTCTATACAATGACAGGTCAAGTAATATTGGCCAATTAAATAAACCATGGTCGAAATTCGACCACCACGCGATCTCTAGTGCATATAAACATGGACCTTTAAAATGTTGTATATTTGTTTGGAAGCTCTAATAGATTGCCATATATATTATGTGAATATTGTGCAGTTTCAATAATATTACATATATGCGTGTCGTAATTAGTTACCTAGTTTTTTGAAGTCGGTTAATAATGTAAGTGATTTTTACTATATTTTTATTATAACTCTATTTATGTTAACAGCTACCGATCACTATTTGTAACATTTGATGTTCAGTTTGCTTACAACGTTTTTTTTTTAGTTTTTTAAAACTGTATATTTTTTTCTTTTTTGTTGGTTATGTATATATGCAAATTTTAGATTAGATAGATAGATACAGGTCAAGCTTATATGAAGCGTGTAATGTCCGCAATAAACAAAAATATGTGTTTTGCTGAAATAGGATGGAACATATGTTAATTGTTTTTATTTACTACTTTATTTCTAATTAATTTCGTCACTGGTTCGATTACGTAAAACAAATACCGACTAAACTAGTAATCGTCTAAAAGAAAACATGTCAGCATCGAAAACTGGGCAGACCATATGAAAGGTTAAGGGTATGTTCCGATATTATTGCGAGCACTGTTCAGTACTCGTCCTGGGGAGAAATTCGTTCCGTTATAGACTGACAGTATACCGCCGCAGTATCGTAGGGAAATATATGACGTCACAAACGTGGAGTTTTCGAGGTAAGGTGCTGTCAGTGCTGTCACATGGCTGTCACACTGTCAGGTTTATTATGCGATTTGACAATTGAATTGACAACTGACAGAACTGCGTTCCGTTATAAACAGAAACCAGTATAGCTAACTATAAAGGAGCGGCTTCGCAGTATACTGAATTAACGTTATACCTTACAGTGCTCTCAGTGTATATCGGAACGCACACTTATAACGCAGAAGGAGCTCACGAGAGAGAGAGAGACACAAGTTAAGGACTGTTCTCTCTGTCTGTGTGGGTATTATTTTCCAAGGTCTTTCTCTGCGACAGTATCGAAGCTGGATTTAAAGAAAAAAAGTTAAAAGAAATTGAAACAAAATTGTATGACAAAAACAATTTTACATTTTCATCGCCAGCCTCTTCACCATCCACATCCATGTTGTCAGGTAATTCAAAGTCTTCAGGCTCGGGCATCGGTTGTTGGTTGCCGTGGTATGGATCAACCTAACAGAAACAATATTTTTTCATTAACAATTACATGTAGTTTAAAGATTAGTCACATTAGTACAAAATTAAAAAATAAATTCTTTGCACTAGTTCGAAAGTATTAAAATACGGTAACTACCAAGAGTATATAAATATGCTATAGTAAAGTGCTCACATTCATCCCCTGTAGCACACACCTTAGTTAAATAAAATAATATTTCCTTCATATTTTGTTGGGAGTATGATTCTTGTCGTTTAATTAGCTAGGGAAATATTATGAAATCTTTCGGGAAAAAATTACATACTGGTTTCATAATAGTCAGAAAAAAGAGAGAGTCCTATTTCTTGTTTTTCTTAGGCAGTTTGTATCTGATTACAACTAGTCAATATCAAGCTGCTGTGTTGATTTCTTTAAAGCGTTGAATAAAATTATAAACCTCTGATACAAAATATATAGATATTATGATCTGTGCAAATATCTAACTTACATGATCATCATCGACTTCCGGTTCCTTCATTTCGTTAATATCTTTCTTCTCCTTTTTGTCTTTCCCTTCGGCACCGTCATCAGTTCCTTGTTCTTGTTCTTTAGGAGCCATTTCCTTCTCCCCTGTACTTTCACCCTTACCCTTTTCTTCTTTATCTTTTTTCTGACTTTGATCCTCCATTTCTTCTTCATCTTCTGAACCCCAGATTTGTTGGTCAAGTCTGTAGAAGAATGCTTATTTAATATATTTTTTATTTATTTTTATATACATGTGGGAGAGCCATGCTTCGGCACGTATGGGCCGGCTCGACTCCGCTCGTTACCACGGCCTTTGCATTTCGCCGCGTGAGTGAGGTTACCGGAGGCCTTAACCCTTCCCTCTCCCTTATTCCCATCTTTCCCCTCACCCCCTCTTCCCACTCTTCCCCCTCTTCTCCTACTCCCGCCTTAAAGGGCGGCAACGCACTTGTGACTCTCGAGTTGCAGGTGCCCATGGGTGGCGGTAGTCATTTACCATCAGGTGACCCGTCTGCTCGTTTGGCCCCCGATACCATAAAAAAACTGTTGAAGTGATCAGTACGGTGTATATTTAGAAAGTGCATATACATACTTTTCAGCAGCATTATCAGTATCACCCATCTGTTTGTCAGCGTCGTCTTCGTCGTCCTCTTTATCGGACTCTTCGCCTTCTGAAATAATGTAAAATTAGGCACATTTTTTATTATAAATTTCATCGTAGTTAATATTATAATTTATTTGAAGTCTAATGTTATGATACATTAAATGGTTACTACATATGCTTTAGAAGGCTAGACTAGCTGCATTACGTCATTCACAATAAAATCTAGATAGATAACACTTTATTATATAACATTTCATAGCATTACCGTGAAAGATATATTTACATAATTACATACCGATAATGTACAAAGGGCGGCCTTATTGCTACATAGATATATTTAGACATTTTACATTTTATTTTGAAACAACTACTTAGCTATATTCTTAAAATGCAGTCACCTTTTTTCTCAACATCTTGTAGATGTGAATCGAAGTCATCTGTCATGTTAACTCCTTTCTCTTCCTCTTTGCAGTCTCTATTCTCTTCATTTTTCTCTTCGCCTGGACGTTGAGCATCATCTAGTTGATCCTGTATACGAAAAAAAAAATACTCATGGTTAAAACGGGTATCGTTTAAGTCTGATCATAATCAATTGAGACAGCAACCTCAAGAAATACTTCTAACTCAAAGATGCAATACAAATAAGTATTGCAAATGCCACATTATATTATTATTTGAAGAAAGAGAAGAGTTATATCTGTTACATTGTAAAATTACAAATAAAGGTAGCTCTCTTTTTCTCATAATCTTACCTGATTTTCAATTCTGTCAGACACATCTTTCTGCCCCTCACCATCTCCTAGTCCCATTCCACCTGATAACTTCCCAGGACCACCGTCCCCTTCACCTTCTTCCATATCCAGATCTGATGGCTTACAGAAACTATAAAGAAACGCATCGTTATAATAACATTTAGAATCATATTGTGATAATATTAAATGATACACTTATGTTTTTACATGTATGCGTATGTAACTTAATGGCATAAAATAAAAACGGATCTGCTTTTACTTTAAAGATATTTTTAATAAAGAATACTTAGCAACGTGGATCACACATTACTAGTACTCTGTTTACCCCCACCACCTAAGCTAAATGCTTGTGTTCACGTCGGTAGCGTATCGGGTGGTATTTGAATTCGCAACCACTCGATCGCCAGTCAGATGCCTTAGTTATTACGCTGCCGTCGCTTAAATTGTTATTTAAAAATTTCATCCAATATATGTCATCTCATTTGATCGGATATTAATATAAGAATAGCGTGTTGAATAAAAAATAAAACTTAAAATATATAAAAGACTGTTATACTTTAGAAGAAGTAATGACAAAACTTACCCTTTAGAAGCTAAATCGGTGAAAATCTTAAGTAAAACAGACAACATTTTGCACGAAACTCTATGCACAGCCACCTTTTGCGTTATAAAGTATTGCACAAACAACACAGTCTGTTCCAATATTGGTACCAACCGCATCACCACACTCTTTATCTCATCTACGTCTTTATCCTCACTTAAGTAACTCACATAACTCAACAATAAACATTGTGTCTTATCAATTAAAGCCTCGAGCTGTAACATTTTGGAATCGTTGGTCAACTTTTCTTCCAAATGTTTTTTTAAATGTTTGTCTTCAACTATGTCTTTGGATTCTTCCTTGCTATCATTCTTTATTATTTCATCAATAGCATTCAACACTTCAGCGTTTTCTGTAGTGTCTTGTGGCAAATGATTTTTATATACTGATTGAATAATTAAGAGCATTGTAGCTATTAAGTCTTCTGTCTGCCGTATTATAATGTCAGTTGGTGCTGAATCCATTTGTTCGAATAATTTATCCCCTTTATCTGTGTCCAGCTTTTTCAGTTCCTCAAATGTTGCGCCCAAGTATCTATTTAGTTCCACTAAACTTCTTAATATAGGATGTTCTGGTTTACAACCGTCAATCGGTAACTTGAAAGTTAATTGATAATCGTTTATTAAAAGCTCGACATCATTAAGCATATTTTCCAAGTTCGCTACACAATCTTTTGCAACGTCAATGTGATTTTGTGAGATCACGAGAATGTTCTTTTTAACTAGGCAAACGTCTTTAGGCACATTTCTAGCAACTTTTTGTAAAGCATTTTTCTGCTTGTTGACATTACTTATTAGTGTTTTGACTTTTTTATACAAATCTTTCCATTCATCGCTGTTTTTGTAGCATCGGACTATTTTAGAGTCCGAAATAATGCAGTCGAAGTCTGGCTCGGATTCTGAATTAACACCCTTTTCTGGACATGATTTTATCAGTACATTAAATTGTTCAAGAACTATACTAGCGTTCGCATAACATTCTGTTAGAAGATCCAGTTTTGAAATCAAAGTAAACAGATTAACTTGAGTGCTATTGATATCTAACATATTCATAAGGCTTGTAGTAAGAGTGCGTAAGTCGCAGAGATGTTCCGAATATTTGGCTATGGATTTCTTTTGCGTATTCGTAAGTTTCTGAAAAGTGGTACATAATTTTAAATATACAGTACAAAATTGTTAAAAATATGGCATTAATTTTAGAATCGTAAAAATATGCAATTTACAACTTTGACATTAGTAAAAATAAACAAATAAATTAAAATGTATAAATATAACCAAAAGCTGGCAGATTCTAATATAACTCACCAACAATTGTGCGGCAAATCCTTTACATCTCTCGATGTTCTGTATCCCCAAGTCCTGATGAGGCTGTTGCAATGCCAATGTTAATGTTCTATGTCGAGCTATGTTCTTTTGGAAGTACTTCTCGCAGCCAGACCAGAGCAATGATAAAGATGCGTCGCAACGTCTGCAAATAAATTAACACTTATTAATAATCTTTTCGAGCAGGTTCCTTCACAAAATAAGACATTGTCGTCTTTTTTTTTATAAAAAGAGAACGAAAACGGTAAACATACATTCATACATACACTCACGCCTGTATCTCCGAAGGGGTAGGCAGATGTGTATTAAGACACCCACATTTTGGCAACTATACACACACCACACCACATATTGCCGCCAACCGGGTACGTTATGTATGTATGTATGTATCTATGTAACGGAATCTTTGAACGTGATTTTCACCCACTGTAAAGTATAATATTTACTGAAACACGATACTGTCCCATTGGTCCCATACCTGCACCAAAGCACCGAGATCTCTGGGGCAAATATGCTCCAAAGCATACGAAACGTCGGATTGAATTGAAACTTCGCACACTACAAAGGACCGATGACAATACAATATTAAAGACTAAAAAAGCAAAAACAAATAATAGGTTAAAAACTAAAAATAATACTTAAAAAAAAACTAAACAATACTCTTTTGTAACTAACTGAACTAAAACGTACAAAATAATTTTCTATAAGTAAAAAAAAAATAGTGATTAAGAAAAAAAACATTTTATCGTAAAAAAGCGTGGAGTGCCTTTTAAAATATTATATTTTGACTTTACTTTTACCAATATCTGTCAATAAAATATTTACAATAATTGACATCTAGCACCCCACGCATTTTTATGATAAAATTATTTTTTTCTAGTTCACGTTTTCTAGTTTACTTTTTAGTTCAGTGAGTTACAAAACCGTGTGTTTTAGTTTTTTTAAACTATTATTTATTGATTTAAAGATCAGGCAAGAGAAGGCAATTGAAGAAAAAGGATATGCTTGGAGGATGAGTGTTAGCTTTTTGTAAGGTTATATTAATAATAAGGGTGTATTAACACCAACCTGCTTTTCAAATAGCTAACAGCTGCTTCTATATCGACCGGTGGTATAGTGAAATCATATAAATCGTTGTCTGACGCACTCAGTATGACTAGACCAGTGCGGTAGTTGAGACCTAGTTTGGTGAGGTACTTGAAAAGATCAGCTAATGCTTTACGCTTCTGTTGAACGAAGTTCTTAGCTTGAGATGTCTGTTTCTCTTTTGGTAGCGACGTATCAACCTAAAAAACGATTATTTTTATATTTTAAAGTCATTGTACCCCGCGTGGGTAATGACCCACGTTATATTTATATGCGACGTTCTTAACGGGTGATAGTATCTTTTTTTGACATGTGAAAACCCCCATAGGTTATAAAACTGTAGTCTAGGACGGACTCGTACCAGCTAAAACCACACAGTGTTCCAACACAGAGTCTTATCGTGATGGTCTAAGGTGTATCCTAGGAAGTCCCTGTAAACCTCTTAGTCACAAAGACCCTTGTTTGTCGGGGTTTACATGGTTGTGAAATTCCAATAAGAGCCTCTAAGATTCTTTATTGCCTAGAACTGTTAACATAGGTACTAGATGTTCCCCGCGCGGCTTCGGTCGCCTGTAAATATTTATATATTTTGCGCGGAACCCTAATTATTTTCCAAAAAAAAAAAACATTAAGCCTAAGTTACTCCTTATAACACCTATTTGCCAGTGCCACCTATTCCCATGGCAATCGTACCACCCGTTTCGGAGATTAGCCGGAACAAACAGACAGACAGATAAAAAGTAAAAAAAATGTTGTATGTACCATGTAAACATTCGGATGCATTTAGTAAAATTCTGTTATTATGACAATACAAATAGAAACTTCAATTTTATTTGTTTGTATATCACTACATATTATAAAAAAGCCCCCCCCCCCCCCGCCGCATCGTTTAGGTATATAATTTATTAAGGTTTTGCGTAAATTGGTTGACATATGATGATGATCATTGAAGATGTTTCTGCTACCCGTGCGAAGCTATTACGCGGGTTGCTAGTATAGTGTAGTTTACTAGCAGCGCCCCGCGGTTTCACCCGCGTAAGTCCCGATCCCGTATGAATATCGGGATAAAAAGTAGCCTATATGTTAATCCAGGGCTCCAGCTATCTACATACCAAGTTTCATCGCAATCGGTTCATTAGTTTTAGGGTGAAAGAGTAACAAACATCCATCCATCCATCCATCCAAACTTTCACATTTATAATATTAGTGAGATTCCATTTTCCTTACCTCCCAAGAGCCAAGGTGTGTGCTAGTCTCGATAACAGTAGTCACAAAATCATCCAGCGCTTGAACCATAGCCGGATAAGCAGTGTTAGTGATAGTGTCCTTGCACAAAGTTCGCGCTTTGTTTAACAGGTTTGGTACCTTTGATATGAGCGAACTATCGCCAGGTACAAGCTTACACGGCTGCTCTGCTTCATCTAGATATTTCTAAAGAATAAAAAGGAGTGAAATATTTCATGTCTTAAATCGAACAACATGTAACTACATAAGTGCCATTTCCACGAGGAAGTTCTTTAGGGTAATATTTAATAGTATAATTATAAACTGTATTGAAAATTTCATAATGAACAATGGATGCTGTGCCCTAAATATCTTACTCTAACTAAAATGGTGTGTAGGTATTACTAAAACAACCACATTCTTACAAGTTCTGAACTCAGCTCGATCGACAAGAACGTGATAAACATCATCAAACGATAATATAAAAATTATGCTAAAAAATAGAAAAACTAACGTCATCTAGTGCCATAGGCTCATTATTGATCTTGCAATACTATCGATTGTAGGCATATACACAACTATAATGCTATACTATTTCTCTGATAAAGAAATGAAAATTCACCATGAAAAGTTAACGTGTTATGGAGTGACGTCACGTCAAGCCAGTGAGCGTTTACGCGGGAACTTTGAAACGTCAATTTTTTAATTGCTTTAAAAAATTATTTATGGGCTTTTTAACTTTTTTGTTTTTTGGTATTTTTATGTGATCCTTAACCTTTAAGATAGACTAAAAAAAAATTATGCGTATTTCCTATTAACACAACTGAATGTTAAATTGTATTGAGACTAAAATAATTGGTTTTCAATAGACAAAAAGCAGTTTAATATTATACACCTCGAGTCATATGAAAATTATATCATTTATAAGAAATTCCTCATTTAAATGACAACTTAAATAATTTTATTAGCAGTAAAAATTCGAGCAAAGTTGTTAGCTATTAAACAAACAAGTTAATTATACTACAGATAGGTCTACCCCGCAACCACTAGAACTACACTTAATTTTTAATAACATACAATAATTATTTAATATATTAGGGGTACTACCTGAATCGGCTGCGAATTAAAAAAGAAAAGGAAAATTAATTTCTAACTTTTAAAAGAAAGTATTGTTAGTGACATACACAATAATACTAAAATGTTTGAGTAATAGAAGAACAAAGAATCGTGAAAGAATTAATGTAAACGCAATCGTAGTCCCATATTGTGTTGCTACGTAGAAAAAAGATATATAAGGTCGGGGAAAAAGTTTCTTCGTATTTTATATACAAATTCAAGTTCAATCTTAGGGTTTTTGATCAAAAAACTACGACAAATAGTTTTGACAGTCCTCTCTTGATGTTAACCTAACACTACCCAAAGAATTCTGAAGAGACCGAAACAGGTAAAAATCTGAGATGCATGGTCAGGACTATAAATGTCGGATGCATTAACACTTTCCAACCAAACTCTCTCAATTTTTGCTGAGTGGCTAAAGATGTGTGTGGTCTGGCGTTATCATGATGAAAGACCAGTCCGTTTCTGTCGATCAATTCCGGCCGTTTTTAATCGACGAAAAAAAAAAGGAGGTTCTCAATTCGACCGTATATATATATTTTTTTTTAGGTTTGTTCAGCCCTCTCTCCGTTATCTATGAACCAATTTTGGTTATTCTTTTTTTGTTAGATATGGTATACCTCAAGGGTGGTCCCATGTCAAGGAAGTTAGGATCTGATGATGGGATCCTGATAAAATTGAGAGAAACCTTCGAAAATTGTAGGAACGAATAGTGTTTCTGTTTACTTTTCATTACTTTATCAGGTATTTGCGTTCAGAAATTATCACCTCATGTAGCTGAGCTGATGATGAAAAAAAATCATCAAATAAAAATCTTTTTAACAAAAAATTAAACCGACGAAAAGAACTAAAAAGCAAAAAGTTAGTTAGTTATTTATTTTTTGCTTTTTACTTTTCGTCGGTTTAATTTTTTGTTAAAAAGATTTTTATTTATTTCTTAATTTCTTGCTTGAGTCTCATTACTTTTTGGCAGTAGAGATCCGAATGGATAGTTTTACCCGGCGGTAAAAGCTCATAATGAACGATGCCCTTCCAATCCCACCTTACACACAGCATCACCTTATTGCGTGTTAGCCCGGGTTCCGTTACAGTCTGTGGAGCTTGACTACCCTTTGACCATGATCTTTTTCGCCCGTTCATGTCGTAGGTGATCCACTTTTCATCACCAGTGATCAATTTGTTTCAAAAATGGTTCGGTCAAAATACGAAAAGATTTTTTCCCCAACCTATTTTCATAATGGATCAAGTCAGTCACTACGTTAGACATATGTGTTAGTCAGTTTATGTAGTTAAGATTATGAAAATTCTTGGATTCATATTTTTTTAAATGTCTTTACTAGATGAAGATCATTACTAGATAGTTTTTTTATGAGTAAAAAAATGTGGCTGTGTGTTAAATAATAATTATATTTTACATTTTTTTTATTGGGTACACCCATTGATATATAAAAACGTTAGATACACAATCAACGCCAAAAAACGTCCTTACCAAATGAGCACCACATTTGACTCCATAAGTTCGCCTATTTTTTTGTATGAAATATGTAACACGAGCCGACCACGATTCTTTGTGACTAGTAATACACTACAGACATTATACATTGATGTTTTTATATCAAACTATTATAGTATATGTTTTTACGGACATTCATTGTATAGTCTGGCTTATTAATAGGATGGCATTGAGCTAAATATATGCGCGTAAAGTATGTAGTACCTGGTGCCATTATTGTGTGTGTATCTATATATATTATAGATATATTTGATCGAAGGGAACAACACTATTGGTTCTTTTAGTATTTTATACTTCGCAAGTTAATAACGTAGTATTAATAAACCGTAATATGTTCGTGAAATGATTTTTAAATTATGATTTTGGGAGCAAATATATCCCGTAAATATGCTTGTAAGTACGAGTTTCACACTATCAACGTAAATATTTTTGGTAGATATACTATTTTTATACTAAAAACAATTGTATACATCATTTATAAGCACGTAAAACTACAATATTATATTTAAATGTATCTAAATCCACACACAAACTTACTACAATAGAAGATGATCGACAAGAACCGAGTTTCCTAACAAATGTACCAATTACCTTTATATTCCTGGCCAGTACGATGTGGTTGGTGACGTCGATCATGTACGCGCCACCCGCGGGCGCGGCGGCGGCGGTGGCGCGCTTGGGCCGGTCCCAGATGCCCACGTGGTCGCCCGTCACCTCCGTCGTCTTGTCCACGAGGCAGCTGCCTACGCTCTCCTTAAGAACGTTCTGGAAATTAATGTATAAAGCGATTAGTAATCCCAGTGTGACGCCTGACACCGTCGCGGCGGACGCTTCACTCCTTGAAAAAGGACCCCCGTCGGGTCCGAAACTAGTCGGGCATCCCCGAAATACAAACGTGAGTAAAACCGTATAGTTTCTAATAAATATAAAGCGATTACTTTCACTGTGGAAGTAACTTACTGCATTGAATGTCGTCAAGATATAATAATTAAAGAGCAATGACCAAAAGTGGTACCAATGTTTCTCACGCGTCAAACTCAAATTATTGTAGTAATAATTCTCACATTTTTATACAACTATTAGCGTCAGGAATATGGTTTGTGAACAGGGGATATAATTTAAAAACAATATAAATATTTATTTGGTTTCTATTTATATTCGCATTGCCATTGACGTTCCATTCCTGTCATTCATAATTTATAGTTCCGGTATTTATATTAAAAGAGTTATTAAAAAATGGATAAATAAACAAATAATTAGCCGATATAGTAAATTATTTGAAATCCAAATATATTTTTATCTTAAAGTAAGGATAACTTTTTTTATTCCATTAATCGATTTTGACCAGATAGGTATTGATTATTAAAACGAAACGGTTCGGCCTTCGTGTCAGCTGTCGGCGTATCAACGTACGCATCGAGTGAATAGGCATTGTATTAACATTATACGGTTCAATTACGTGTTAACGTAAATTATTTAAATGTAGTTTGGTGTTGATGCAACTCAGTACAGAATTTCATACATTTATAAGTAATTAAATTTGTGTGTAATAATGTGCAAGCGCTTCGTACGCGTTCAGGGTAGTCTTTATACGAAAAAACCATTTCAGTTTTGACTGACCAGGTACGACACCCAGTAAACTAGATATGTCAGGAATCACGGAACTCAAGCACACCTTAGTGCAATCAGCTTCATGTCCGGTCTATACGACTCCGCGGTGCAGTGTGAGCGAGAAACATTGAACGCCCAAAATAGAGAGAAACACAGGCTATATGTGGCCAAATGCGTACAAATTATATAAGAAACAATCCTTTTTTATTTACTTTGTAATAATGACCATATATATATATATATAAATGAATCCCTATTTCCATGTTTCTTAATGTCAGGAGAAGGTTCTTATGAAAGAAAAATTAAGAAAGTGGCGCAGAAAATATAAAAACCGCCTATTACATTTTTTTGTGGGTATCAATGCGAATTGTCGGTTATTACATAAATATACAAACCTCAAACTCTTTAGTATGTTTGTGCAGAGCTTTGTGACCCTTCTCAACTGTGTCTTTGACACTCCAGTAGCTCAGATCTCGGTCCCAAGTGCATATTTTGACAAAGTCCCGTAATTTCTTCTCAATTGGTGCACGTTTCTCTTTGATGTGGGAGGCTATTTGGGCACTGAATTGAGAGTAGTAATTGAACGTGTTCCAAAGGATTGCGAGGAGTTCATCTAAAAGTAAACGATACGAGTTAGGCTTGAATTTCTTGTAGAAGAAGTATTTATTTTCGTTTTTCTTTCGGTCTTAATATATTTGTATGAAAAAACCCCAAAGAAACCTTCTTATTTATGATATATGGGGGCAAATGAGCAGGTTATCTTGATGGTAAGTGACTACCGCCGTCCTTGAACACCCGCGAGTCAAGAGTCACAAGTGTGAGGCAAAATGTTTCTTGGCACAGTGGTGGAGTGCCAATTATCCAAGTGATGGGATGGGTGTTTTGTCGCATTGAGCGATAGCCAAAAGATACTATACTTTAAGACGTACCTCGTTGTTCACTTTGTTCCAAATGCACCAAATGACAATGATAAATAAATATGATGTCGAGTCTCACTTCATACTCGGCCAGGTTAGACTTTTCCATAAAGTCCCTCAACACAGATATGACTCTTTCGGCCTGATTTTCCTCCGTCTTCTCTAAATAAGAGTTGATTACTGAATATAGGTAAAACCAGTACTTGTGAGCTTCCGATTGTTTTCTGCAAGTATTAAAAAGTTTATCACTACATATTATAAAACAAAGGCCCCGCCCGCTGCGTCTGTCTGTTCGCGATAAACTCAATAACTACCGAACGGATTTTCATTCGATTTTCATCAATAAACGGAGTGATTCATGCGGAAGGTTTAGGTGAATAGTTCATTAAGGTTTTGTGTTAAACGGCTGAAATATAACGATGATTGTTGAAGATGTCGGAAAAATCAATACATGCTTTTAGATTAGCTATTAGAGGGTTTCTACTAGATGATAATTTAATAAGGGAAACAAGTCTTAGCAAAGTGAAATAGCCATATAGCCCGAAGAACTGACGTCTAATGGGGAACAAGCGACGACCACTGATTGAAAAACGCAGTGAGGGACGTCCTCTTTAACATAGAATGAAAACAGGGTAAAAGTGACAGGACAGTGACGGTGATGATGATGATAATAAGTTAAAACGCTAGCTAACTTTAAAATGATAAGCCTTAAGTCTACCATAATATGAATAGTAAACTAATGGAAAGCCATTATTCATGTACTATTCGTGTATTCGGCTGTACGTGCATACGTGTGTACGTGTGTACGTGTGTACGTGTATACGTGTATACGTGTGTACGTGTGTACGTGTATACGTGTATACGTGTGTACGTGTATACGTGTATACGTGTGTACGTGTATACGTGTATACGTGTGTACGTGTATAGGTACTCCATATGTAACAAAAATTTGTGTGTTGTCACATATCAAATGAAAAAAAAATTATGAGTCTAGACTCAGTAGAATAGTTATTAAGTTAAATGATAACGAATGAATGTTTGTATATTTTTTGTTTTTATTTTACTCAATAGCAGTACAGTAGTAAATGTTAATGCGTTGAGTAATTGCTCTGTATTCGAAAACGAACTTAGCACTCACCTATGATACAAATTATTAAGGCATTCTTTCCAGTTCGCCATCTCCAGTTTTCTCCAATTGATGATCTGTTGGCCCACTGCTAGCGATACGTCAATTAAATTGTTCCCCTTGTGAGCGTTCTTGTTCCATTCCTCAATCTTATCCCGCAGTAATTCTAGACCGGTGAGGAAACGACTCACTGGACTGGTTACTGAAAAACCTAGTATCCTGTTTACTATTACCATTATCTGAAAAAAAAAATCAGTTCAAGCGTTATACGTAGTTCATTCTTTGCTCACCGATGTTTCGAATATGAAGATCCAGGCTTCTTTTACCAAGAGCACAACCTTTTCAACCAAAATCGACGCGTAACGTAATATAGCCCTTATCGTGGTGTGACGTATGCGTTGTTAAACCAATCCCTTAAACTTCTCATGTTCTCTCTAAATCTAAAACCTTCGAATTTTGCTCACTTCCACCGCCAACTCTAATTCGAGTCTGAATCAGCTGCGTCTTACCCAAACGCGGAATTGCTTGATTCATACCATCATACAATAACCGTTTTAGCATTTGATTAATTTACAATCATATACAGTATCGTAATAATTTATAGTTTATATCGGCCATTATTATAAACTTGATATTATTTTTTAATGAGTTATAGTTTTACCTCCTTTAAAGTAGGGAAATCCGGCCACTGATCCAGTAAGGTGTTCGTGCTCTCTTTCACTCTATGAAGTAAAGGAACACATTGTTTTGTCTCTGACACCCATGCAGATCTGTAGAAGTCCACCTTGCTGGATGATTCTGAAAAAGAAAATTATACTGAATTACTATGTATTGAAGAACTGCCTCTATTTCCAAAGCCGGTTTTATTTTATTGAATAGTTTTTTATTTAAATCTGAGAAAGAATAGAACAAGACAAAGATTTTTGTAACAAATTTTATAATAGGAAGCATAAAAGAACAGTGTAGGTGAACGAGCTTGCAGCGAGATGTTTATTGATTTAATAAAACGAATTATACAACACGAGACTTAAAGTTGTTATTAAATTTACAAGTTACATTACTTTTTTATTACTGTTGGTTATAAGAAGATGCCATACAAGTGACGTAAAAAATACCGTCAGGAATTCTTAGAATACACATAGTATAAAACAAAGTCGCTTCCGCCATTTGTACGCTTAGATCTTTTAAACTACGCAAGGGATTTTAATTCAGTTTACACCAATAGATAGAGTGATTCAAGAGGAAGGTTTATACGTATAGCGTATAGTTTAATATTGTTTTGTGTTAATTTGTATAATCATATGACGATAAATTGTTCACCACATTAGTATCTACATTACACTCGTGCGAAGCTGCGGCGGGTCGCTAGTAGATAAATAAGTTATAAAACGAATGTTCTTCTATATATCTATAATATATATGGGTATAGCATTTACTTTTAATCACCCCGAAAATAACTCTATCTCACTTATTAAAAGTACAACATACCCTCGCCATCCACCTTAGCCTTGATCTGCGATAAAAGCACCATAAAACTCGGTGACAGCACCCCTTCAAATTCAGCATCGAGAGCCTTCCACGCGTTGTTCATAATTCGACTAAACGTACTGTACCGCTGTAAAAACGGGCTTATGACGTCATTGCCAATTAATTTTTTTCGGGCTGGTAACCATTCTGCTGACGTCATCGTACGGACTAAGTTCGAATGCCATTTATAAACTAAGGATACGTCTTGGGGACATAATAAGGCTTTTGGTTTGTTCTCTGTGTTGCTTTGTGGTTTTACTGGCTTTTGTTCCAAGGTATTCTGTTTGAACTCGGCGAAATCTAAGTCGGAGAATGACGGGAACATTTCTTTTATTTCCTCGTTGGCTATCGCTTCTTCGTCTTCATCCTCGCATTTTGATCTACAAAAGATAAATGTTTTATATCACACATCATTTTTAATTCAATCCTGGTTAAATCGTCTTCTTTAGAAAAAAAACTGTCAGTCGTAGGACTACACGTCACAAGTGAAAACATAACTTCACAATGTATTTGCATATACATACACACACACACATCTGTATAAATATAATTAGGTTAAAAATAAAAACTAGGTAATAACATATCTAAATGTATACATAGGGTACACTGGAAGCTCTGAGCTCCTGGCCGCTCATAAATGTTTGAATGTCGAATATTATATTTTTTAAATATAAGAAACTCGGCTCCGTCTTACAGATTTTCCATCAGGTCATGTGTCCTGACGCGAGTTTAACATGTTTACCCATCCCAAAAAGTGCACAACGCCGCTAAAGAAGTTTTCACTTCAAAAATCAAGAAATGTTTCAGAACATCTATA
Source organism: Euplagia quadripunctaria (assembly GCA_963859945.1). NCBI lineage: Eukaryota > Metazoa > Arthropoda > Insecta > Lepidoptera > Erebidae > Euplagia > Euplagia quadripunctaria. The sequence continues at coordinate 13,733,621 of OY982575.1, read as the reverse complement.
AATTACACAAATAGTTTGTACTACGTGTTAATAGTTAGTAACTAGATCTTTCAATGCTATTACAATTCATTGTTTTCTAGTCCCCCTAGTTTATTACCCTTATTTATTTATTACCCTTTTTGCCCTAGTGATTTTTACTATTACTACATATTATAAAACAAAGTCTCCCGCCACGTCTGTCTGTCTATTCGCGATAAACTGAAAAACTACTGAACTGGTTTTCATGCGGTTTGCACCAATAGACAGAGTGATTCATGAGGAAGGTTTAGGTGTATAATTTGTTAACGTTTTGTGTTAATTGGTTGAAATATGATGATGATTGTTGAAGATGTCTCTACTACCCGTCCGAAGCCGGGGCGGGTTGCTAGTAATTATTATAAAATAAAACTCAGCCTGTAGTATTCTGTTAGTCTGTTTAAATTATCTATAGATAGTAGAGTAAACTTACTTAGTAACGTATAAAGCCTCATCATCCTGCTTCTTCTTCTCAATATCTCGCTGCTGTTGTTCCCAAACCTTAACGATTTCGTTTAAAGTAGAGGTCACGACTAGTGCCATAGACTTATCAAGTTTATCTAACGCCGTACAATGCATTCTCAACTCGTCCAGGTTCATTTTTAATAGCCTGCAAAAATACGTAGCTTAGTGTAATGTGCAAATATTTGAGACAAAAATAGAACTAATAAATGAAGGAGATTTAGAGCTAATGCGCACCGATGACTTAATTCACCGTCCAAGAGTGACGGATCAGTATCCGTCCCTCTTGGACCAGTAGTTGGATATGCGCACGTGTTATTATGTCGGGTGACACTTTTGTCCGCTATTTCACCAGCAAAGCTAAGACAAACCTCCCAGGGTGTCACTAGTGAGGTGACGAAATTGTCAACGTCGCGGCATCTCCCAAACCTCGAAGACAACTTCGTTGCAGATAACCGTTTCTTTTAGAAGAGTATGTCAAAAAATCTAGCTCGAATTTCAAACATATGCAGTAACTGTTATTCTTGGGCACTTTCTACCTGTTTGTGATTTGACATGATTGTCATTTTTTCTGACAAGGTTGTCACGCTTGAAAAAACGTTGTCACAGTGACAAAAGACCCTTCCGCACTAGTTTATACTGTACATAAAGCAACAATACTCAAACAATACTACAAGCATAATGTTGTTTCTAATAGTAAGTAGGGTGTCAATGCGTACGCATACGCGAGTGTTATAGTGCATACCGTCCGACAGTCCATGCGCTTGTTTGGCCGCTTAATCGTTTCTATTATTATTTATTTTAGTACTAGTAACGTCGGTCACAAATGGCCAGTATTCTTGTTAACCTTCCAGGTAAACTAAATGCTTGTGTCAGGAGTGGGTTTACGTCGTTCATAGTTTAAAAGATACTTGTGCAACTCAAGGGGTTAATAAAAAAAATCTGTGGATACTAAAGTTGCTTGATAAGAGTTTAAAACAATTAAGTCATCTTTTGAATAAATTCACACAATGTTGCATAGTAAACATTACTTAGTAGGCTACATTAATAATTGAAAGAATAATGACTTACTGGATCTGCTCCATCTCAGCTACAGGATTGCCATCACTGTCGGTGACAGCTTTATTCAACAGCTGAACGAACTGTTTCGAGAGAAACCTATTCAAATACTCTTCGTTAAGACCTTTAATAGGTATTTTATTAGGAAAAATCATCAATTCTCCCACAAAGTTCATAAACAGTGGACCATTTTCTATTTTAACTATGTACTCCTTTACCAAATCATTCAGGGATGTTACACTGTATATTATCTGGGATAAAGAACTTAACAAAGGTTTTGCTAAGTCTGGGAACGCGTCAGAATATTGTTCAACTTTTTTGTAAAAGGCGTTGACCGAATAAAGCCAGGAACTCGTCTGTTTCGTAACTATATGCCCGTTGCGGACATCGGACTCTTTCATCGAACTGGTTGTGGAACATATGTAAAGATTATTGCACGTTGACATCAAGTTCGTCATTAACTCATTAGTCGTTTTTGAAGATAAAACTGATTTCGTGAAATGTTTGCAATCCTGAAAAGATATAATATCTATGAAGAAATATTTTTAAAAGATAAAATTCGACAATGGTGTCAATTCTGTTGAATTTCTCTCTTAACTATAATTGACTAAATTTTCTTCATACAAGATGTAAACCTTGTATCCTTCGAAACAAGGTCTTATTTCAAATATAAACAAGTAGGTAACATACGTCGCTATCGAAATAAGCAATTTATTTGTCGACTAAAGTCTGACACGCTTAAATAAACTTTAATACTACGTAGCGAGAGCCGCTATCCCTTGAATGCCATCTCTTTTGCTCTGTGTTTTTAGTAAGCGTCTTCGTAGGTGTCGATTAAAAAAACGTCATCTTAGTTCGCTTTGAACAAGTTTTTGTACGGAAATTATACGGCATTTGAATAAATGGGGACTCTCGCTGCGTTCAAATAAAGTTGAGTATACGTTGACAGGTTTTAGTGAAATTTAGTGGCGCTGAGAAATAGGCGCCAGCAACAAATAGACCTTGTTGCGAAGAAGACAAGATTGATTTCATATGAAGAAATTAAGTTAGGTTTTAGTTTAGTGAGTCTGACAATAGAATCGGCACCAATGTAAATATATTTAGTATATTTGACTGATATTTCAGCATTCAATGGCTTTTTTTCTAGGGTTTCAATGACAGATTCTGGCAATCAGCAGGGCTGGGCAGATTTTAATTTCTTTTTGATACTCTATATATTGCATCATTCAGGTATTTTACTTACTTTCACAAAGCTGGTGTACGACGGTTCGCCAGGCCTAAACGTATTCCCTAAAGCATATTTGGCAGCCCTTTCGAAAGTTTGTCTCTTCATATTTAAGATAATCTCACAGTAAGGATGCACTTTTTTAAGTTCACATAATCGGCTAGTTTCTAATTCAGAAACTTTGACATCGGATGGCCTTTCGATCTTCCTATAATCATTAACACTGCCAGATACAAGACCGTGGAAATAGTAAGAGCTAAGGAGATTATCGAACATACTTATATCTTCTTCGATATATCGGCTTTTGAGTCGGTATTTCTCAACGTGATCTACCGAGTTCATCTCAGACATTATTTGGATGGATAGAAAACTAGTCAAAAACGACAATTGTGCATTTAACATGTTCGTTCTTATCCCATCCTGCTCTGGAATACTTTTGAGTTCTGTATAAATGGTGAAAGACGTCCTTAAAGTGTTTACAAAGTTTTGATCTTTGATGTGTTCCAGAAGATGTTGTATACCCTCAGTAAGAAAATCGTCAAATGATTTGTTTTCGTTTGCATATAAGGAATATAAGCACGACAACAGTTTTTCATATTTTTTCATTTCAAATTTTCCGTCTGATATCCTGTAAATACATATCATTATAATCAATAATATTCCTAACAAAAATATAGTTAAACTACTAAGGAAACTTGACATAAATATTTATAATGTAGCTACCAATTTAAACTGTTAACCCATATGTCTTATATGAGAAATATTACGCCATAATGAGTACTTTACACATTAATATTACTCATGTCATTTTATTAGTGTAAAATACTCACACTTTTGAAGACGCTCCCGTATTCAGAGTTGCAATGTTCTTCCACAAAATGTTCAAAATGGTACCAAGCTGTGTAGAGTAATCTGTTCTATCCTCCAAGGACACCGCTTCATATGCAAATAGATGTTTTGATTCTGGAATATATTGATAATAAAATATTGAACAAGAACATTGTCAATGTTAAAACAGAAGCCATTCCAGGCTGAATTATATTTGACTGCACGGATGGCGCAATGGTTTAAAGTGGTCACTTTGCTACTACGCCGCACGGTGGTCCGTGCGGCGTTGTAGCGAAGTGACCACGTGGTCACACGTGGTCAACCGAATTTTTAATGGATTAAAAATAAAAAGATACTACCATACTCGTGAGACAGTCTAAAGATCACATATAGCTAAATCTATACCTGATATCCCGTTTTTTATGTGGTAGTTTTTGACACTACAGTTCGCTGCTTGAAATGTTCAGTTTCAGAATTTTTTCACTGATTAAAAATTAAAAGATTACAATTGTAGCAGTTGGACATGTTAGTAGACTGTCTCACGAGTATGCAGATGTTTATTTTTAATCCCTTAAAAATTCCGTTAAAGCGAGAATTTTTTCCATTATGCACCACCGTGCGCCGCGTCGAGTGTTGTGGGTTCAAATCCCTCAAGGGGCAAAAAATTGTGTGGTATACAAACAGCCGTCGAGAGTCTGGGTGTTCTTTGTGTCCGTTGTTTGAATGTTTGTGAAATCCCCCGCGACACAGGAATATTTCTAATGCGGGAGTTGTCTCTTTTTTAAATATGATATAATATATGATGATATGATATATCAGGGAGTCAGTTCTACAAGTAAACAGGATATAAAGCGCAGCAAATGTCTACTCATCATAATAGTAGTCATATATTGTAACCGTGGTATGTGGCACAGACTACGTAGTCTTGTGGTCAAAAGGTTGTTTTTCTAGTTATTTTTTGTATTGAACGGACAAAGCAAACGTTTGGTGACTAGACACTAAAGCTCCGCTCGAGTGGGTAGCCTTTCCCGTACTAAGCAATTGTTCATTAATCACGTAAGGTTCGAAAGGGGGGGATGGGGTTTGGAAAAAAATCATGAAATATCAGAAGTGGGGAGGGGCGTGTAGTGAAATATCACGTGTATTTATTTTTTCGTAGAATGCGCTATTATATCTGTTTATAGATAATATTGTGAATTTTTTAAATATATTTTTAACTAAAAAAATACACGTGATTTTGGCTAGGGGGGTGGGGTTAGTCTAAAACCTCACGACGTATCACCAGGGGGGGGGGGTTAAAAGTTGCTAAAAAAACATGACGACCCATTATGTACTAATAAATAATAAAAACTACCTGTGAGCAAAATGTTATCCAAATCCACTTAGCGATAAATGTGTCTTTGAAATACTTACATCTCCGCGAAGTAGTCCGTATATATGCATAAAGTACTTAAAAAAATAACAATTTGAAAGTGTCTGATAGTAAAATACCTGTATTATCAGTAGAGACAGTGAATTTCTGCAAGTAATACGGTAAGAGTGCCACACAACTGGACCATCTCTCGCTATTGATCGGGACTTCCTCTAATCTTCTATCCTCAGAACTTTCTACTATTTGTGCAGTTAAAAATGGCATAGGATAAAAGGCTGGCGAATACACAAGAGATTTGTAATATTCATCCCAAAACTTCACAGGAATAGATGATATTCTGTAAATAAAATGTACGTTATATCGATGCGTGGACTTCGAAGCTAGTCTTTGAGTCTCTTTAAATATTATATATTATGTAGGAAAAAATGGAAATAATTTACCTTTCAACAATTTCTGGTCGATAATCTTCTAAGTGCACCATAACTTCTATTAGGTTCAGCAAAGCAGGGGGAAATCCATTAGTGACTTTGCCTAAGTGTATCAGACTCACCAAAATATCAGAAAATTTACTAACCAATTTAGGTTGATCTTCTACATTTGTTAATTGAGAGATCATGTCTATGAAATCCCCCTGTACAATAGTAAATATTCTTTGAACCACATATGTTATCAGAGGCAGGAGTTTAACTCGTGGCTCTACTCTTATGATTTGGTCATTATCTGGTAGCTTAGAAATATTTTCTTGTATTACATCTAGTGTTCTTTTATTGGGCACATCTAAAGCCATATTCATATCTGTCATGATGTAGTTATTCAAACAAAGTTTGTTCAACTGTTTTGAAATAGGTTGAGTCATGTCTAACGATAATTGACGGTATATTTTTGTTTTCTCACAGCACAAGTCGTATTCTTCTTTGTTGAAAAACAATTTTGGTTGACCATAAATTTTTCTGAGCTTTTTGCTTACTTTAATCATTTGTGTGTTGTCTTGATCACTATTCGCCATAATGTGTTTAATACGAGAATTAAATTCTTTAACCATCTTTTTATTTTCAGGTGAAAGTTTAGCAAAGGGTACAATCAAATGTTTATGCAACCATTTACTATGAGCATATAACAATGGAACGACATCTTCTTTTAACAATTGTCGGCGTCTTCCTTCAGACGGTACAAAAATATCGTTGTTCAATTGTATAAACAACCAACTTCGCCAATTCAATGCTTGCATGATATAGCAGGTTGTTTGATCGTCTAAGGAACTTTCAGCAAGTTTAATAGCGCTTGTAATATACTCATCAACGATTTCAAGATAACTTTGACAGTATTTCAATATAGGGTATTCAACAAAATCATCTGTTAAATCATTAGACAATACAGCCCTTGAATAATCCAATATCGAAAAAGTCTTCTTTGAAATTCTTGTTTGCATATACGATATGGCAGTCTTTAGTATGTTATTGTACAATAATAACGACTCCATATTCGATGAGTGGATAATTGTGTTGTCTGCGTCATATAACTCTGTGTAATATCTTTTGTGTGACTGCAGATCTGTATAACCTGACAAGTACTGGAATGCTTCATCATTCAGTGGTTTTGCGAATTCACACATTGGCCGCATGAACTGATCTTTTAAACTATATTGTAAAATAGTGTGTACCAAACCTATTAGGTGTTTGGGAACTTTTTGATACATAGTAAACAAACTACCAAAAACGGGTAATGAATTGACAGAAATGGCCTGAACAGCAACATAGGCAATTTGCTTAGCGATTTCTATCGAAGAGTTTGAACATAGTCCTTTGATAGTGAGTGTGTGGTCTGTATTGATATGCTTACTGTATTCCTGGTCACTAACAGCTTCTGTTAGAGCCTGCATCATAATGTTTTTCATTTCAGCAAGAGACATTATAACGTTAGAGTCGAAGTCACCTCCGCACCTCGGTTTGATATAAACATCAGAGAAACTACTAATATAAGCAGTTTGTATGTTAATGCCGCGGACTATTTGTTGCCAAGTTAAGTGCGCCGCTTGTAATAAATGCGAAATGGTAGGACGTTCGAATCCTGAAAATAATAATTCAATTATTAAGTTATTGTTAATCACAGAAATTAAAGTTATAAAGGAAGATGACAGGTTCAATATAGTACGATATAGTTTTATGAATATAATAGTTATCATTTCCTTTCGAAATCACACGTATTTAAGTTTTTTTTTATAGTTGTTTTATAGAGACTCAACGGGGGTCTACGTTGGCGTGAAAAAATGGGGGTTCACTAGTTGCAACTGGGGGTCCACGAAGTTTTTTTCTGGTTTTGATAGTAAATTAATTCGTGAGATGATTCGTGGGAGAGCCGGAGTGATGCTTCGGCACGTATGTCGAGCCGGCCGCTCGACCGGAGTGGAGGAATCCGATTGAAATATTTCAATTCGAAAATAATTGAAAAATAAATTATTGTTTTCCGATTGAATCAGATTAAAAGTGATTTAAAAAATGTAATCAGCTTCAAATATTTCAAACGGGTTTAATATGTTTGAATCGGAAAATAATCGAAAAAATACTATTCTTTATCGATAGAATCTGATTTGTACAAAGTTATTATGGACAAAGAAATCCATGAAGAACAGCCATTCGCGAAAACCTTGGAGACGGACACTTAAGACGAATCAATATTTAATGTCCTGAGTGATTTTTGAAGGAAAAACCGGTTCCATTTACAAACATTATTTCGGTGGCAACAGATTGAGCTCCAGACATGTTAGGGCGATATCATGGGTTAACAACCCATTTAAAAAAATTTACAACGAGTAACTGCAACAAACACCTGATAGCGAAAAATTTGAGTGATAGATTGCACCAATCGCTTCAATTTGTGATTAACGCAGTTAACAAAATAAGAAGCAATGCGTTGAATACCCGTTTATTTGCACAATTGTGCGACGGAAATGATGAAGACTTCCAACGATTGCTCTTACATACTGAAGTACGCTGGTTGTCATTGTTGCAAAGTGCGGTGTGTTTAACAAGATTTTACTCACTTTTCATCGAATCAGGTTTAGAGTTTTTGGAAATTAAAGATACAGATTTAAAAGAAAACCTGATCAAATTCAAAACTGACATCGCGTATTTGACAGATTTGTTCAAAACATTTTGTGACGTTAACTTGTAGTGGGGACATGTAGCCTAAATTTAATCAAAATAAAGAGTGTCATTTCGGTTTTTCTTGCAAAATTGATATTTATGAAGTAAAATATTAGTCGGCGCGAATTCTAAAATTTTCCAAACTTGTCACAGGCAGAATGTCTTGATAAGGATTTACAGATATACGTTCAACATTTAAATGCCCTGCATGATAACTTCAAAAATAGATTTGAAGATATTCTAACGATGGAAAGAGGATTTTGGCTGCAGGCAGAAATACTCGAAAAAATGTCCTGGGCTGTAAAAATTGCGAGAAAACTTTTGATAGCGTTTCCGTCGTCATTTCTTTTCGAAAAAAGTTTCAGTGTCGTTACAAACCTATTACAAAAAAAAGGAGCAGATTGAACATCACGGAACGGCGAGATTTACGATTATTCTTTCCAAAACTGAAGCCAAATATTGATAATTTGCTGTCAATCCATCAAGTACATCCCTCCCATTAAAATTGACATTTTTTGATTTTTGATTTGCATTGCTAAAGTTACGGTACGTTATTAATGTTTAATTTTAATTCTATTAAGTCTGTAATCATATTATTTTAATAAATAGAAGAAAACATACTATTTTTATTTTAATACTCCGAATTTAGCGTTTGAACTCAGCCGCGACGCTAATTTCCATCGTTTGATCTAATCTTCATATTTTTTGACGTATTTTAGGAATGTGGCAGAAACCAGCAAAATTTTTAAAGTGGGCTACGAGAAAAAAGTTTGAACTGCTCTAGAGAATTTGTGTACACGTAAACAATAACGCAAAAGCATTATCCGAATCTTCTAAAATAGGTATGTATATTGTGAAAGTATTTGAAGGGATACAAAAGATGATATATTTTTTTTTATGATTTGGACAGAAATTGCAAAGAGATACAACAGAACAATTATAAATAACAAAATAGGTACCTCGTACATATGACTTCATCAAGTCATGGCATTTGATGCACATCTCGTGATATTGACTAGGTAAACCACATGATGATAGCATCGCTGTCAAATCCATGTAACTCACTGTCTCTGACAAATTAGCGTTGAAGTCACCAGATCTAAGTAAGAATATTTCAACCCCTCTGTTTCTCATTGCTCTAGAAATATCCCCATACTTCGGATCCATCGTGAAAAATACTCTGAAATTTGGATGTGGTCTTATTTCACAGAAATCTCCTCTTTCTGGTATACTTAGTACTCCGTTCGGTTCTAATAAACCGTTCAGTCTATCGAGAACTGCGGCTGAAGACAAGTTAACGTTGTCGAGGAGAAGCCAAGATCCCTCAATCATTGTTTTTACAAGTAAAGAGTCAACAAATTCAAATTTCCCGCCAGCATTTACGGACGTTACTAATGATAATTTTTTTCGTAACTTCTTTAAACTATTTATCACGTCTTGAATTTTTTTCGTCATATTATTTAATTTTTTATTATATTGGAGTAATTTGTCGCAATGGTTCAGAAGAAACTGCATTTTTTGTCTGAAGTTCTCCGTATTATCTGTGGTCATTTCATTACTCGAAACTATATGTAGTGATTTGTATTGATATAGTTGACTTAGCAACGTATTTAATTTCCAGTTTTTATCCTCCTGCTCCAGCCAAATATTCCTAGTTGTTTGTATCGTAAAAGTTTCAATTCTGTCAAACAGGCTCTCGAGGTTTCTGTTGTAATCTACTTGTTCAAACCCACCGAGCAAATCGGAAACATCCATGGCTGACGTCACAGGAACTACTTGTAGTTCATTGCCAGATAAATCAGCAAGTACTTGTACAACACTACTTTTACCTGTAGCTGTAGGCCCGACTAGTATCGTTAACCAGTTCATTTTAATACTTTGAGCCAAAGCTTTCAAAGTCGGTAATTGATTTCTCAGTACCAGCAAATTTGTTTCAATAGCTCTTCGATTTTTAAAAGTCTTATCAAAACTTCGATGTAATGAAACGTCACCTATTAATATTTCTTTATCTGTTATGCTAAACTGGGGGTAACTATCGCTTCTTGGATAATTAGGAAGAAAGATTCTATCATAAGTTGCAGTCATTCTTTCTTTATCATCGGGGGTCCTCATACGATTTACGTAGAGCATGTCAACGAACTTTCCAGGACGTAGTGGTTTACCGTCTTGTTGATCACTTATGAGTGCTTCACACCATCTTTGTATATCCCTCAAATTCATTTCATAAGGAGCCCCTAAGTGACCCCAAGATTGCAGTTCGGTTATTTCATGAGCAACCTGACAATTAAAATTCACTATTTTTTGCACAATATCTTTGGATATTGTCGGGTATTGTGATTCCACAATGTAAAGCAAGTCTTCTTTCGTTAGTGTGTCGATGTACACTTGAGTAAATCTGTTTAGAAAAGAAATTGGAAGACCTCTTCTAGCACCTCCCTGCTTCAAGGGATTCTGACAAGCAAAGAGCCTAGTTTGTTGTTTGACTTTGAAAGTTTTATCAAGTTCTGGAATGAATACTTCGCCACGATGATCCAAGCACGCGTTAAGACCTTCGAGAACTGGTTGCGGGGCGAGATTCAACTCATCTAATAGGATCCAGTCCCCATTTTGTAGGGCATTCAGAAAAGCTCCTTCTTTGAAAGTGAAAGAACCATCTTCTGTTGGTAGATCTGTTCCAAATAAGTCTGTTATATCCTGAAAAAAAAGGGATAAAAATTAACTTGTGCAATAATCAGTAGTAAAAAAGAAGCAGTAGAAAACGCAACTTACAGTTTGGTCACTCAAATTAATGCGCACAACTTTATGTCCAGAAGACTTAGCAAGTGCTGTCACTAAACTAGTCTTTCCAACACCAGGGTTTCCTTCTAGAAGAATTGCCTTATTGAGCTGTAATCCACGCAATAGTCTCAAAGTGTTAGCACCAGTTGTAGGAGCAGTAAACGTAAATTTCTGTTCTTGATCAAACACGCCTGCACTTTCACCTACTTCAATATAGAAAGGCTTTATGCCGAATTTGTTAGAGTTACTTTCAGCTTTAAATTTAGTCTGCCTGTTGCTTAGCATATCTTTTAGACTTTCCAAGTATTCACTACCAACCGTTTTAATTTGAGTCAAGAGAAAATCGATCGCTGTTTTTCTTAACGAATCTAGAGTCGCTGACGCAGTATGGCCTGTTAGGGCTGTGCCAAAACAGTCAAGGAAAGTCATGCAAGCACCGTGAACGTAAGCTTCGGGGGTATCCAACAATCCTTTAGCTACTGTCACGTTAATGAAATAAACCCACGAAAGTAGATCTCGGATGCTGAATGGGAATTTACTAGTGGCGTCTGAATTCTTCAACCATTCCGCGAAATCTAATATTGATGTACCGATTCCGGAGCTTCCGTCTTCTTGGTTGCCTAACGATACACCCTTGTTGACACTTTTTTCAAGAACTTTTAAAAGGTCTTCTCTAGAAGTAACACTATCACACCATATTTCGGTGAATCGATTCCGAAGCGCTGGTGAAAGCTCTTTCTTACCAAAATCTCCTCCAGGATTCATAGTACCAATAAAATGAAAGTTCTTGTTTGCTGTTATAACGACAATATCGGAATTATCTTCCATCCCTCTTTCAGCTAATACAAGTTGACGCTCAGGTTCAAGTAAAGAATTCATTCTTTCTAACACACTATCATCTGCTAATGATATTTCATCAGCTAAAAACATATTGCCTGTCTCCATAGCTTTTATAAGAGGTCCGTCAACCCATTCAAAAAGTCTACCATCGTTTTTATATTGACGAACAGGTCGAAGACCTCCTAAGAAATCAGAACTTTCTGTATGCATGTGACAGTTTACTGTTAAAAGCTGACGATTATTCAAAGCGGCCAGTACTTGACAGATAGTAGTTTTACCACAGCCCGTTTCTCCTACTAATAGCACAGGTTCATCAAAGCTGAAACATTTAGCTATCAAAACAGCTAGTCTTCTCATATTGAAAGTCCAGACTACATGAGAAAATTCTTGCAGCTGGTTATTCAGGATTGTCTCTAAAATAAACTTGGTAACTGGTGAGGTACTAGCATGCAGAGTGAAAAGATTATTAGGATTAACCTTTCTCTTTATGTGTTTTTCTATAACTTCTTCTATAATAGTCCGTTCGTCAGTTTGACGCACCTTTCCAGCTAAAATAAGGTATCCTTCGTCGGCGATGTGTTGATCCCAATCGTAAAATTTATCATCAGTTAACGCTTCTTTAGAAGCATGTTTGTATCGTTGTCCCCATCTGAACAAATCTCTGAGGGTGATAAAACCGTCTTTGCCTTGTACAGCGGCTGAACCACGTCTCCGTATTTGCAGATCAGACATAACAGCTATCATTTTCTTACTGTACGCCGGTGGAACATGACATCTTTGGTGTAGAATAGTTTGAAGTTCAGCCTTGGGTATCTCGTCGAAATGTAATTCTACAAATCTGTTCCTAAATGCCCTTGAAAGCATTTTACGGCCACCATATAATCCCGGCGGATTTTGTGTAGCAAAGAGCATAAAATTAGGATCAGCTTTGACCACCTGCTGAGTTTCTGGTATAAACAACTCACGATTCTCGTCCAACACACGATTCAGTGCTTCTAGAACGTCACTAGGTGCTAAATTCAGCTCATCCAGAATGATCCAGTATCCTTTTTTCATCGCTTCAACTAAAACTCCTTCTTTGAATACAAGTTTACCAGAGGAATCACTGGCGTACGACCCTATGTACTCTTGAAGGTCCGTATGTTCGTGGTTATTTATCCTGACGCAGTAATTGCCCGAAGCTTTAGCAATGTAAGTGATAAGAGAAGTTTTGCCAACTGATGTGTCTCCTTGCAACAGAACGGGTAAGCGCCCTAAAGAGATAATACGAGCTATATCACGAAGATTTTTTCGAACTGTAGGTGTAAGTATATAGTCTTCGGGTATAGCTATTTCTAATTTGCCCTGTGGTATCCAATGGCCTTCAAAAAGTAAGTAATTTTGTCCTAAAACTTGCGGTTCTGGGATCAGTTGATTAATTACAGATGTCACATTCTTTTTGCCGATAACAGCCCTAAGAAAAAATTTAAAAAATTATTAACATAGCCCAAAAACAGTAATTGAAGTAATTATAAAGAAAAATAAAGAAATATTACTTACTTAGCTATCATAGCTTCAACTTTAGGATGCGAACAGCTGTCCAATTGTGTTAGAAAAGACAAACAAAAAGCTTCATACAATGATCTTGACACTGTTCCACATTTAGCTTTAGCAGACGCTGTCAAAGCTCTGCACAATGTTCTTAGTGAATAATGAGGTGCATTCCCTAAGAGCAAAAAAGATGGAGTTATCTTAATGTTTTTAAATATAAAGTTTAAGGTATTAAAATAAACGAGGTTCTGTTACCTGATCCATCTACGAGAGTTAACTTAGCTTCTTTTTTTATACTAGCATAAAAAGTATATATAGCCTCCAAAACAGCACCACTTAGATTCATATGATACAAATAGTCGCCGATAAGCAGCATCAAGTCATTCCTCTCAGTCAATTCATCGATGAAAAACTCCGTAAATCGGTTCCGTAGACCTGGTGGTAAATCTTTTTTACCTACATCCGTAGCGGGATTCATGCATGCAAATAGGGTAAATTCCGGATGTCTTTTTATAGGAACCTTGTCACCCTTCTCCAACAAATCTATGGTTTCATTTTTATCCTCTAGTAGGCCTGCTAAACATTCCAGAACTTCTGCTGACGCTAAATTAATTTCGTCCAATAATACCCAGTATCCTTCCTGCATAGCTTTAACCAGAGATCCTTCAATAAAAGCAAATGTCAATTTCGAAGCTGCCTTTACTTGTTGTTCGAGTTTTAATAATTTGTAGCCAAATACTAACCACGGTTGCAGTTTAGTATTCTTTTCAGCAGTCAATCTACTAATTGCCGCCTTATGACTTTGCTTCATCAAAGTCACTAAAGCAGACCAGTTTTCAGTTTCATAGCAGGTATCAATATGTCCCAAAAACTTTTTGTTTTTCTCTGTGTTATAGAAACTTCGGAAAAGGTCTTCGAATTGCAGCTTTATGGGATGAATAACGTATTTTAAATCAACAGGTTTATATCCACCCAGTAGGTCGGCTGAATCCGATTGTTGGTTCATATTTATGACGACCAGCTTGTGTCCTGTCTGTTTCGCTAAATATTGCACAGAAGACGTTTTACCAGTACCCGTTTCTCCAACAAGTAATACTGGCTCATTCGAGGTAACACAACAAGCTATCCTCTCAAGCAAACACGCGGATTGACGCGTAAACGAAAATACTGTTTGCTTATTATCAAAATTAATAGTTTCTAGGCTCTTTTCTATTCTAGGAACCTTCGATCTACCTACTTCTAAATATCTTGCATTTAAAGATACATTTGGCTTGTAATGTTTGCAATAAAATTCCGATTTTGTTTCTACTATACCGAGCAATAAGCCGACTTTTTTGGCCAGTTCCAATCTATGTTCTGGAGACGACACTGAACACGTGAAAATGTCTAAAGCATCCTGTAATACTTTTAAAGCTGATTCAGGACAAGATACGTTAATATCAACGACAGCTCTGGAGCACCACTTCATTAAATCTCTTGTTGATATCAGTCTTGACCCTCTCAGAAGTAAAAGATCTTTTTCGTTCCGACTAGTCACTATGTCTGTGGTCTGTAACGAAGTGTCGTGACTGCCCACAGAAAACAACATGAATACTTCAATTATTCTAGAGCTAATAGTTGAAAGGGCTGGATACAAGGCTTGTATGATTTCTCCTAATTCTGTTCTAGATAGTGGTTCTACATTTATTTGTGTCAAATGCTTTTGAAGTAACGTACTGGAGTTTGATAATTTCTTTTGGAAACCATAACTCGTCGTAATTATCCTATAAAAAAGTACTATTAAACATTATGAATGTGTCAAACCTAAATATTTTTACGTAGTTTACAAACCTTTGCGTGACGAACAGTTGGAAACCTGGTGTGACGGGCAAAGAATCCCTGAAACCAGGCACACAAAGCGATTTTCTTTCTAAAAGGGAACTTAATGTTGAAGCCACATCTAACGCTGCACAATCTATATCTTCCAAAAGCAACCAATGCCCATTTTGCACAGCCTAAAAAATTAAAGTATGTGCATCAAATAACTTGTGATTTTGACCCGGGTATAGAAATTTTTGAAGAAGAAAATCCACACTTTCGGAAACTTTTTAAGTTTTTATGGATTTTCTCAATAACTGAATGAATAGTTCCAAAATAAAAAAAAAATATGTACGATTTAAAATCTTTAACTTTACACATTTCCATTCCATCTGCTTTTATGAGAAACAGAGGTAAAAAATACCTTGTAAACAGATAGTTTTTTATCAAAAATTCTTTTTGTAACTGCATGCTACAGTCATGCCCTTTCAGTGATACAAGTAAGTGTTCCATTATCAGATCCATCCTGTATATACGGTATAAAGTCTTGCATGGCTATCAGTTTATAAGTTGTAAATAAGAAAGATAAAAATTACGAGAATATTTTCTTCCCACATCCAGTACAAAATTCGAATATAAAGGCAAATAATTGCATGTGACAAAACAGCTGTATAAACTTGACCGAAAACTATTAAGTAATTTGTATGGACGACTGACCTAGAAATTATCAATATAATTGCTACAGTTACGGCACTGAGCTATCTGACAATATTTTGGTTATAAACAATTTTAGATTGTACTACGATTAGATTGGATGGGTCTACATAACCTACTAAAGGTTATGTAGACCCATCCAATATTGCATAAAAATCAGATTACTATGTGCTAGCAAAAGTTATCTATCGTTTTATCATTATAGAAGCTTTTTCTTATTTATAAAGTAGATCAATAATATGTGCTTTGCTATAACTTCGATACATAAAAGAAAAAAAAGTTTTGATAAAAAAAAATTACGAATTTTTTAAGAATAAATGAGAAGGTTCAAAAATTGTAGTATTTTTCTTATCAATTCCAACTAAAGTAAATATTTGTGAGGCATACCTCAGTCAAAACACCTGGTCTCCAAACAAACTCTCCAGGCACATCCGTACATTGATGTGAACCTAACAGCATACGAGAATCTGTCTGATCACCAAGTTGCACCTTCTTGAAAGCCACTCCTTTACGTCCCGTTATAGCAGCCAAATGCTCAACTAAGGATGTTTTGCCAGATCCCACAGGACCCATCAGACAAAGAGCTTGTCCTGGAAGCATAATTGTCATGTACATAAACTTAGATAGCATTTGTACTAATTACACATTTCGGAAATAAAATCACATATTACACAAAGGTTCATTGATGATGTATCCAATTTAATATTCTTTTATTATTTGTGTAAAAGTATGTGCAGTGACTGTGTGTTTTAACAAAGGCTATGAAACTCATTTCTAATAATTAAAAAGGTCTTCTCAGAGTAGGGACTTGGACCTAGACTATTGGAAGTTATACACTCATAGTTTACATCAAGCTCCTGAAAAGGTTCTTAATTCCCAGAGTTTAATATAAATAATTGTTTCTCCACACACAAGATTATGCCATCAACATTTACAACATTATCAGGACTCAATACACAATTAAGCACTCCATTCAAGGGTCACACAGGCTCATCTTTGCTCTTTGTTATATGATTGGAGTAATACAAGCCATTAAATTAAACTTACCTGATGCAACTGCTAAAGCTAAACTCCTTAGATTGTTTACAGTTGATTTAACAGGTACTAAATTTCCACTTTGAACATTATTTTTATCAAAAACTGGTAACAGTATGCCATCAACATTTACAACATTATCAGGACTCAAGTCACATTTAAGTACTTCATTCAAAGGGCACACAGGCTCATCTTTGCTCTTTGTTATATGATCGTGGTCAACCTGTTGAGGTATGTTTAAAGTATTTGAAAGTACTTTTGATTGAGCTTCTGTCATATTGGTGAGAATAGCCATGCATTCTTTCACCATCCTAGAAGTAGAAATGAAGTACAAGATTTAATAAAGTATTCTAAAAATCAACCCCCTGGTTAATAACTTTTTAATATCAAATTCAAGGTGCCATAAGTATATTTAGTCCTTAGAGAGATCGGAGTTCTTGACAACAGCCAATTTGAGTCACAAATGACTTGATCTGCTCAGGCTATTACTTACACTCCACTATCCATCTGTGTAAGCAATATCAATGTCCTTCCATTGCCTCCCTGTTTTAACTATCTTTGCCTTTCACTATACTCCCAATTTTCCCATCTTTAACTGTGCTCGTTTAACGGCAATAGCTTTTGTTCTCTATTACATGGCCCACCCATGATCCTAATTATAGTTTGGCAAAATGTGGGTATTTTATATGGCTCTACCTACCTCTTAAGGGATACAGACGTGAGAGTATGTAGTATATCATAATATATTTTTAAAACTATGTTATGAAATGTTGGCAAAAAATAATACTAGTCATTTAATGGGTACCCAGCCTATCTATACCAATTTTATAAAGAGGTAAAGTTTGTGAGTTTGGATGTTCGAGTAATCTCCGGTACTACTAATCCGATTTTGAAAATTCTTTTACTGTTGGATAGCCCATTTATCGAGGAAGGCTATAGGGTATATAACATCACGCTACGACCGATAGGAGGGGAGTAGAAAAATGTTGCAAAACAGGGAAAATTTACAAACGCAGACGAAGTTGTGCAAGTCACCTAGGTATATTATAAAGGATTAGCCGTTCCTCGCAGTTTCACCTGCGTTTATGATCACTGCCCTTAAGGGTCGTAGCGTGATGTGACACATTTTATAACCCTCCCAATGAATACTCTATCCAACAATAAAATAATTTTTAGAAACAGACTCATAGATCTCTCCAGAGATTAGATTTAAACCAACAATCAAACAGAAAACTTTTCAGCTTTGTTATAGCAGTGTAGGTAACCATAAAATAAACATTTATAAATAGTAGTTAGTATATTTATTTATAAAACCTCTGTATCATGTTGTTTGCTCACGATAAACTCCTAAACGAATGAACCGATTTTAATGAAATTTTGCACACTGTGTGCAGTTTGGTCCAATTTGAGAGATAGGACAGTTTTTATCTCTATTTATAGTCACAATATTTTTTTATTGCAATTTACTTAGCCACAGCAACATGTGGCAGGGCAGCTAGTAGTAGTATAGATTTTTATTTTTTATGTTCTTAAGTTTATATTTCTTAAATAGTGTTCAATAAGGATATGTAGGATATATTATGTAGACATAAATAAAGCACTATGAAGACTTAATTTGAAACAAACTTCTTACCATCTCACTTCTGCATTCTCATGGTTGCTGAAATTACTGACGAACTTAGTCCAGTCCCATTTAGCTGACAACTCATTAGGCAACTTGCTAAGCAAGGCATAACAACATGATACTATATGTTGGTCATTAATTTTCTGTCTACAATTAAGCAGGCGCCGCTTTTTTGGAGCAACATTATAGGAATCCTCATGATGAATAAACACTTCAAACGGTGGTACTTGGTTGATTTCGAAATACTTTAAAGCATATCTGCAAATAAATACAGATGATTAGATATGGGTACCAATGATTTCTACTCATCTTACCATATGTAAAGCTTCATTAACTGTTGCACACTATCATTATTTTGCCATATAACCCTAGAAACAATAAATTCTCTAAATATATCATCTAGGATTATTGCTAACAGTTCAATAAAGAAACTATGGGGCGTAGAATGCTCATACTGAAAGCTATTAAAAAACAAAAGAATTAATAATTATTTTAAAATTATTAATTTTAAAAAACATAGTAATTCAATATGCATATAGGTATAACTCTGATGAAATTACTTGGATATTTTGAAGTTGCAAAATTCCATTACATTCATCTAGAGATTTACCGTTAGAGCTTAAATTAATATTAGAGCAGTTGAAGTTGTTGCAGGTAATAAACAAAGTAGAAGACTAAGAAGAGTTGTAAATTTAACTTACTGCAATATATCAGGATGTTCACTGACTGCTGCCAATACAATGGAATATTCTAAATGGCTTATCTTTTCGTTATCAGTACAGGTATCAAAGTTTGAGTTAGAAAATACTGGTTTTAATGGTATTTTAGCAGATATCAATGCTAATAGTATATTGGAAAGATATTTCTTGAATAATTTAGCATCCTCAATCTTGAGAATAAAGTCAGATAACTTTTTCACAACATCTTGAATATCAGATGGATCTAAATCTAGTTTTTTCTGTAAAAAAAAATTATCTTATATAAGTGTAATAAACTACATATTCGGAAAGGGCCATTAAATTGCGTTACTCAAATTTCATAAAATTTTTACCCCTTTCTCATGTTTTGCAATTTTACCCAGGAGTTAATAAATTAAAATAGCAGTTTCAAAATTAATATGTTTTTAGCTAAACATCAAATTACACATTCTAGCAAATTAAAAAAACTGATTGACAAAAATGATAAATGAAAATTGTATTAATGAAGATCTAATAACCTAAAGATAGAACATTAACTTAACTTTTTGGTTTACAGTTAATGTTTTGTGTTTTAATATTTTAGATTTTCTCCCTCCGTCCTTTGTCACATAACGTCGCAATTAATTAACCCCTTCCCCCCCTTTTTAAAATCTGCAGTAATTTATGGATGGCCCCTAATTAAAAAATCTCCAATTTATGTTGCATCCTTGTTAACGCTTCCAACTACTGTAATTTGGATGTCTTTGTTGTTGTTGTTGTTGACGTCTTTGAAGGTGAGGCAATAACAGTGGAGGTTCGTTCCAAGTGACACAGGTTTAGTTCTGTAATTCAAGTCTTCAAGAAAAGCTGAAGGTTTGCTTTATTGAAGAAAAGAGCGTACTCCCACCTCAACGGCCAGTAACACAGTTGTGACTTTTGAGTTGCAGGTATCCATGGGCGACGATCGTCACTTACCATCTGGTGACCCGTCTGCTCATTTGCCCTCTATACCTATTTATATAAAAAAGGATCTTTTGCTAGCAAGCCCTAAGTATTATTAATGCAGTTCCAGGTGCCTCTTTTATGGGCGCAATCCCAAGAGTGAGTAGTCAACAAAACATTAATTATAATATATTATTTCTATATCTTTTTTTATTTTAACGTGTCAGAGTAGGGTTTAATGATCATAACATTTATTGTGTAGAATTTGTTCCAAATGAGATTTTATTGTTTAAACATTTATCAATTCATAACAATTAAACGATTTTTTTGTCATCGTTACCCAGTAACTATTATTTTCCTTTAATTTTTAGTATTTGTATATGTACTAACCTGAAGCTCTTTACATGTTTTTATCAATTCCGGCGTACTTGTTTCTGTGGTTATGATAGTAAGTGCCTCCGATATGTTGAAAACCGTCATTTTTGCATGCCGCCGAACTAAGTATAGTGTTATTAATTAAAACTTAACTGTGCCGGGCCGCGTGTTGATGAATGGTACGAAGCATAGCAACATGAGCAACACGTGAAAGAAGCTGTCATCGCCGTCAATGTCAGAATCTCAGTAAATTTGTAAGTCAACAATGCCGTCTAGAAATAAGTGGTGTTATTGCGTGTAATGAAACGCTTGCATTGCAATCGACTACAGGGGCTGTCTTAAGGATCTTTTACCCATAGTACAGTTCAGTTGTATGGTCAACCGAACTACGGAAAATATTTTATTTTCCGCTGATATACGATTTAAAAATACAAATTCAGTGTGGACCCTAAAAAAATAAAATATTTTACGTGGTCTGGTTGCCTTGTTTATGGGAATCTAATTACCAAAATAATGCTATTTAATATTTTACAATGTTCTTCTAATATTACGATAATGCCACTGTCTTTGTCGGGGTAAGAGAGATAGTATCAGATTGTGGCTGAGAAACATGTTTTAACTATTTCTGATACCATGACGAATATCTAAAGGGGTATTGATAGGATCTTACCCAATCTGGTTGTTAGGTGGAGGGGGAACATGACTGATGGCGGTGGAGGCAAAAGCTGACGTGTCGTAAAGCGTGACGCGCCATACCTACTAAGCCCCTGACATGGTGTTTCCGCCTGTATCACGCTATGAATTCGGCACCCGCCCGGTCTCAACTGGATGACAAGATGGATTGACATAGACCCGTATATACATACCATTTTCAATACGTGAGCATCAGCAGAGTGCCGAAGTTCTTTAAATATATAGATTAGTTTGCGTATTCTACTTAATATTTATTCAATATGATTTTTGAAGGTTAGGTTATTATCAATAATGATACCTAGATATTTAATAAAATGAAATTAAAGTTAAAATAAAAAATAAATAGTTTATAGTTATTGTTTCAGATTGTTTTAGTTTCACCATACCATAAAATGTTATCAAAAAGGTTATATAGCTCAAGCACTAGATGTTCTGTGGTCCCGTCAGCTGTAGCATGGATAATTTCTTTTATCCATAGTCCGGTTGACCACTGAACTGTACTACGGGTAAAAGATGGTCTTAAGTTGGGCTGTCTTAAGTTGGCGGGGCGAAATCGTTTTTTTACATTTTTTTTGCTCTTTCAACTGTTCGTTAACTGTTCTTTACTGTTCGATCAAAATTTTTATTGGTTCGATCTTAGTTTTTTTTTGAAAAATAAAATAAAAAATTACCCTCAAGTTGGCGGGGAGAAGTCGTTTTTTGACATTTTTTTTTTTACTCTGTCAATTGTTCGTTAACTGCAGTTCGATCAAAATTATTAATTGTTCGATCTTAGTTTTTTTTTTATGAATAAAATACAAAATTTGCTTTCTTAAGTTGGCGGGGAGAAGTCGTTTTTTAACCTTTTTTTTTGCTATTTCAATTGTTCGTTAACTGTTCTTCATTGTTCGATCAAAATTTTTATTTGTTCGATCTTAGTTTTTTTTTTTTAAATAAAATAAAAAGTTACCCTCAAGTTGGCGGGGAGAAGTAGTTTTTTGACATTTTTTTTTGCTCTTTCAACTGTTTGTTAACTGTTCTTCATTGTTGGATCAAAATTTTTATTTGTTCGATCTTAGTTTTTTTTGAAAAATGAAATAAAAAATTACTCTCAAGTTGGCGGGGAGAAGTCGTTTTTTGACATTTTTTTTTTACTATTTCAATTGTTCGTTAACTGTTCTTAACTGTTCGATCAAAATTTTTAATTGTTCGATCTCAGTTTTTTTTTTATAAATAAAATACAAAATTTGCCTTCTTAAGTTGACGGGGAGAAGTCGTTTTTTAACCTTTTTTTTTTTGCTATTTCGATCGTTTTTTTTTAAATAAAATAAAAAGTTACCCTCAAGTTGGCGGGGAGAAGTAGTTTTTTGACATTTTTTTTGCTCTTTCAACTGTTTGTTAACTGTTCTTCATTGTTCGATCAAAATTTTAATTTGTTTGATCTTGGTTTTTTTTTAAATAAAATAAAAAGTTACCCTCAAGTTGGCGGGGAGAAGTAGTTTTTTGACATTTTTTTTTGCTCTTTCAACTGTTTGTTAACTGTTCTTCATTGTTCGATCAAAATTTTAATTTGTTTGATCTTGGTTTTTTTTTAAATAAAATTAAAAATTACCCTCAAGTTGGCGGGGAGAAGTCGTTTTTTTACATTTTTTTTTTGTTATTTCAATTGTTCGTTAACTATTCGTCATTGTTCGATCAAAATTTTTATTTGTTCGATCTTACTTTTTTTTTAAATAAAATAAAAAAATTGCTTTCTTAAGTTGGCGGGGAGAAGTAGTTTTTAACCTTTTTTTTGCTATTTCAACTGTTCGTTAACTGTTCTTCATTGTTCGATCAAAATTTTTATTTGTTCGATATTAGTAGTTTTTTTCAAAAATAAAATAAAAAATTACCCTCAAGTTGGCGGGGAGAAGTCGTTTTTTGACATTTTTTTTTTGCTCTTTCAACTGTGCGTTAACTGTTCTTCATTGTTCAATCAAATTTTTTTTGTTCGATCTTAGTTTTTTTTTTGGCGGTTTAACCAAGTACGTTTGTCATAAAATTCGGTTCTGGCACTCGCCGGCCGCTGCCGTGGCTCGCTTCGCTCGCTCGGCTCGTGCGTTATGGTCACAGTTCTAATCTAACCTAAACCTAGATCGAAACTAAGATCAAACAAGTAAAAATTTTGATCGAACAGTTAAGAACACTTAACGAACAGTTGAGAGAGCAAAAAAAAATGTAAAAAAAGCAACTTCTCCCCGCCAACTTAAGACAGCCTATTAGAGCTAGAGGCGGGAAGGTATTGGATTCCCTGTATGGTGGTTGGCGACGTCGGTAGGAAGAGAAAGAAGACAGTGATTTTCGTGGATCTCTCTCGCACCTCTTCGCTGATTGGTTGATTCAAAGTATACCTATGAGAAAATGTTATCAAAGGTCCAAAACATAACCTATGCACCTGTTTACAGCACCTTACCATATTGTAGTTATGGTCATGGGCTTTAAAATGTGTGTAGGGTTAACTCTTTAATTCTTTTTTGTTTTTTTTTTAAATGCATTTTTTATATGAATTAAGTACTTAACGCTTATTTACCATTTCCAATTTTTTAGAATACAAAAACCATATTTGTGTTTTATTTTTATGTAAAGATTAATAAACTTCTTCCCTTTTCTAAAATCTCGATTATTAAACTGTATGGTGGAAAATATTCCAAATCTTACAAAAAGTTTTATAGTCAGATCGAATTTGCGAAAAAATCCTACTAATATTATAAACGTGAAAGTTTGTGAGTATGGATGTATGGATGGATCTTTGTTACTCTTTCACGCAAAAACTACTGAACCGATTGCGATGAAACTTGGTATGTAGATAGCTGGAGACCTAGATTAACATGTAGGCTACTTTTTATCCCGATATTCCGCAGCTAGTCCTCTATAATCCATGACATTCCTATTGGAGCGGAATATTTTTTTTAATCTAGATTCAACCATAAGAAATTAATTGCAAGTAAAATTATAGCATGATAGTGTCAGGTTCAGGTAAGGTGCCAAAAAATGGAAAAAATGATGAAATGCGGTTTTTGGCGTCTACAGACGCGAAAATTAATTCTTGATACTTAAAACTTAATAAAAAAAATTATTCCGCTCCTATAAGAATTTCTTGGACCAAAAAAGCTAATTTGATCTGATTATTATTAATTAATTTGATTGAAACAATTTAACCAAAATATAGGGTTAAAAGGTTCATTTTAAAAAAAATACATTAGCGCTGCTGGGCTTTTTTTTCTCTTACTTTATCTACATTCATAAACTGCACATAAACAACCATGTCACTATGAATTTTATAGTATTTAAAGAATATATTCTCTCGATCGATCTCGAATTACGTTTTATGTACCTTAAATAAAAGCGAGTGCGTGCGCTGCAGCTGTCGGCAACCCACTGCTCGAAACTGCGTATAAGGTCCGCCGGTGGACAGCTGGCCGGTTAGAGTTTAGCGCGCGCAAGTACATCGAGTGAAATAGGCCTGACCTTACCTCAAAAACTCCAGTGCTCACAGTATAAAAATGGCGACATTTATGACATCATATACATATTTCCTTGTGATACTGCGGCAGTATACTGTCCGTCCATAACGGATCAAATTTCTCCCCAGTACGAGCACTGAACAGTGCTCGCAGTGTATATCGGAACATACCCAGTGTATATCGGAACATACCCTTTGTCTCTTCTTGAATTTGACAACCAATGCTGAATTCTGAATTTGACACTTTGTTTTACGCGGGACATGAATGAAACATTTGAGATGTAGACAAACAGACAAACTATAGTACTGTATGCATTTAAGTTATCTAAGTTATTACGAGATTTCTTTTATGTGCCTCCTGAAATTTATTTATTAACTGTAATGATGGATGACTCACAAAGTTCAGATTTTTTATCTGAAAGCACAGATATGTTTTGTAACAGTCCTACTGCCGATTCTACGATTGTATCCTTTTAGAAGTCTACATTATATTTAAACACTTTCCTATACATTTATTTTCTTAACTTTTACTATTTATCATCTTAGATGGATACTGTTACATATGAGTCACTGGTATCGAATACTAAATCGTCATTCCACAAGGTACGCAAAGTGATAAGGAAGTCTTCGTTTTCTGAATACTTTTCTAGTCTACTAGAAGATTGCAACTCATGTATTTCACAGGTAACGTATTGTACTGATTTTTTAGTTAAGACATTGTTGCTTTGACTTAGGTGCAAGTGTTGAGAAGAATATTAACAATCTGCTGTTATTATGAAGAATATAAACAAGCCACATTATTGGTTTATTAAGAAAATACAAAAGTTTTTCTATATTAAGAAACATTGTACATGTCTGTAATTCTATTAGCACTTTAAGTTTAAGAAACAGTAAAAGCTAAGAGGGTGGAGGTCATTATTCTTCTCTGCTGTACCCTCTACTGTACATAATATAATACAAAACATCGTGTTAATTCCCATTTAAATACATAATTATATCATGGAATGTGAAAGTTTAAAAGTTAGTATAATACAAAACAATTTTTTCATTTTAGAGTTTAGATTTGATCACAGCATTGCTGTCTGAAACACATGTAAATATCAACAAGCTGATAGAATACATGAATGATGCTGCATCAATGCTCCAGTTATTATCTGACTTGATAAAGAACATTATTGAATCAATACCAATGTCATGTTGTTCTATGAAAACGTTTCCGATTGTTACTGGACGAATTGTTATGTTGGTTTTTACCCACTGTAAAGACAGGTAAGTGTTGCACATCTGTTAAATTTTGGTGCACTTTTTGATTTTGTTATCAGACACTACGAAAGTCCTGTAACATGTATAGTTGAATGAAGACACATTTAAAAGATGAGCACAATAAAAAAATTAAAGTTAGGAAAAAAATTATTTTCATTTTATTTTAAAACATATTTAATATCATATAAAATAGCAATTCTTGTGTTTATGTTATTGTGAATGTCCAAAGCTCTGTATGTTAAGATTAGAGATGAATCAGATATCTGGCCACTATCTGGATCAGTCGGATACCAGATATCGAGCAAATAGCCCACTGGATACCGTATAGTAAATTTAGATCTATTATTAAAATCACATGCAAACATAAACAATTAAGTATTTAAGAAACTTTATGAAAAAGATATAAAAAGTGTATAACTGTTTGTTTTTTCTAAATAAATACATTAAATAATTAATATTATAAATGCAAATGTTAGTTTGTGTGTAATACTTTCACGCCTTAAGTAGTTGTAATGGAATCTATCTATGACGAGGTAAAGTTACGAATGCTCATTTAACTCCGATCTGTGTAAAATATTTGAGATCTGGTGACCGTACAACAACACTGATTTCAACCACAACCACAATACTGATTTCTTTTGATATCCCTATTACAAATAAATGTTTTAAATTTTTCTACACTTTAAAAACGCTATCCTGTAAAATGCATCATTTGCAGAGTCGTAAGTTTGACGTGGATGTGACGACATGTTGTCAGGGATACAGAATAATGGATAGGGACAACAATACACAGATGATGCTTACAGGAAAAATTACTTGAACATGACTAAAGCCATGGCCAAAAGCCAGTAAATAAATAAATAAATTAAGCGGAAATAAATGCTCTAGGTTTTACAAACAACCAACAAAAAGTGCTTCAGCTTTATTATATTATTACTCGCTGTTCTCAGCAGTTTCACCTGCGTTTATGGTCACTGCTCAGCTCCTAAGGGTCGCAGTGTGATGT
The DNA here is from genome assembly GCA_963859945.1 of Euplagia quadripunctaria. Classification (NCBI taxonomy): domain Eukaryota; kingdom Metazoa; phylum Arthropoda; class Insecta; order Lepidoptera; family Erebidae; genus Euplagia; species Euplagia quadripunctaria. The sequence goes on along the minus strand of OY982575.1, from coordinate 13,706,762 downwards.
TACATAGCCTATTACCTTCCTCAAATACTCTATCCAACACATTAATATTTTTTCGAATCCAACTGGTAGTTTCTTAGCCTGTTTAAACAAATAAACAAAAAACTCAGCTTTATTATATTAGTATACATAGTATTATTGTATTGGTTTAGATTAATCAGTCAGTATATAAAATAAGTACCATTTTATTTTACAGTGAATCAGTATATGGGGACCAGTTGAACAATGTGGAAAAGTATATAAAGGATCTGTTTAAATCTTGTCATGACCTGCAACTGACATACCTGATGGTGTTGGAGAAACACTACATTTTTGATCTGACTGAAAATGAAGAATTAGATATACTTATTGAAGGTACATTATTAGCCTTTCCTTGAAAATACAAGCTGTAATTTTAAGGACTGGAATTTTCAAGAAGCTTGTAATAGTAATAAAGTTTTTTTTTTTTTCAAATTAAACATTAATTGAATGTAATATTGGTGCTGTTAGCACATATTTCTTTGATTCTTACTTCTACAGTATTTAATATGGGTTCATCCCAAACAGTTTACTCTTGATCCCGGGCAATATTCTTCTTTGTTCTCCAAGTGTTTTAGTTTCAGAGTATGAAGTTATGTATCTTTGAATACATACACTTCAAATAATTATGGGAGGTCATTACAATTTCGTAGATATTATTTGTTGTCCAAATGAAATAATCTCAGATAAAATAAATGAAGTGGAAGTGTATAGCAGAACAGAAACAAATGAAAATGTATCACCAAATGTAAATTTTATTAATATTGAATTCCATTGACTTTTTTGATTTTCTTGACATACTGCTATTCAAACATACTGCAGAATTGCACAGTGATATTCTAAGTACATATAAGTCCTAGAAGAAGAAGAAGTATTCTGTGCTTATGCTACCATCTTCATTACTAATTGGGAGTTCATCACATTATAATGTTATAGCTACCTTAAATAAATAACTTTCCTTATATTGTCATACTTATATAATTTAACCATACTTATGTTTTGTTTATTTCAACAGCTTTAAATATAAATTTAAAAATAGGTGAGATAGTACAATGCCTTGATGTTAAAACTATGGCTGAACAATGGAAGGCTTACACCATAATTTGTGAAAAATATTCAAGTACTCTTATGAACAAAAGTATCTATAATGATTGCACTAAAATATTGTGTTCTATGGTTACAAAGAATATAAAGACAGCCTTAGAGGTATATAATATTTATATTATATTATTTTTTAACTCCTAATTTACACTGTTAAGAGAAGGTGACTAGTAGCACCCACATTGCTAGTTTGTACTGGTTCCATACCATTGTAAATAGGAAAAAAAAAGTTAACACCATCACATACTCTTAGCCATAAAATAATAACAACAGCCATAAGAACATCAGCCATAAACATTAATTTTTTTTTACACAGTGGAAGTGACCAAAATATTGTTTTTCCTAAGCACAGCAGTGTTCTTCATTGTTTACAGGATGATCAAGAAGAAAAAGTGATTCTTAGATCTCTCAAAGTGAGCAGCTTTACTCTCAAAATATTACTAAGAGTGTGCATCACGTTCAAACATGCTGTCGAAAAGGATTATGATAGTATCATGGAATTACTGTTATATGTTAACTTGTAAGTTGGTATTTTAATGTGTTTTAATTTTGCGGTATTGATATACCCTTTTGGGTCATCATCATCATCATAATATGATCATTATGATAATTATGATTTTTGGGATTGAACTGGTAAAACCTGAGATTCTCGTTCCAACCGCCAAACAGACAACATTTTTAGATTTATAATATCACTATAGAAAATGCTTATTTGGTCATCAATTTTGGCCGCGACAAATGCTAGAGCTGAGATCCCCATATAGGTTATCAAACCATATCAGTGATTACGTGTGGGAGTGTGGAAAATATCTGTTATTTTTTTCCGTGTGGTCACTCCCACGGGACCACTTCAGCGATTGCACGATGACTGACCTCTAGCCGACTATAACCAATAGTCGGGAGTTGGGGTATGGCCTAGAAGGATTACCGCTCAACCCCCGACAGACTTCGCCTGTCAGGACGTCAGGCGGCGTCGAATAGTGTATGGGAGGCCTTTCCACTCTTTTACAAAAGAGGTGTTCGTGCGTTGCGTTGCAACAGTTATTTACCTCTATGATATTTTTAGGGTTTCGATTTGACAGGAAACATGTTGTACCCTGCTTCTCTATGACTCAAATGAAACTGTCTTAGTCTTGGATTGAAATTTCTCTAACAGTTATTGTATTGCGAACCTAGTCAAAAGTCATAATCAATTAATATTATTATTAGTCAATTAAGGTGATAATTTTTTTTGTTTCAGAAATAATGAAGCATATTTACAAACAATAGGTGGGAAGTCTCAACAGTTCATAAATTTATTTAACAACAATGTCTCATCGCCTGTGAACGTCCTCCTGGGCGAACTTTTATATGATAATAAGTTGTTACAGGTATGAACTTCCAAGCAATTCTTATAAAATATTCCCCTCTAAATGTAAATCTAAATGTTCCCTCTCCCCCTTCCCGCACTCTCCCTCTGCCCCCCTTCCCCTACTCCCACCTTAAAGGTAGGAAACGCACTTGTGACTCTTGAGTTCTAGGTGCCCTCGGGCGGCGGTAGTTACTTACCATCAGATGACCCATCTGCTTGTTTGCCCCCTATCCCATAAAAAACAATTCTGTATTTTTGGAAAGTGGCCCTGATTGTTGTTCAGTAAAGGTATCGGCGAATATATAGAAAGACTAGCAGTTCCAGCGCGGCTTTCGCTTGCGTGTACATATTTTGTGCGGAACCCTAATTATTTTTACAAAATAAAAGTAGCCTAAGTTACTCCTTATAACATCAGCTATCTGCCAGTGAAAGTCCCGTGAAAATCGGTCCACGGAGATTAGCCGGAACAAACAGACAGGCAGACAAAAATTAAAAAAAAACGATTTTTTAGTCATAGGTATCGTGCAAATAACTGTATGAGCTTAAAAAAAACACTATTATTTTGACATACAAACAGACACTTTTATTTTATTTATTTGTATTGATTGACAGGTACTCTTTATTTATTGCCCACCATGAAAGACATATTAAAACAGTAGTATATCGTAACTGATCTTACATCGCGACATATATGTTTTCACTCTGATTTGAATACAGGTGTATATGACAATGGAACACTTACTTAAATCACTAAAAGGGCATGACTCTAGACTAGCATGCGGTTACATAAAGAATTTTGTGAGAAAACCTTTTCTCATAAAAGCAGGTGGAATGTGTCAAGTTTGTGATTGATTAAAGTGTTGTGATTTTAAATCGTACCTATTTTATTAAATAAAGATATTTGTCTTTCTTTTACTTACTTGGACTGTGATATTACTTATTATTCAAATCATAGATTACACTTTTTCGTTATAATTAAAGTTTCTTTTATTTTTCAGTGCATATGTAACTACGACGTACATAAAATAAGAAAAGATGATAAATTACTTGGATTAATACTTTTAGTTATATCAACGATAAGATCATTACTACAGAAAGGAGGCGATCAACTTGCAAAATTACAGAAACATCGACTCATTAACGTTATTTACGGTATCTTACCACTTTGTAAGTACATATATGTAATGGCAATCTCAGGTCAGGCCCTCTCCGCACTTAAGGTACAAAGCTACAAGTACGCAGAGGGCTCGACTTGTCGGCCAGGTCGCACGTTAGTTCGATGCTCACTCACGCGCTGCCTTACGTCATGCGTTCGTATTTAGACTGGCACTAGGCAGTTGATTTCTACCTAGCCTAGGTTTATTTAAAGCGTTATTTGTTCACTAAAATTGAGTAATAGGCACAGAACTTACAGGTAATTAAATATTCAGATTAATTATTCCTTAAAAGAAAACAAACTAACATCTTCAGAAGAGATAAGAGTTACGCGATACAAAGAGAGACAATATAGGTAATTATAACTGTAGGCAATTGTAGTAAAATAGTAGCGCTGTGTGACCAGAATTGTACTTAATTGCGTTGGAGTAAGAGTCGCTATTCATTTAAAAGATTTTGCGGAGTAATTCTTCTGTACTAGTACATTATGTATTCAGTAGTCATTTTTAAATCATTGCGCGTCTGGCAACTCTATGTTAACGCAGCGCCTAAATTACTTGAATAATCTTATGTTTTTGCTTCTTGGGTATGAAGCTCTCGAACACATCTGACGTTTCTTAGATTTTAACAACTTAAATTATTATTAATTTCCGCGGACGTACAGTACAACATAAGCGTATCTAGTTACTACGAGTACTTACACGGTACCATTGTATGTGCCGCGCGCCGTAAGTGCCTTAATATCCTAATACACTAAACGTGGTTTCAAAATTCTTTAAAAAGTTTTACGAAAATGGTGCGCATAGAAAACTTTTTACATTGAATTATTTATTTTAAGGTCACATTTGGTTCAATATGGGTCTTATCTTTAAATGCGAAGTGTCTAGCAGATACTATCAAACGTATGGTTTGTACGAACATTTGCTCACGCATACAGTCACTTTAGCGTCGATGATGATTATTGAAGAAATTAACATTATGGAGAAGAGAATGCTCGAGGCTCTACTAGGTACTGACTGTGTGAGTGCCTTGTTTACCTACAATCTGTGGGTGCTATTGGCCAGGTGAGAAGTACTTTTTAAAATAATACAAAGGCTTTTGCCCCGACTTCGCTTGCATTAATGACGATTTTTTTAGAAATTAGTTTTCTATCCCTTGGTAACTTTCTGTACCCCTGACAAAGTAAGCCGTTCCAGTTCGCCAGCAGCGGACTACTCCACCTATCAGCAATTGTCTTCAGTATGCTATTGGGGCTGTCGCGCAGACGTCTGAGCATGGAGGCACACTGCTTACGAACCTAATAAAATTAATCTAAGTCTGAAAATAAAATTATTATTATTCTCTTTATTTATTTAATATATATATAACTTACATTTTTAAATACATCCACATAAAAAAAGTGTTTGTGCAATTCACACACGGCAGAAGTGAAACTTTTAATTTAATTAACCAACGAATTTTACGCAAATGCACAAAAATGGTACACGTGTATGACACAAGAAGGCTTCGTAGTACGCAGGCGCAAAGACACGTGCTAGCATACGAAGATTATTGGAAACACTGTATACTTGTATTATATCTCATTCTCGCAGATTAAATCCTATTTATGAATATGTTTGTCTTTTTTTAGTGTGACTTAAGGCTTCGTAGTACGCAGGCGCAAAGACAAAGATTATGGGAAACACTGTATACTTGTATTCTATCTCATTCTCTCGCAGGCTAAATCCTATTTATGAAAATGTTTGTCTCTTTTCAAAGATTATAGGAAACACTGTATTCTTGTATTCTATCTCATTCTCTCGCAGGCTAAATCCTATTTATGAATGTTTGTCTCTTTTTAGTGTGAATTTTTCGTTTCATCAAATCACATTCTAGATCTCTCTACACAGATTCCAAAGAAGCTTCTCTTCAAAAAAATATATTTAAAAATATAAAAATAGTTATTATTATTTATGATTGATTATAGTGGAGAACGTAACAAATTTTGTTTTACAATCCCTAGGTGCCACTTACGTAAATTTCTGACGGTATTGACAAATAATTATATTTTTTAAGATCCTATCATGGAAGTAAACTGCAACTTTTTCAATAGTAAGGAGTGTTTTTGCAATTTTATGAAAAGATTATTCTGTTTCTTACTGCATATCATTGTATTGGTAGGTAAAGCAGATATGTAATGGAAGGAATATTTGTTTTAGAATGTCAAGCCGCCAACTACTTTTAGCTCAAGTTGTATCGCTGAGCAAAATATACCAGAAACTAGAAAACAACATTATTTTTGTCGATTCTCCTCAAAAAGTACAATTGGGTCACACAATCAGAGGATTATTTGAAATAATGGCAAATGAAGATAAAAAGAAAATGTTCAACATGTTCGATATAAGTGATGAAAGAAATACTAGCTTATGGAGCTATTTAAAAATAAGAAACTTACCGAGTGAAGTGCAATGTCATGCTGAAGAGATGGCTGTAGAACAGTTCCAAACGCAAATACAAAAACTAGCATTTAATGAAAATATTGAAATGGATGCAGTAGTAAGCTATATTTATCTTTTTTTCTAAGTCATTAACATAATCATATAGTCCGCAACACTACTTGCAGGAGAGCAAAACTTTTGTATTTTATTTTATGTTTTACTTGCGGCTCGTCGTTCGTGACACACGGGCGAGCCAAGCAGTTTCTTTTTATAGTCAGTAGAAGCAACATGTCATTTGGTACTAAAAAGGAAGTGCTTAGAGGAAGAAGTTTTATATTATCTGGGAATTGATATTAAAATAGTTTCAAAAAGGAAAATGGAGCGTCTGAGAATTTTAGTAGGAGAAGACCGAAAAAGACTCGGGTTCTCTTTTCTGTCTATTGCTGTATTCTTTCATTTTTGTTATGTGTGCGTTTCATTTTTGTATTTCGTTATTTTGATAGGCGTGGGTTTTCTCGGAAAACACTACAAATTCGCAACTATGCACGACGTCCGCTCACTGCAACCTCCCGCCAAAAATGGCAGTTCAGCTCGCCATTTGGTTATCGATGCGCGCATTTATATGGTGGGCCGCGCCAAATTTCAAACAATTTTAACGAGCCGCGAGCTAGGCTCGTTGTTTTTAAAACCGCAGTATTACAGTGATCGATCACCGAGCAAAAAAACCTCGTCCGTCGATCGCACTCTTTACAAAGCTAGTGGCATTAAACGAAAAAAATACTGAAGTAAGCTCTCGTAACGTACAGTAGTCCTTTATTGTGGCGTGTGTCAGGTGATAGTCAAGTGAGGACTATATCGAGCAACGGAATACCTGTCTAATAGCTTCGAACACATCTGACTTGATCCTTTCACCCCTGACGAGTCCCTGGTCTGGCTGCTACTTGTCTGTGTCTTGTACACAATGGTTTGATTTGTTTCAGATTAAGTCGATCGTATTAGCAAGTATCTGCTCGCACACGAATCGAGATGACGAAATAGAGTCTTTGTTAATAGAAGCATGGGCTAAGGCTTGTCTAAACAAGATGAAGCACACAATGAAACAATTACATCGAGGAAACCTATGGTTTTACAAGTACATCGAAGCTTTAGTTGAGTTAACGGAATCTATGGAGCATATTTTTGATGGGAACAGTGTCTATGCTGTAAAGGTACTTTTTCAATAATTTTTATTTCATTTGAAGGCTATCAATTATAGTTTATATTTGCGATAAGAGGTTGGTTATGTAGTGGCGATGAAGGCGATATAAATATATGCTCATTTTCGTATTTATAATTAATCAATGCGAGGCGTACGCGGCGTCTTTACGGTTCTCTGGTCCTAATGTCCAAAAACCGAGACGTATCGCTTAGTTGGGAGGTGGAACTCGCATTCCATATGCGTGCTAGTATGGCCATTGTCGCAGAATTCGGCAGAGGTGATTTCAGAATGTTACATTCTAAAAAAAGAAAGACATTTTGAGTGTCAAATCTATTGATTGCTTACCTGGTGTTTCCTTATGATTGGACTAAACACAGCTAATTTTATGTTAATTAAAAAAACAAAAGTAGAGACGTAAAGAATATTTTCTATAGGTAGATTGACACGATTACTTCAACTGTGGTGCTACCTTAATAAATACTTATTATAAATATATCGCTTCGGTTCAGTTTGTTCAGACTTTTCTAAAACCTTTATGGTTTAGCTGTAGTGTATTCTTATTTTAGACATTTTTTTTAGTAAAGAATATTAGTAACCTGGTTCACACATTACAAGTATTTTTGTTAACCCCTCCAGCTAAGATTAACGCTTGTGTTAGGAGTGGATTCACGTCAGTAGTGCACTGGGTGTGGTTCGAACCCGCAACCACTCGATCGCAAGTCCGACACCTTAGCCATTACCACTAAACAAAGCACAGAATTGGACATCTCCCTAATGAAGTCGTCTGGAATAGACATTTTCGTCCAATGTTCTTTATTAGATAGAATGCAAATATAATATGGAGAAGTTGCAATAAAATTAGGTTATCGACTAGTGGCATCGCTGCACTAGACTGTCCTGGTGCGCAACGGAAATTACAACCGGTTGTTAATCTATGATTCGGATTTCCGACCAACCAGTTGCATAAAACGGATGTAAATAATAATAATCTGATCCCAAACTAGGCAGAGCCTGTACTATTGTTTGCCCCTATAATATAAAAAAAGGAACAAAAAAACTGGTAACCAGACTGCTGATAAACATACTCATATATTACTAAATAGGTACATGTTATAGATAAATTACACCCAGACAAAATAAATGATCATGCTCATCACACAATTGTTGTCCTGGGTGGGAATCGTACCTACGTCCTCTGGCTCAGCGGTCAGGATCACTAACCACTGGAGCAACAGGCCAGGCAAAATATTTGTTTTAGGCACAACTGTGACCTGTGAGACTAACTTACTATGCTATTGGTTACACATGTTCTATTTAAATATCCAAAACAAACTATTCATACTTTTTTTGTGTTAAATTTAGTTAGTACACATTATAATTTGTTCTACTTAAGTTTTATAGTAATTTCCAATTTCAGGTGCTTCACATAATATCCAATATTGTACAAGAAGGATGTACAGAATTGAATTTACTGCTTATTAATATTCTATGTAAATTAGCCAGTTTTGAAACAAATGACATGAATAAACATATGACGGACAGAATTCTCACGCAAACTTTTAGCGCATTATTTGAAAATACAGAATCTATGGTAAGGAATAAATTATATAATACGTTACGGCAGTATCAAAATAATAATTTGTATAGAATAGTGTACAACGCAATAAATAAAGACGAATCGCTTAAAGAAGCGTTTACTCATTTCATAAAACATGACAAGGTGAGGAAAAACAGCAACACGCCCTTGAAGAAACAATTAGAATACACGATGGATTTTGAGTATTGTCACAAATGTATTGAACAAGGCGATGCATTTAGAGATTCTGAATCAGTGTGTTTGCAAAACAGCAATAACTTTGATCTGATAGACATTGACTCATTGTTTGAACCTGAGTCTGACGCAGAGCCAGCCTGCAAGAAAGCCAAATTAAATAATGAACTTGAAGGAATAATAAGCAGACTGGAGACAGATGCGTCGTTACTTTGTAGAATAGATAATATTTTTTGTTCTGAATACAGAAACAGAATTAAAACTGTATGTAATAAGTTGAATAACATAATAGATTGAATCCGATTTTTTTTATTAATATACTATAAAATAAAACAAAAGATATTTCACATTTATATTTATTGTTGTGTTAAAAAAAATCTTTACAAATAAGTGTGAAGTATAGTAATATAATAACCGTACTTAAAGCCAGTATTACAATTACACTGTCATAAAGGATCTTTATCAAAAGGGCTGAATATCAAACATCTAATGGGAAATAACATTTAACTATGATGGTATAGGGCGACCACTTGCTAAGGTTATGGCAGTGTAACCAACTGGCACACGAGAATAAACTAAAATAAATTTAATTGATACTCGGAGGTAATAAGACCTTAGTTCACATGTCAAACGTATCAACTATCATCAGTCGTACTTGAAATTTATGACTTCACCCTATAATCGAAACACTTACACCTGGTACAGTTGTACAGTACCGTAAACCGAAGTATAAATGTCATGTAACACAGCAACAGTTACTAAATAAATTCTAGTTAAATATTTATGTCTAACATACATCATTCACATAGCTTATTTTCCTATTCGTTCTATTGATCTCTTTCATAATTGTGATGGCGAATATTTATATGAAAATACTTAAAATTGGCTAACTAATAATTAAAAGTAATGAATACATTGATAATATTGCCGTACATGTACATACATAAAATGATCGACAGAGCGGACTTAGCCATTCCAATTAAGCATAAAGCCTAAAGCGTATCATACAGCTAAAACTTAAATGAATTACAATAAGAAATAAATTATAGAAAATAATACATATGAGTAAACAGTATCGTTGAAATTAATTTCAATAAGATCGTACGACTGGCGTTATTAGGTAATACTTGATGGATACATTTCGATAGCCTTGTTCATGATAAATCTGTTTTTACAGTTGAGTTCAAAATTAAATATTTCTCATCCTATATATATATGTGCTCTATCCACAGTGCAGAACATAACGAGATAACGATCTGTTCTGATAACGAGAATACTCTATATTGTGAATACACAAAGATAAAGACCAGCTATGTCGTCACACTTGTGACGTCAGGCTCACAATACATGAATCGATCACTCGTTATCAGTAGTAAAATATTTTGTGACGTACAAATGCAATGCGAACAAATACAAATAAATAGATTTCAATGTACATTTGTGCGACAGTTGTATTTCGTAATTTTTATATAATACCTACTTTGTATTGTATTGCCTCCTTGATCCAATTGGAATGATCGAGTCGGTGGACTTTGAGTATGCAACACATTGTACGTAATACCAACACACTAATATCACTCTATTACCATTATAAAACATCTTGATACAGTTCACAAAATCTAAATTGTGGAATAATTTACAAACTTACCTTTGTATTGTATGCATAGTGTTATAAGTGATTTATATTTATTTATTAAATTATATTGATTTAAACAACAAGCGTTTCGAAGCTTACATCGACAGTGTTTTAAATGTTCTGAGGATGTAAGTGTACACAATTGTTTATCTTTCGTAGCATACAAATATACTAAGCACCGGGTTCCAAAACAGAAAGATATATATTGCACAATAACTGTGACATTTTCTATTAAAATGTGCAGTTTTAACAAATGAGAACATTACGTTTTGACATTATTATAATTGAAAATATCTATTATACATACTAAGTTATTCTATCAAGTTAGGATACAAAACTTACACATTCAAAAATTCTTATTTACTTAGGCCAATTATACCTTAGTTTTAAAATAAGTGATTAAATACGTAATTAGTTTGTGGTGATACAATTTAGATTACAATGTGGCTACTTTAAACTTCCACTTAAACTAAAAGTCTTGGCACAAATAAAATATTAGACAAATATTTTGTATAATCAAATAAAAATATTAACTTTCTTCATTGAGCATGACAATAAATATATGAAATGATTACGAGAACTAAACTCAGCAATATAAGAAATGTAAAAATTTGTGGTTGCACATATTATATAAACAATAACCATAGCTTTCAATTATGTTTTAGAACAGCTTAAATTAAATAAAATCCTAACGTCTAAATACCCTCAGAACAATTAATTATGTATATAAAATTCAGTTCTTTATTAGGATTATTTGGCATCTATCACCAACTTCGTTATTCTACTAAACATGGTATACGAAGGTGAGAATACCTAATCTGTTAATGCGCCTCTTCAAAAAAAAATCCTTTGCAAAATATCGCTTTGTTCGCGATATAGATCCCTGCCGTGCCTAAAGTTCCTCCTGAAACACACACGCACCTGCACGTGTCGCCGCAATGACCACTCTCCACTCTCCACTCACCATTCACCACTCACCAGTCACCACTCTCCACTCACGGGCACACTGCTTCTACACGCACCGCCACTCGCATTCCATCATTACTATAAACACCTAATCATCTCACGTGATATAGCCTCTAACCTCAAAATTGATATCAACTACGTTGGATTTTCTAAATCAGAAATGTTTATGTATTCTTAATGTTTATAAATTGTTTCAAAATGCAGCTAAGCAGAGAGCATATTTTATTTAATTGCAAGAGAAATGACGGTACAAGCAAAACCGCACGCCGCCACAACAGCTAAACAGTATCCATTTTAAGCGTATTAAGCGCTGATATGTTACTTATATTATTGCTCAAATGAGATGTATAATAAATAAAATGTTGCACTCGGCACATACTTTTCCACTTCAACTTTTTCGATTATCATTGCAAGTTAACACCTATATAGAGGCTTATTTAATACTTGAAGAACCGTAAAAGTTAACCTATGGCTAAATACATTTAGAAAATCGTAGACAGTCTAACTAAACTTATTACCGATCGAGGAGTAATGGAATTACGTCTACGTCGCTGTTAATTGTATGGTACTTGTGTTGAACTCGCTTTATCTTGCAAAAATAAAATCATTACCTCTCCCCTTGAGGAGCTCAAAGTAATCATTTGATCTGTTACTGTAGTATCAGATTTTATGTAGACGGGTCCGGGTACGGGAGTCTTGCTCTCCGTCAATCAATAAATAAGGGAATGTAATTTTCGGAAGGTGTGTATCCTGCACATCGTTGCTAGCGTCGACGCTGGACGTTGAAACTATCCTCAAAATCACCAACACTCGCTCTTAAGTCTACCTTAACAGGTTTCTTCAATTAAACAACTACAAATGCGTACTTCAACGCGTGGGTTGGGACGTCGGATCCTCTTTAGAAGTCGAACTCGCTCCTGCATTTCGGCAGTGAACGAGACGCAGTGCGGACGATATACCCATGCTCCCGTAATCGTTCCGCTGGCGATCGAGTTCGTGGTAGTTTAGACGATCAGGTCTGGTAGCGTATTATCAAAAAGTTCGACTTCTTGTGGCAAATGATGTCGCCGAGTCGATACCATCAGTGGTTCCCCAAGGCGATGGGAGGCGATGAGAGGCGATGAGTGGTGAGGGCCGGGCCGGTGAGCGCCTAGGGCGCGCGATACTGCGCGTGGCGCGCGTGGTGCTGGCACAGCGGCGCGCCGCGTAGAGAGCCTTGCTGCGCCGCAATGCTGGCCTGGTGCGCCGCTTGCATCTGCCCCAGGCTAGTGGGGAGCGCGTGCATCTGCCCCAGGTTGGTGGGCAGTGCGTGCATCTGCCCCACGTTCGTGGGGAGTGCATGCAACTGACCCATGTTCGCGGGGAGCGCATGCACTTGACCCATGTTCGCGGGGAGCGCATGCACCTGACCCATGTTCGAGGGGAGCGCGTGCATCTGCCCTATGTTAGTGGGGAGCGCATGCATCTGGAGATATTGCATCGATGCGCTGTTGTGCAGCATGTGTAGGTCGGGCGGCATGTGGTACAGCCCTGGAGTCTGAAACAATATTTTACCATCGTTAGTTGGCACAAGACTGTTAAGTAACTAATAGAAAGTTATTAAACTATTCACTATATATTACTATTATTTTATTTTTATATAATTTGTTATTTACACCATAGCATCAAGGTAGTAAAGTTTACATCTATATATTTTATTACTAGAGTCAGTAGAGTCCCCACCCTATGTAATCTTGACAAAAGCCATTAAAATTAAAACCTTGAATGTATTGATTTAAACGCCGATATCACTACTTAGGCTCAGAAATTTCTTGACAATAACTAAGACCTTGTTTATCATCAGTATGCAAGTATTAAATAATATATCGATGGTAAACGACCTATTTGTCGCAAGCACCATTTTTTTGTTTTTTTTTCTGCGTCGATTCGTAGCGCCTACGATGAATTTGGTTGCCGTTTAAGAAGTAGACAATAAGAACCCTTAGCCTTATTTCTTAGTCATAAACGACTAATATTTTTGGTGCTTTTTAATCGTAGATATAAATTATATTTCGAAATTGTCATTATGCTATTTGGGCTTTTGGTAATATTTTCTTACTCGACCGTTAACCGACTTAGGCTGGAAATAATTAATGTCCGAATTTTTTACCTCAAACTTTGATATGTGATTTAATTAAATTAAAATTATCTTCACATAAGAATAATTTATTCTTTAAAACACTACTAATTAAGGTAGATTGTTACCTAAAGTAACCTATTTAGTAATTTGTAAAACAGTTTTTTACGCTTAAAAAGGCTGAATAATTATTTTTAACGTTTGTAACTCATTAGAATTTTCTTGTCCCTCTTTCATAACCAATATGGTGACAACATATTGCCCTGAACTTGTACCAAGAACTTGCAGTTATGCTTTTTGATCTTAATTAAAAGGAAATAAAAGATACAGTTAAATTATTTGGACTAGAATGAACATAGTAGTGGTTGTCATTTATGACATTTTTCCTGTTTGTAAAATTTTGATCATTTGAGGGTAAGCAAGAGTAAAAATAATAATATGTAACTGATTTTGATAACTGCAAATGGTGAAGAACAAAACGAGCAATGTAGCGACTACTTGACACTTGTACTAATAAAACTACAGACATACACTCACGTGATGCGAGTGTGCGTGTCGGTGGGGCGGCAGGGAAGGCCGGGCTCAGCAGGCAGATGCCTCCTTATACTCAGAGTTGTCCATTGTAAAGAAGTCCTCAAGCTTCCATTGCAAGGTCTCAAAAGTGGGTCTCTTGAGCGGGTCCTTGTTCCAACACTCCAGCATAATCTCGTACAGCGCTGCGGGACAGTTCTGTGGGCACGGCATTCGGTAGCCGTGCTCTACTTGGTGCAGTACTTCAGCGTTTGTCATACCTGAGAACGTAATAACTTATTGAAGACTATACTGTGTTTAAAAAAAATTCATAACATTCAATCTCGGACAAAAACTTTAGAGTTTTCATTGGGGATCCCATGTACTCTACAATCAAGTGTAATTCCAACTAATAGTATAAATACGAATTTGAGTTTGTAACGTTTTCACGTCTTAACTACTTACATACTATGTTGTAAGTGTAGTTTAGGATTTATAAACTTACCCGGATAAGGTATTCGGCCATAAGTGACAAGCTCAGTTAGTAGTATACCGAATGACCAAACGTCAGATTTTATAGAGAATTTGCTGTAGTTAGCGGCCTCCGGAGCCGTCCATTTGATGGGAAAACGGGCACCCACGCGCGCTTCGTATTCATCCTCCTGTTCAATAATACAACACACATTTAACATTTCCTTCCAATACCTACTTACAAGTAACATAAATGTAAAGTTTCGCACGTTTATTTTGCCTCTATAAGGAATTGTTTTCATCTAGAGGGGACGGGGTGCCGCAAAATGGCGATGTGAGAACTTAATTGCCCTTTGAAAAATCCCTTTTATTGTCTTTATGTTATTTTTGACCTTAAATGAAATCAGTATTTTCATTATTTATAAAAACAATTAAACGTAAGCATATACGTATAACGTCATTCATTCAATCATCAAAACAACAAAAATCTACAATAGAAAAGGAAAATTAAGGCATCCTAAAACGCAGCGGTTTGGTTTGCATGGGCACCGCTGTACGGCACTGCTTCGACTAAGGTTTTTTTTTTCAATCTTTATTTACGGAGCTTAGCCACAATTATGACTACGTCGCTCTTCGACTACGGTTTGAAAGATAATAATGTGTTTGCAAAAAATACCTAATCGTTACTTTATAATCATTACTAATTTATCAATGATTAAGACGTAGAATATTCTCACGTGACTTGGACATGGGAGTACCTTTTCGACCGCAACTATTTAACGATTCATTGTTGCTACCGCTAAATTACTTTTTAATTGAATATTGTTTATGAATATTTCTATTTGTTTTAGCGGTTAGTACACAAAGTCAACATGACTTAAATCGCGTAAAGCATAATTATTGTTGATGACCTTAAGACTATTTTCTGTTTTTATAATATTGCGATAGCAGAGATTCCATCCTCATACTTTTAAACCAGACTAAATGCAGTTGAATTCAGTCCCAGAAAAAAAAACCTTTGGTTAACAATATTCTAAAACTGGCCGCCACCCTTTACGAAAATCTTACAGATTTTTAGTTTTTCTTGGCAATTATGCAACGCTTTGAATTCATTATGTACAGAGAAATTACAAAGATGGACCATGAGAAGTAATAACTAATTAAAGTACTGAACTTACCTTGATAAGCCTGGCAAGACCAAAATCTGCGATCTTGACAATATTGGCATCTGCAACAAGTACATTTCTAGCAGCAAGATCTCGATGTATGTAGTTTTGCGATTCGAGGTACGCCATGCCAGCGGCGATTTGCGCGGCCATGTCAATCAGCTGTTGCAGTTTCAAATAGCGACCTTTCCCTGCACAAAAATAAACATGAATAAAAAACTTGTCATGACATTTTAAAGCTGTGTGTGGTTGAAAATGTTATAAATAAACGTTATTATATACTTTTAATTGGTACCTGGTACCATTGTTATTAGTACCTGGATTTATTGCATGAAGTTCAATTGCTTACCTTGTAAATAATCCAATAGAGATCCGTTTTTCATAAGTTCAGTGATGATGTATATTGGTTCCTGGAGTGTGCACACTGCGTATAGCTGGATGAGTTTGCTGTGTCGCAGCTTCTTCATAATCTGAGCCTCGGCCAGGAAGTCTTTGGGGTCCATAGTGCCCGATTTCAGTGTTTTTACGGCGACAGGTGTAGTGTTGTTCCACAGTCCCTCCCACACTTCACCGAATTGCCCGTGTCCTAATTTTCTTACGAATTTTAAGGACGACCTGTCGATTTCCCAATGGTCACGCGTTTTGTGTGACAAGCCCTCTGTCACCGGCTTCTCAATCTGCAATTAAAAGACACATCTATTGTAAAAAAATACAATTAGGTACTATTGGTATAATGGACGAAGGAGAACAATATTGGTTCTTACAACATCTATTGGAATTACCAATATATCAACATTGTTATGTCACATTTGTCTAGAAACTTTGTTATATCATGTTTATTTCTTGTAATGTCAATATTATATAAATGTTGTGATTTTTTAATGTTGTTTATAAACGGTTAAGGAAATGGACATTAATTTTAATTCATTTAAACCAGGTGATCTGCCACTTGGAAGTTACAAAGGGACTGAACTGATGTATTGGAATTGTAAGTTACAACTAAGTTGGCAAATACGCAAACGATCTGCCTTCAGGTAAGTAAGTTACCGGTGAACCTAGAATGGCCTCCTAGAGTTCTTTAGACCCTACAAACCCGCAGTGAGAAACAGTACTATGCTAATATACTGCCTGACGGACCTACTGTAGCGTGGTAGGTCTATACTTAAAGTGTCAGGAAAATAACAAATGTTCGTATAATTTATAATAGTGAAGTTTTACAGTCGAGCAGAATGATACGATTATATTGGCTATTAATAAGTTTTTTTTTAAAACTTATAACAATGGGTCGTAAACGTAACAATGTCGATTGTCATAGCCTCATAATTAAAGTAGTTTCATGTAATTATTCTGATCGGAGGTTTAGCTTCACCAGACCTTTTCTCACAACCGTTTATCTGCTATTGTATTTTACGTAACGAAAACAATTTTCTGTTGACATGGATTTCATTCGTGTATTTTGTCAAAATCACCATTTCGAATGCAACGGTTGAGAAAAGTAGCTAATATATTAATCCGAAATGTCTCGATCTTTGATATAAATAAGACAGCAACAAAACATATATAGAACGTTGGTTCGCGATCGGAATAATGTATTACTGTCACGGACTGAATGTCAACTTAATGATTGCAAAAAAAGTCATTTACTTTCTGAAAAGTTTTGAGGTTGTTCCACTTTCTTTGAAGTTCAACTTATATGCAGAATTTACTTGTAACGAAAACACATTCGAATGTTGTTTTTTTCTCTGTATCCTATGTTACCTACATACTACTCTGAACGGCAAGAATTGCATTGTTAAACAATTTAATATGTTGTTTGAAGTTACAATTCAATTGGAAATTTGATTAAAATTGAGTCAATTTGAATTCTCTATATTATAACTATTTTTCAACAGTATCATGTTCCTAAAATATCAAAATATAAAAGTATAAAAAAATCTCTATATTATCTACTTTTCAAAACTACGTAAGTATTTTTAACGAATTCTTAAATCCAATATCAATAACGTATACGGACCTAGACCTAGTTACTAAATAGCAGTGTGCTCTTGGGTCAATGGCTTTCATTCGAATAATTTGGGATGGGGACAGTGGGAAGCGGCTCCATTGATCAAGCGTTGGCTTTTGATCGAAGTGCGATGAGAGGTTACGACAATTGCATACGTCACAGTGTTTAAAACAAAGAACCCAAGCCAAAGTTTATCACCACAGTTTGATGCTCTGCCGTTAGTGATATTCATTACAGCATCTCATCTAGATCTGGTGCCACAGTTACGTACTACGGACCGTTATTATTATAAATTGACAATAACTGTGGTAGAGCTGGTTATAAATAGAGATTGCTGAAGTATTCTTTGATATTACTTACAAGATGCAGCTAAACAGTGTTTGGCTACATTTTGTTGAACAAAATGAGTTTTTCTATTCATTGAGATGTTTGTGTTATTAGGCAACGTTGTGCATAATTCAAAATACTAGGTATAATAGTAAATATGTATGTATGACATATTAGAACAGCAAGGCGACTACAGACGGCAAAATGTAATGCGGACCTTCATTACTTAATATTGCATTGTCATATTGAATGCTAGAATGCTATATTATACTGTAGCTGCGGAAAATTATGTTTCAGCTGGTTTTAATAGTATATGTTTTGAAGGTAAGTAACGTCTTTGGTTAGTTATCTTGGTGACAATATTAGAACGTGTGTAACTAGTGTGACTGATTCAGTTTACAGAGTCATGGGTAATGACTGTGAGGACCCATAAAAATGCAGTGTCTCGAGATAAGCCATAGATAGCCTTTTCATATTGCGTATGAGAGATTCTCTAGTGCTGGACTCACAATGTAGTCATTGGGAGAAGGCGCAGTATAAATGGTTTTGAAAGTCCTTTCCTATATAGCTTTGCTAACCCTACTCTATAATATAGTATTTTACTATATTAAGGGGTTTCTACCTTTTCTTAGACTAAGTGCCCGTGAAAAAAACGGGGTATTCACAATATCGAAACAGCGGTTTTCTTTCCCTTCTGTTTGATTTTCTTCTTACTTATTTCTGTAGTCTTCTTACTTCTTACTTATTGAATTCTGTCGATTAGTAGTAGCAGAAGGTATTATCCGCATATTATAATGTACTTTGATTGAGAGCGAACCTGAGATTAAAAAAGCCTGGGCACTCCACCAAGTTCATGGGTAATTCCTACTCTGTTAAAGTGATTCGGCTTTAGAATGCCCTACCAGTGGAAATTAGACGCGCACAATCACTACCTGCTTTTAAAAAACTAGTCAAGGACCACTATCTATCATTAGGAGATGTCAACACATAATTTCCCTTTTGCCCTTTCGTTAAAGTCGCTGTAGTACCGTATCCTATATTATATATTATTGTTTATATTTCTAAATGTACTTATGTATTTATATGTTTATAGTTTACTAGTAGGATATTTTACGTAACTAAATAATATACTAAACGTGCACCGCACCATATTACCCTCAATTTATTTCCATTTCTTTTTCATCTCATGTTTGGCTGTAAAAGATTGCCATAGAGCGATAAGGCCGCCAATTGTTTAAACCACAATATATTAATTTTCCTTTTTAATGTTTCTGGTTTACAATAAATAGGTATATTATTATTATTAGATTTTTAATTCACACTGCGTTGTGTTTGTAACCTGAGCTTGGTGTCCACGGAGCGCGACGGTTCGTCTGGTCCGCTGTCACGCTTCACTCCGTTCGCTTATACAATGCATTCTCAATAAGCCTTTACGATTCTTTTTTTATTCACACTCGTTTTCAATACAGTACTGTCTGTCTGTGGCGCCTCACGATTCTCCGTAGTCATTTCCAACAAGAATAACTGATTTCTTCTGAGAGGATGAAATTATTCAGAGAATAAATGAACATACTAGCATTGTGAAGATATGTGACAATGACGCTTATACTAAGAATTTTTATGAAATGAAGCATACCAAGATGATGTTTATTTGCAATGTAAGTTTCCCGTTCGTGCAAAGTACAGTTGAAATGCTTAAGTGCAACATTGTATGCTGTTACTATAAGGACATTAAATAAAACTATAGTTTATTACTAGAAGCCTATTTTTAGTTTCCAGGTTTTACTAGCACAGTGTTTATGTCGGGTGATACTAAGCTAAGGTTAACCAAATTTTATATTCTTGAAATTAAAGTATAACCATTCGTGTGTTATGACTTTATGAGTCTTATGAGTATGACTCTCTCAATAAATCGATATCCAAGCAATTGGCTATTACGTATCAGCAGTTGACGTGATTTGAAGTATTTAGACGGATTAAAATTCAATATATTTCTTTTTACAAGTCCATATACTAGTATTTCAAAACTGAGCTTTCTTATGTCGTTTATTGCGGGAGGTAATACATACATATAACGAAAAGTAAGGCAGCAGCGGAACAGTTATCATAAGAAATTTAAGAGAATTGTAACTTTGGGGAACTAAGAACACACATTAATAAAGCTTATAGCATTGGCAAAGCCAAAAAAAATATTCATGTATTATTTTAATTCCGCAGATAGACTTAATTCATTGTAATAACAATAAGAATAAACTACTTTTCAGACTAATTTGGTCAGAATACATCTATTGTCTGAATTTTGAAGATATATTTGATTGCAAATCAGCATCATTCTCTTTTTCAGTAATGGACTTTTGTGTCTCCTATATCGAACCCTATGTACCTAACAGTCATTTTACAAAACGGCACCTGATCTGTGTGAGTTTTTTTAATATATTTAGTTGAGTTAAGTTAACTGTGATTTACCAATTTCACGATTTAGATTTAGCATCATTTAGAGCCAATCTATAACTTTTTTTTCACATACGAGTAGTAAGTCTTAGAAGTTAAATAATGTTATTAATATATATATATTATAATATATATATATATTAATATTATTATAATATATATATATATATATATAATATATATAATAAATAATAATATGTGTAGATATAAGTAAAAATATTATGTTAAGAAAATAGTTTACGCTTGCAAGGATCAAACTGAGTTACAGGGCCATCGCGACGTTATTGGGCCCGGTAAATAAATTCTATTAGACCGCTTAAAAACGATGATAATAGCGTACCGCGTTCGCGTAAGAAGATAAACAAATTTCATGCTTTCATATCGGCTGCTCTGCTGTCACAAGTATGTCATATACCCAATTTCAAAACTAGAACTTGACTATAAGCGCGCTTACACGCACATGATTATCACGATGACACTCATATGTCAAAATCGGTATTACACTTGATGCAATGAGGGAGCTACGGCATAACGAAAAAACGCTTGTTTCAGACTACACAGTACCAAGTTGATCGTCGAAACATAAGCAAGTAGGTGATATTATGTATTTGCAGTTGATGTAATAGCTAGAAAGATAAGGTTATTGCAGAAAGTGATATATGTTACACAATCAATCGTGAATAACTCGTAAAAGTGGAATTCCAACTGAACGTATATTCGTAACAAGGAGTAAAAGCTTTTTATTTTTAATAAAAAAAAACTAATACTTCAAAGAACGCAATGGTAGAGGATTATACGTTTGTTTTAAGTTTAAGTGTCTTGTGGGATCGTTATCACTGCGATTTTCGCGTGGTAGATACGAGAACGTCTGACACAAGAAGTACCTGTCGTAAGACGCAAAAAATCCAATATAAAATAACCATATTAGGAAAGGTATTAATCTAAATATAATATAACGTATTAATCCTTGTTATCGAAGTTGATTAGTTTTCTCAGTATACGATTAATAATAGTTAGCTCATCATAAAAAAAGGGTTTAAATTAAATTCTGGCACGATGATGTGTTGCGAACTTTACGACTCATAGCCTTACGTGATTGTATCTGCATGTTAAACTGAAATCAGGTTGTTGTAATATTGGCTTTAAAGTTGTTTAGAACTAGCATGTTGTGGCTGGGAAATTGTGAGTGTACATAAATAAACCCATGGAAACAATGAATTACGCGACTGTTAACAGTTAGCGATAAGGCAGGGAGTGAAGGGGTTACACTACAACACTAGCAATTCTTGTTACATACATTGCGTAGGCCAAATATGTCGTAAAAGATACTAATTTTTCTTTTGTCTGTAAAGTTGAAAT
This sequence comes from Euplagia quadripunctaria, assembly GCA_963859945.1. Lineage (NCBI taxonomy): Eukaryota > Metazoa > Arthropoda > Insecta > Lepidoptera > Erebidae > Euplagia > Euplagia quadripunctaria. The sequence continues at coordinate 13,684,747 of OY982575.1, read as the reverse complement.
AAGTAGATAGATATGTCAGCTGCAGTCGCTGCTATTTTGAACTCAAGCCGAGTGAGGTGAATAGGGAAACGTTTTTGGTTACATATTCATGAATGCGACCGTGAACTTTCGTTACTTAACTTAGTAACTATTGTATCTGTAATTGTTTAGGTCTAAGAAACCTTTAACATCAAAGATTTTATATTTCACACGATTTACACGAGAATATTTTTATGATAAAAAACTAGATAGCTTGACACATGTCTAACACAGCTTGCCAATGCTATAAAATTAATATATTATTTGAAACCGCGTGCGCCACTGCGTTTAACATAACTTTCGGTTTTAATGCCTTTTTGTAACAGTTAAACAATGCGAATAATACTTATCGATCGACCAGTTGTAATATTAAAGTGAATGTGACTGTGTAGTGCAACTAGTAAGTATGCCGTTCAAACGTGAATGCGTTAGTGATGTCGTGAACAAATCGCTCATTTACAATTAAAAGTCGACACAAATTGTTGGAACGAGACACTAGATGAACAATGGAGCTTGTTATAATTGAGTAACGTCACAGCTTTATTATATTTTTTTTCTTCGTAAAATACATAATTCTATTGCTTCAGAGCGTGAATAATTTCGATAGAAGCGTTTTGGGTGTGCAGCATACAACCTCCATTGAATAAACGTAATGGATGTAAGAAATAAACACATTAAGGGTTTCCTGTAACCGAATTTAAGTTACCTTTCAAGGTCGGTATTTACATATTTCTCACTCGACCTTGGATTTTTAAATTCCTCTTAAATTAATAATAATGACAGATACATAAAAGCGATACGGTCTTTGTTCTCGAACATGTGTAATGATGAAACTCTAATCACAAGCTTCACTGAATTTTATTGTTAATAAATTTTTGCCGTCTCAAAAATCCAATTCCATTAAAAACCACACAAGAAATCTCGTTAAATGTACTGGTTTTCGGTATATTTAACACAGTTTTATTTGAAGGATTTGTTATGTAATATAACAATTTCAGGCTTGTGTAGATACCGATGAGATAACGTTTGATCTTCAAAGTGATATTTAATCATTTGTGACAACACACTTTAAGGACACAACCAAATCTTTATTTTATCACGTCACTTGGTCTCCTAGAATTTCCTGACATTATACGATGGTAAAGACACATTTGTTGGCTAAGAAATCGATGTATTCTTAAAAAAATCAATTAATTACTTTGTTGCCCGAATCTTTATTGTAAAGGAAAATCTCTACAAACAAAGAATTGTCGTCAGGATGGACGTCAAGGATGTTATGTTATACACCTCCGTAATGAAGGTGGGGCCTGCTCGACCTTGCTTCTGCTACAAATTGGAACATTTAACCCTTTAATATTTAGAATATTATATTGAAATTATATTCCAATATTATTATAGGCAAGGATATCGGATGCCTATAACTAACTGTGACGCATATAAAAATGTAGAAAAACAATCGAACATTAGCTAATAATTACGTGTGATTCAAATAGCCACTAAACAAGAATCCATGAAGATTGCATTTAATTACGTGACGGTGCACTATATATTTTTGTGTTTATAGTAGAAAAACTAATTGTACACGTGTAGCAATGCTTATGTAACTGTTAATATGGCGCTAACATACAGTCGTAAAATTAGCTTAGGACTATACTCGTACATGCAGAATACACTTAAGGGTTAAATGCTTTTCCGCAATTACATCGAGAAATATTTGCCGGAAATTATAATAAATAAAAGTTTGAAAATGTTAATGGCCCGTATATGCTTGGCTTAAATAACTTAAATATGACGATGTTCTTTGTCCAAGAAAACCAGAGTCCTTCGGTGAATTTAAAGTATCCTCGACTTCGTTCAATGCCTCGTAATATTTCTCACGGAGCGCACAAAGGTTGACCGTCGAAAACCATAAATTTTATAGTCGTCCCGATATTGAATTTTGCAATTTATGCGCCTCCGTAATAATAAAGAATGTTTGTTATTTATTTCGGTCACATGACCTTGGCTTGACAAGACTAAGATTCTGTGAATCTATCTAATGTAAAGTTTTAACACAATATAATCTATTTGCCATACACGAGGTAATAATTGATTTAAAATTTAATGAGCTGACAGAACACAGAGTCACATCCTGAGTGGACTAAGATATTCAGAATTTTAATAAGGTTCTCAGTAATAACTTGACTATGGAAAAGAAGCTAGAAGCATGTCCACATCGTGGGTATAAAATATTACTGTTAGTAGTAACGGAAGCTAGTGGCGCGTACCTGTACACAAGGTTTGTTGAGTGAGACGCAGAGTCCATCGGCATCCTTGCTATAATGCTCAACGAGTTCTTGTAGCGTGCGGAAGGTTGTGCGTCGGGCTATGAAGAAACCGCCCTCGTCCAGCTGTCTGATGCGGTAATGCTTCACTGTATCTCCGTCTCGCACTGTGAACAACAATTATTCACACATTTGCATTTTATTGCAGTATAAATTGCGTAAAACTGGAGTACGAATGCTCCTAGTGAATTAAAAGTGTTGCAAGATTGATGTAATGTAGTAATGTGAAGAATTAATTAAATAGAAGAAGATCAATGTTCTGATAAACGGTGTAATGTTTTAGGTACTCTCAATGAGATTTTAAATATAGGTATTGGAGTTCATTTATAAGTTTAGTTGCAAAAGTCAAATTCAAGTCAAATTAAAACATAAACACATCCTTACCGCAACAAACTAAAATAATGCCACTACAAACCAAAATAGTAACAAATACAACTTAAAAAGTATTGATCAGTAATTCAAAGGTAGGTGTTGCAATGTACACTACTTTACATTATTTTAATGAATTCGTTCAGCTTATACATGGATTCAACAAATCTGTCAAATCATTCAATGAAATGAAATATATTTATCCATGAATATATATATATATGTATGTATTTACTTTGATTCATTCATGCCCCTGTCACAGCCTCGCCCGTTCAAGTCACGTATAACACGTATAAGGATTAGATATTTATTTACTTTGACTAGAAATAGTCATATGTGATAAGCTAGACAGTTTGATGTGAAAAGATGTCAGGGCTTATTACAATTCAGTCTAAATTTATTCTTTAATTAGGTTAAGCCTTGCCCAAGAATTTGATGAACGTAAGCAAAAAAAAAACTCGGTAAAGCGGTGCGTTGGTTTGGGTAGAAATGTTTGCCACCACATGTATAAGCAGGCAGTCTTCTTATCTTTAGTAGCGAAACTCGAAACGCCTCACTAATCCCAGCCACAATGTAATTAATGGCTGATGGATATTCTGAGAAGCGTCGCGTCAGCTTTTGACATTTCGATTCAGTTGATGAAGGTAACGCATATCTCACGGTTAAACACGTATTCATTAAATCCTGCTAAAATAATATGCCTGTGCGATGTTACTTCTATATATTTTAAATTGAATAACGAAGGTATTTTTCATGGCGATAGATGGATATTATTGTAATTGTACCTAATCATTTTCCGCAAACATATTCTTTATTACAAAACTGTTCTCTCTATCTCTATTAGTGACTAAATCTACGATAAGTACGTGATTAATTAAAGAAATATTAATAGAAAATGACAACAACGAATGCATCTTAACGTGATATGATAAAATTAAAATAGCTTACATATCACCTACTAGGATAGTCTACGGTTAACTGATTTATTCAGGAATAAAGGAAAGGAATAAATTTATCGATAACTATGATGAATTAAATTGAGAACGCAGATATAAAATTCAGTACAGTCAGACATAATGTAGGTCGATATTACTTAATAAAGAATTTGTTTTTTTTTTGTATGTGCGAATGTTCGTAGAGGAAAGTTTAGCCTGTAAGTACCAATACATTTTATGGTTTGTGAATTACTAAAAATTAATAAGGTTTTTTCTAAAGATTTTTCCATTTATTTTCTGAGGAATCACTTAGCTTGTTTAATTATTGCTGCTGCTGCCTATCGATAAATAATTTATTTCTTTTAATTATTTTTTTCCTAAACTGATTGAATTTTACTTTAAAATCTACTAATAGACCAGTGCAAACCATTTTTGGTAAAAAAAGAATGTAAGAAAATTTGCAGTTCAAATCCTTAAAAAATGTAAGACATAACACTAATTAATGTATGTAATGATTTGAAGTATGGGGTTTACAAAAAAACATGCGAAAACACTTAATTTTCCAAGTATTAAACATTAGTTTTGAAATTGGTTTCGGTCAGAAAAAAGTGATTACAACCATAATCTAAAAATATCTTTAATATGAAAAAGTTTCCTACCCGGACACCCCCGATGTTGATACCTAAGGTAAGAATCTTTTTATTATCTACAACTTTTATATTTAACTTTTTCGATTAAAGATCTAGTTAGTTTCGTTGGAAATCGTGAAAATCTATGTTCCACCCCTAAAAGTGCACCCCATTTCATCCTCGTATTTCGACTTTAATTTATTTTTTCTGTTGGTTTCGCTATATTTTCTTCCATTTTCAACAGTTTCCATGTTGTTGTTGGTTTTATCTGTATAAAAGCTATGTGCAGTGGCCTATAAATGTATATTTATTATAAAAAATTATGAGAAAAGGAAACGGTCTGTAAAGTTTATGCTAATTGTTATACTGCTTTCTACTTGGAAGTTGTAAGTAATATCTCTGACTATCTATTGGTAGTCACGTGTACATTATAGCACATACATAACTATAGTCAATCGGGAACTCATTTTTATAGTAACTAGAGATCGCCTTGTGGTCGAATTTCGACCATAATTCATTTTTAGTTTATTACATTGGCCAGTATAATTTGAAATGTCACTGTATGTAACTAAGTCTTAGTTACCATGACAGGTCAACATATATACTAGTGTAGTATTGATGTAGACAGTTTTCAGGTAATTTTTAAATTAGTTACATGTTGTTTAAAAATTTTAGCTTTCTGCACTTCTTATATAGATAAACTAAGTACCTATTCAAACTTCACGTGTCTGCATTGGCAAAAATTTATTAAAAATGCGTACAAAGAATTCTCTTAGACATAAAGGCGAAGTGACTGATTAGTGTAAACGGAAAGTGTACGTAACAGAGTATGAATTATTCTTGAATTTAATAAAAGAGGCCACGGGAAATGTTAAATGGTTAGAAATTATAGTTGTATATTACCATAACTCGATCTATTAGTGCATTCTTTAGCGAATACTTGACATTTAAGTATCAGTTAATTTAAATAAAGTTCTAATTTAATTAAGTTTTGGAGACTTTGGAAAGCCAATGTTTGGATCCGAATGGTTGGATACATAGGAGGATATTCTCAATATATTTTCATAATAAGCTTACCAACTACTTGCGTTAGGAGTTTGGTGATGTTGGTAGGTACGAAAATGGAAGGGGCCATATACGAAAGCTCTTAGATTAATGCTACAGCAGCTTTTATATGTAACAACGTGTAAAAAAAGAACACTGTTTCATTAATTATGTATTATTTCTTAAAATAATGTAATTATTTAAGCTTCCAAGATTTTTCAAAATCATTTTAAATTAAATCAATTAAGGTAGATTATATAGTACTTTTTTGTTATTTTTTTCCGAATTATTACATTGCGATTAATAAAGGGTGTTCCACAGACATCTGCCCATGCATGCCCTAACTCTGGTCGGAAATTAACACTCACGGTGGATGCGCCTACCCGATCGAGACGTAGGCAGGTTTTGCTCTATCTACTTTAGGTAGACAAGGTGGTGAATTATTTACCAACACATTAGAGTTACCAGATATTTTAAAGAAATAATTCCTTTTGCTTTTTCAAAAATGTAAAAGGTCAATCTCAATCCAAGTTTTCAGTCCAGTTTAATTACAATTTGTGTCTTTGGGGCAAATGTGTTGTGGCCTTGTACCGTTGTTAACTATGTTTCCATTAAAAATTTCAAATCCAAAAGTGCCCATTATTTTTTTAACGAGTTCCGTTGTGGTAACAAACAGCACATACGGTATGAACTATCAACGTGTATGGCTCAGGTAAAGCTGGCAATACAACACTGCGACCAAGTAGTGCTAATGAACTGCGGTTTAAGGTTGATGTAGTAATCGTTTTCTATACATACCAATATACGAGGGTGCGTTTTTAAGTCCGCGGAATGGAGGGGATGGGAGTTAGTGGTGGGGATATTTTAGCCGTAACGTGTTCCCTGACTCAATATTAGTATAAATATCAAGTTTTATCTTAATTGGGTCATTAGTCTTTGAACTATCGCTGATCAAGCAACTCAATCGGGAAGAAAACTGAAAACATGGAGAAAATCGAACACCCCGCCGTTATAAAGTTCCTGACTAAACAAGGAAAGTCTGTTCAAAACATTATGGAAGATATGTCATTAGTTTACCTGGAATCTTGCCCTGGGAAAACTATGATTTATAAGTGGCATGGACTTTTTAAACAAGGCAGAGCGTCGATTGAAGACGACCCCCGACCAGGTCGGCCTATTGACGTGACTACTCCGGAACTTGTTGAAAAAGTAGAAAAAATTGTACTGGAAGATGCCCGGCTAAAGAAAAAACAAATCGCAGAAATGTCTGGAGTATCCGATACGACACACACATTTGTAAAATCCTGCATGATAATCTTTGCATGACAAAGGTCAGTGCAAGATGGGTGCCAAGAATGCTCACGCCCCGCAAAAACAACAGCGCGTCGAATGTTCACGTGCGTTTTTGTATCTCTGTAGTGAGGATAAAGATGGTGTATTGGCCCGGATTGTAACTGGGGATGAAACTTGGATTCACCATTATGAACCTGAGTCTAAGCAAGACTCCATGCAGTGGCATAAAAAAGGAACACCACCGCCCAAGAAGTTTAAGGTGGAATCACACAATCAGCTGGAAAACTCATGGCGACGATCTTTTGGGATTCAGAAGGAATATTATTGATCGATTACAAAGATAAAGGTATCTCTATAACGGGCGAATATTATGCTTCAATATTAGAACAGTTCAAAGAAGCAATCAAAGAGAAAAGAAGAGGAAAATTGACGAAAGGTGTGTTGCTCCTGCATGACAATGCGCCGGTTCACAAGAGTCGCGTTGCGTAGGCTGCCCTGCACAGAGTAGGCTTCGATATTATAAATCATCCACCCTATAGTCCAGACCTATCGCCCAGCGATTATTACTTGTTCCCCAAAATGAAAAAAGAACTTCGGGGGAAGAAATTTAAAAGCGATGAAGAAGTGAAAGAAGTAATTTCAGCGTATTTTTCGAAGAAAGATTCAATATTTTTTTTATGAAGGTATAAACAAACTAATTGATAGATCTGAGAAGTGTATTAGGGTTGCAGGTGAATATATTGAAAAAGAAAAATAAAATTTCATTTTTATTTACTATCCTTGTTCTCCATTCCGCGAACTTAAAAACGGCCTCTCGTAGTTATTCATACATTACCACTATCTATGATAAAACTTCACTTAAAATTTAAATTCATTGAAGTGAAAGAATACGAAACTTCACTTTCAATGATTGAGAAAGCAGTCGGAAAATTTATGCGACGCCCATCATAACTTAGAAATATAACTTTATAGGTTAGTATTGATGTGATCGAGGAGTTATTTATGGTTAGACAATTAAAAGCCATATGCATTAATTGAATAAGCAGAAAGTAGAATGAACTCTCGATTGCTTGTAGACGTCTTTAACCGACCTCAAGAAAACGAAGAGGGTTTTGAACACACCTGATTTTTGTTTGTTTTGAACTGCGTGTGAAGCTAGATCGTTTAGTCGGATACCGTCCAACACGCAATGCGTCCAAATAAAATTTTATGATAGCTCAAGAAGCAGTCAGTCCAAAACGCAATCTGGCCAAGACGCAGTCAGTCCAAAACGCAATCCATCCAAGACGCAAACGGTTCAATAGGTACGCAATCTGTTTCGAACTGGAATGGTTAGTCGATAATTTATAAATATTCTTGTATTTTTCTTTTAGTCTCACAAAAAGACTAGACAATAACATCAAAAGTTAGAGTTTATTAAAAAAAAAAAATACATTTCGACCTGAGCGCAGACTAAACGAACTTGATTAAGAAATTGTCATAAATTTCGAGGTCAATAAAATCTAAAACAAAATTATTTTCCTTTCGAGGGAAGTGACGACGTTGAAAGGTGCTGTTAGTCAAAAAGGTCAAATGGATGGATGGATTCGACAGTCATTTGATGGTAGGAATTCCGTAAAAAATGGAACTTTAATTTCTTAACATTAGGGCCAAGGGGCTGTTATCAGAAATCTTATTATTTTTATTGGTTACCAGTTTTGGCTTCGGCCGCGTTTACGGAGATTTTGTCAATCAATTCAGGTATCTCGGGAACAGTACTGTTTTTCTGGGTGAGAGGTACTCTGTCTTTTTAAGTAGATACACGTGTATGTGATTTCTTTTATTTGTTAAGGTTAGAAATCATAACGACCAAACACATTCATATTTATAATATTACTCAGGATTTTCACTAACCAATCAAATGTTTCCATCCATATTATTATTTGCATTATATGCCGTAATTTTAGGTCAACGTGTCCACGCCCAGGAAGGTTATTGATTGAAGTTAAATATAGAACGGAAGACAACAGCTTATACGTATTTTGGGGCACTTCGATATACTTGTGCACAAATATACAAATCTTACACTACTCCACTTTTTATTTTATCTGAGGTCGCGTTACGTGATTATTCTTTCTTTGATGTAATAAAACTACGAAATTTTTTTTATATACCTCTGTTCTCAGATAAAAGCTATGTATTCATTCACAATTTTCAAGTACTAACTAATGTTTTTATTGAATCGGCATGATTTTTTTTGCTGGGATTCAGGGGTACCTTTCAAAAGGCTCTAATAGAAAACCTTGGTAAAGCTTTCAAATGTAGCAACAACTTGGTGATGACTTGCTGTGGGGAACGCTTCCCCACATTCGCCACTAACTGAAGGCATATTTTGAGGAAAAAAGCTCAAATACGAGAAGGATATGCAAATGATTTAATGACATGTTGCATCCCATTTTATACTAACACTCTCTCACTCACTTTCTTTTTTTTAGGAGACTCAGCGGGTTTCTTGGTGTACAAAATATTTTTTTGTGGAAATTATAGATTTCACGTACTTAAAGCTATTTTTGTAAAGCTCATTTTTTCTCGGTTTTTGGACTTAGTAAGTAAGATGTGAAATCTATTGGGTTCTATTGGGTTCTATCGGATATGACCTTTAGTCAGACATGCTTACTCTGCTACTTTTTTTACAATAATATAATCATCAATGGTCTGAAGTTAGCTTTCAATATTATTATGATCACGTAACTACTTCGTGACTCATGAAACCTAATGATTTTTATTAAACAATTATTCTTAGTAAACAAATTATTCTAATTATACTTCATGTCTAACGTATAAATATACAAAGACCGGACTTCGCGAAGATTTACCCGTAACTCGTTACACTGTTGTCCTGTATTAATCCATGAATATTACAAAATCGGTCTTAAAGAATTCACGATATTGTAGTTAATGGCTTTGATACCTATATATAATTATACTCGTCATATATTATGTCACATAAATCACTGAATAAATATAACAGTGGCCACAAGTCAACATTTTGGTATTTAAGTTGGTAACATTCGTTTTAATGGACGTTTGCCCAAAAAATTAGTGTAATGTTTTCAGAGTTCTGTATATGTCGTGACCAGACCTTAAAATGTGTCAGACCATTTCATAAAATATTCGTATTTCACGAAATGGTCGACCATATCATGATATGGCCTGACCAGATCAATGAATAAATCAGCGTTTGAGGATATGAACAGCTAAACGTACGACTACTTCATGATAAGGAGTTAACATAAGTAATCATATGGTAAAATAGTTTCATTATCGAAAGTTAGAGGCGCTGATTTCGTTTTGCCTTTGCGGTGCATCATGGCGGCGGACAATTATTTTGTTTGATTTATAAGCGAATTATAATGTGCAAATTGAAAAAAAAATGCAGTGAAATGTCGTTACAACTTAAAATAAAGATTTAATTTCTTTCTTTATTTAAAATTTTTATTAAACCTTTTTAACACGCTTTTTGGTTTCACTTGTAACTCACTAACTATGTAATCTAATCTTGGAAGTCAATTTCAACCTACTTCTAATTGCCGTATCGAAATTAAACTTTGTATGTATAATATTATTATGTAGTTCGGACAATACTATAATTTGGCATCTTGGACCTGATCTGATGATGGTGCCAGGAGGTGGATAGTTGAACTCTTTAATGGCTGTTAATAAACCCCTCGAGTCTGGGCTCATATGTTTCGTTTTGACGAGTCCAACTGACTGGGCTTAGTAACGATAGTCTGATGATGGAGTCAGGATGGTTGGTGGAAATCTTTTTACTTTTTAATGTGGTTCGCTATTAAAGTGTCTTATTTTTAGTTTTGATAAAGTATAATTTAAGATTAAATTGAAAGCCGACCCCAAATTAGTTGGCAAAAGGCGCGGAGGATGATGATAAAGTATAATTTATATATCATGGAGACCCCCTATGTTAATGATATGGCCAAGTGTGGATTAACATATCATCAAACGTCGACGTTTAAACGATACGGTTAGTTTTAGCTGGCGGTTAGTTTTATATCACGAAATAAGATCATTTCATGAAATGGTCGGACACATCATGAAGTGGTAAATTCTAAGGTATGGCCACGACATATATAAGTAATGTACATACATGAACTGTGTAAACATTACTCCTTTTCCCGCCCGCTAGGTATGTATGTAAGTTTCTTTATTTCACCATAACTTCTAAATGCCTGAACAGATTTGTATGTATGGGGTTTCGTTAGGGCTATAAATTGAAAAAAAAACAATATGACGGCTGTTTGGTGCATTTTCAAATGCAAAAAAAAAACTTCAATTAATTTTTTGGCAGGGAGTCGTGTTTTTAATTTTAATTAGTAACTTATTTACTGTATTAGTTCACAAACTACCTTCTTCTTGGATAAATATCACATTGGATTAATGCACAGTGAAGATGTTTTTTTTTTCTTTTCGTTTAATAAGGCTGATGAAGGAAATTATTGCGAGTCATGTCCATTACAAAAAATAACAATAATTAATATTTTTAAATAGCTTCAATGTTTTCATTTTAATTTATTTTTATAGTGGTTTTTATGTAACGTTTTTGTATATTATTGTACGAGTCATGACAGTTTTGTCACAAGTAGATATTAAGTGAAATCTAATCCTGTTTATTAAGAAATGATGTAACATGCTGATTTTTAAAACTAATTCGTTCTTACGATTATGTTTGGCTAGCTCTTGCCCGCAGTTTCGCCCGCGTTAGTGCAGATTTTTTCAATAAATTCAGGTCATCCCTCGGGAAGTTTTTCAGGATGAAAGCCTTACTACCTAGCTTAGCCTGTCTCGTATCTTTTTCTGCACAACTGGCAATCGATCTGTTGAGTAGTTTCGTCGTGAAAGCGTTACAATCAAAATCACATTAGCACTTATAACATTAACAGTTAGGGTAGTTAGGAAATGTATGTATTATTATCATATGATGTCAAATGATCACAATAGTTTTATTATTAGATGTGTAACTCGGGACTTAATCACGATTATAGGTCATAGCTCATTAGAGGCACTGCCTGCGATTAGTATTCTTTATATGGACTTAAGTCCCGAGTTAGAAATCTAATATGTATCAAAGTCGCGAAAGTTTAAAAACAATAGTTTTACTACTACACATTTAGAAGTCGTTGATGTATTTACATTATTTAACAATTCCAATGACTATTTTTAGAAAACAGATGTTCAATCTTAGTGCAAATAAATAATACATGTCAGCAAATACATATTTTGAAATCTAAAATGTTGTCATTGAATCCTAATATACTTTTAAGCTGAAAAGGTTTTAACGTGAACCAAATGCAGTTATATAAAGTCCCTTAGCGTAAAATTGATATTATTATGACGTAACATACTATTGCGCGAATAAGATGCTCTAGATTATATAATGTACACAGTACCTACAAACGCAATTAAAAGTATAAGAAAATTCAATCAGTAAATTATAAAATTCCTATATCACCAGTTGCTGGAAAACTATTGATTAATTCTTGGTTATTTATTGTTCTATTTTTTCCCTCGTCGATACGTGTTAATGGAAATGTACCTATATGGTGTTACTTTCCGTCCATATTAAACCCTAAAACAAATTTTAGTACAAAATTGATTAGGTAAATTTTGAGAGCATTCTATTGCGTTATATTCACACCTCGTCACCTTGGAGTTACTGCAATTTATTTTGTAACTAAACCTTCTTCAAGAAATATTTTTTTGAGTGATGAAAATGCTAATAAATTCTAGTGTTCAAGGTTAGAAGTATCACCATTCCGACAAAATAAGGATATAATCGGCTGCACAAAAGTAAGTAGTAAGTAAATCATAGCTAAAACAGGAAAAGTACGGCGCACAAGCTGTGATCGATATCGCAATATTTCGCCGTGTTTAATTAAGTTTGTTCAATATCGTTGTATAAAACTTGACGTATGTTTATAGTGTCATAAAAGTAAGAAACGTAGAACATATGCAATACTGTTTAATTCAAGATGAAATTACAAGTCAAACAAAGAGAAATGTATTTTTTGAAGAATAAGTACCTTTACTAAATATTATAAAATTGAACGTCACTTAATGTTTGCCTCGAACTGATTGTTCATGTCTCTGTTTTAAATATTTTTTCGATTATAAATCGTTTTAAACTTGAAAAGTACATTAAATTGGCTAAGATTGTGAAGGATTCATGTAATTAGTGGTGAAATTCAAATAAATTTATATTATAGACATCGCTAATTAACAGGCACCGAGGTAGTCATTCAGATCTTCGGTCTTTGTTCCCACGAGGCGCCAGTGCTAGAGCCTTAGAAAAACTGTAACCGGTTTGGCATCGTGATCGAAGCGTCCAGAACGAGTGTGGATACACTTGTAATAGGATAGCAGTTAGCACTATTCTGCGTGCCACTGGACAATCTGTGATGAATCATACCTGACCACATTATATAAATACAACCTAACAGGATGATTATAAGTGCTGTGTACTTTAGACGATTTCCAGTTGGAAAATTGTCGATAAGATTATAATGTGATCGTATTACCTGATAGGGAGAAATCATTATGGCGGCTCTCGGAGTCGCGAATGAGGAAAGCGCCATGTTCGTTTTCAGGAAGGAGCAATTTTTTCTCTGCTTCGATTCGTTTTATTTTGCGGAAGTACCATCTGCAACAATAAAGAAAATGTCATTGAGTTAAAAGTTACACAATTTTAATCTAACAGAAAAAATGCAAACAACAACGCCATCAAATGTCAACAGTTAATAGAACTTTCAATTTAATAAAATGAGTTAACAATTAGCACTAAAGCTTGAAGCTCTTAATCAGGGATGTGATAATCAAACCAAACATGTATACAGACACTTCACACATTTTATTCACCACAAAATTTTTTTTTTCGAAAAGTGCTACCGGTGACAATGTATATAATTGTTTTCAGTAAATATAAACTGCTCCAATGTATTCCTATATTTGATGGAAATTTAAGTATGTCATATAACGTCATTATCATTGTAATTATACTATTATTTGAGTATATTTAAATGACCGGTATCTCTCTCCTACAGAAAGCGCCTTGTTGATGACTCAACAAGCACGAATGAATGCTATTCTGCATTCAATTGACGTATGTTTGCGACTGCGTCCGACGGGGGAGACAAACTTAGTATAGCTAACGCTTTTAACATGGAACCAATGTTAACAATGAATCACAATATTTGTCACCGTATAGAACTTACGGACCTTGTACGGTCTACTACTAATTTTAAACAAGTGGTATAAGTATATAAACAATATGAATATAATAAAAATATAATTCAGGTTCATTTCTCAGTCAGTGCGGTTGCAAAACAAAGCAGTAGGGGTCTGACAATAGTTGGTATTGCATCAAATCCCGCGCGACAGACGGGCGAGGTCGACGGGCTCTTGATGTAAAAATAGTATCTAAGTAGTATAGCTCTAAAACGATAAAATAACTGCGTGCTGTAAAAAGAGGCACGATCACTTGCAACGATCATATTTTTAGAACTGCTGCAACTTACTATAGCAACCTTGTAAGCGAAAAGTTTAGTAACAATTACTTGCCTGTGTCATTTAGTGTGAAATCGACATATTTAAGATTGAACCTAGTTAAGTGGGTTATTTTTGTTTTAGTAAATATGTTTGTTTGTTTTAATCGAAAACTGAAAAACTTGTTTGATATACATATCCTTAGATAACGGTATTTTTATCTATTAAAATAGAACAACGATAAAAAAAAATGTATGTATTTTTTTATGTCAGAAGCTTCAACATGGATGGCATCATCAACATCAGAACAACAATTTCATCTCGTTCGTGACTGCAAAACTGATTGTTCATTGATTACTGTTCTTCATTGGATTGTTCCGCCTGAGAATCACGGATAGATTCTTGCACTGTAATTAGATGGACGACTCAGCGCACGATAATTATCTGTACCCAGATATCCATCTAATAAACAGCCTATATTATAGCTTGTTGAAGACAAACTGCATAGCGGGTTAACCAATATCTTTCGTAACTGTTATTCACAAAGAAACGACAAGATTTAGATTATTTTTAAAATTATCTTTAAAGCCGTTATATCACACCTTTTGAAGCCTCTGTCATGTTTATTTTGCAAGTGTCAAAAGAAATTAAAGTAAATAAATACTAGGCACTTTCAAAATTACTTGTTAATTGCTCGATTTGAGAGATCAAAATTAAAGTTGCCTGTGGACTTTAACTAGTCTTTTACTATAACGAGTATTTTTAGTGTACTAAGTGACCATCTAGTTTTACGAAAGGAGTCACGCATGGCGTTATCTTTGGTTCTCTCTTTTCTTAACTATTAAATTACTTCCTAATATAAACGTCTTTGCAATTCGAATGCATGTTCGAACTGGAACATAAGAACACAATAAGCTTAACACTTTGCTGAGAATACTGCTTTGCTGTTCTACCAGGGAGACTCATACATACACAGCATGTTTTCTTAACGGCTATTCGCTATCCATTTCACTTTATGTGGACAAGACTAAGATCCACGCAGACTTAGATCCAAAAACATCACACGTCACAACTATTTAAATCCTAATAAGCTTCTAAAAAAAATTGTAGCATTTAAGAGGACAAAAATATTAAGTGTTTAACTTGCTAATTGAAATTGCTAACCGCTTACCATAAGGACTACTACTACTACTAGTTTTATTAGTTACATAAATCGTTCGCATACAATTAACACAGTGTAATTCGCCATAGTAGACTTAATAAGAATTGCTTGATAGTTTTGTTTAACACTGCGTATAAACTAGAGATGAAACAGATATCCGACAACTGCACGGTATCCGGCCTATTCGGCTTAAATTTACTATGAAATTGATGTACTTTATTTAAGCCGTTTAACAAATATAATCACCATATTTTCATTCACAACAATATCAATAATATTTGTTATAGCAATATGGCAAATAAATACCAATTTAACTGCATTCAACATAAGAGGAAACAAACGGTTTCGATTCTCTTCCTAGACGAAGGGCAGCATTAGAAAAAAGGCTTCCACTGTATAAACCACTCTGGTGCGTGCACCTTTCAGATAAATCCAGATAGATTTGGTTAAGTACGGGTATTTTGTAGCATTAGCTAATTAGATTGGTTGAAACAAAGAGGAATGTAGATATTCGAGTGGCTTGAAAGAATACGTAGTGAAGAAAATTGAAAAGGGTATGCTGAGGTGGTTTGGGCACGTAGAAAAAATTAAAACTTTAGTGGGACGGCCGGTAGGGGTCGACCACGAATAGCATACCTACTATGTATAATAAAATTGGTGATATTCTGACTAAGACTCAATTTCATATGATATTGCCTTTTTATCTTGATCGTGAGACTGATTACTGTTGCTTTCATTTGCTACCTCATTACATGCATGCGAGATACATTTGATTCTGACTCATCTCTATTTTTTTAGTTGGTGTTGAAAATTAACTGCTACTGAAGTACTCGTCACAAGACAATTTTATATATACCAATAGAATCGTTTATCGAGCTCATTGAGCTTCAAGAACCTCCCGTATTTTGTCTTAAACCTTACAGTAGTTAGACTGACTTAGGGTTAAAATTACTTTCTAATTCAGCTTTCATCTAGGCCCTCATTCTAGGAAAATCAGGAGTCCTTAGCTTAGTGTTATTTTTATAATTTTCTTTTTGGCAGGAGCATGTGATAATCGACACTGTTCAGCCGGATATCATGGGATATACGGACCCGGCCGGAAACGCGGTCAAACAGCTATCCGTTTCAACTCTAATATAATGAGACATTCATACCCAGTGTTAAACACAAAATTTACTCAGAGATTCTTTAATTGTGTAGGAAGACACCTACCAACATAGGAAATAGAAGGCCAAAAAATGTCTACTACTAATACTGATCTCAAAAAAATTTGTTGTTACAAAAATATCAATGCAAACAGAAGAACAACTGTTGTTTTGAAGTTTACCTTTAAAACTTTGTCATTAATTTTTATACAATAACTTGACATGCACAGACGTACAAACATAAAACTAGAATTTATTTGGCAGATCAACCATCGTTTGGTGACATTACGCTCTTATGTACTATTATTGTATATTTTATCTACCTACCAAGCTAACTACTACTAGTTACTCATAATAGCATAAAGTGCTTTAACGCTTTCCGAGTAGTTTGGAGACCTGGAGATTTGCAACATATGATAAACCTAGTATCAATCAGCTCCAATTTCCACAACTTTATTATGCCGAGCAATTAAGCACTTTACTAACTAAAATAAATTTAAAATTAGTTAAATTTGAACAGAATTATATAAGGATTCACGATACCCATTTAATATAATGAATACGTAAGTAGAAATATTCCTGAATAATAGCAGACTAACGTGGTTGTATTCAAGTTAAAAATGCGTATCATAAAGGTCAATCTGTGACCTACTTTTGTAAAAAGAATAACTGCAACATGTACAATTACAAATATATACCTGTTATATATATATAAACTAACATCATATTTGGCTTAGGTATGTTGTAGACAGGCCAGCTGAAGTAAGTCTGCTGCCTGGCTATCTAATCAATAACAATTTCAAATAATATTATGGAGGAAAATGACTATAAACAATGTCGCATCGTCTATAAAAATAAGACATGAAAAGGGCGCCACGAGCTGTAACTACGAATGCCTTCATTGAGACCTCGTCACGCACTAAGGGCACACTTAGGGCCATAGATCTGTAACTAGCAGATAGCGTCGAAGGTCTTAACGTGGAAACGTATTCTGAATAGATAAATAATGTAGTACATATATTTATAAAGTTAATTAATTTCCTCAATAATATCAAATAGAAAGTGCACAAAACTTCGATGTAATCGTGACTCGACGGAAAGTAATTTTTATTGAAAGGTGTAACGTTTTAATATGAATCTAACAGATACAAGCAGAAATTATCTAAGCGTAAAAGATCTAGAAAGTCTAATCTTAGGCTAGTCTGAACTATAAGGTGTAATTGAATGACAGCTTATAGCAAATCATTATTATTCTTGAGACAAAAACTGTTTATAAAGCAATATAGGTACTTTGGCAAATATTTTCATACATTTGAATCGCGGATTGAGTGCATACGGACAAGTTCAGGACAATATTCTAGTCAAAGAGCCATATGAGAAAGACTCAATAGTGATAACAAACTAAACGGAAAAGCATGTAGAAGGCAAGAACGAAAATTCCACATAAATGTCAAATGTTTAAATCAGACATAACAGCTCCTCACCTCACTAGTTTTCTATCGGTCATTATATTAGTCACTTAGAACGACCTTGACCTCCTAAAGCCGAGGAGAAATCGTCATCTCTAGATATAATGAATCATTATTTTCATGTTTTTTTTTATTAGGCCTTCATTCCAAAAGAAATCAGCATGATATCATTTCATCGATACCTACAAGAAAGTTGAGGTAACTTGCGTAATTGATACTTAAGAAGACATGGAACAAAAGCGTTCAAGTGTAAATAGATATTGGATTAGTAGATTAGCAGTGTATGCGCTCGTTGGTGTTTTTTAAAAGTAATATCTATATGTGATATTTGAACAAAATATCGGATGAAAAGACAAGCAAGTTCCCGATTTGAATATAGCTTATTTAAACGATAGTTTGCCGCTATATTTATTCTAGTATGTTTCAATTGCAGATTTTCGAAAGTGCAAATAGCATTGTGCAAATTTGAACAGTTCATCGTCTCCAGTTCGGAAAAAGTTGAGTAAAAGTGTCGCTTTGTAATAAAATAGGTGTAATATTGCAAAAGCTTAATTTGTGTAAAATAATATGCGTTTTTTTTAAATTGATGCCACGGAGAAAATAAGACGACAAGAATCACTTACGTAATTTCTGCTGTCAAGGAATTAATACTTTGAATAGAATGTCATAGGCAGGTTGCTCACAGGTATGGTGGGGAGACGGAAATTCCTAATAAACATCATTCTTAAATTTCTTATATAACCGAGTTTCCGGTTTGCAAGTTCTCAATTAAAATAATCCTACAGTATGGCATGATAACTCTAATTTAATTTTTTTTTACGACGACAGACGACGATTATAGAAAGATGATCCTGAATAGTCTTTCTTTCAACAGTCAAGTAAAAACCTTCTTAAACATATATGTACATATAATAGCACTTGAACACGTATATATTGTAGTAGCAGTATATTAGATATTCTCCATTCATTATTAAATAATATGACCTGATAGTGATAGTTACGTAAGAAGATTTGTTCCCAACTGTGAACAAGTTTTTTGAGGCAAATCCTTTTTTTTGTACACAAAAACGTTAAATAGCGCTATCAAGGCAAATTAATTACGCGACTTTCATTCTGAGTTTTATATTATAGTGCGAGTTAAGCAGAAGCGCCGGTCATCGACCTTCGCGTGCCGATGTAGCCACAACTTTTTGCTAAGCCAGTCTCGCCTGGCTCCGGGTTGCTCGCTAGATGGGTAATCTAATTATAGGGTCTCCCTCTCGGGATGAACGAGTACTTGCCTTAAACTTCCATACTAGTCTTTTTTTAGACGATAGATCGATACCGTTTGGTCAACATCTTTTTTAGAACAGATAGCAGTGACTCGATAACGTTGGTATGCAGTCTAATCAAACGAGTATATTGAGTACAGTACCTTGTTAGTCAATCATTATAAGCAGACGCATAATGGCAATTTTGATTTTTGATGTCCAGATAATGGTAGATATTGGTTTTATGACCAAAGTACAAACAATAATAAATAGGTGACAAAACTTTCAGTTTAAGTAGGCTCTAATTGTGGATAATACGTACATGATATTTTTCAAGTCTTAAGATCCGAGTAAATTGGATTTAGTTCCGCAAGGACATGATAGCTTGCATTGTTGAGAACACCTACAATAGCGTGAGAGATTCTTTGGTAAATGTAAAGAGGGTATTTAACTTTGTTCTACTAAATTAATTCCTAACAAACAATGAAGTATGTATTATAATTGTAATATATATTATTTTATTGTGATACCTTTGTTATTATTGCTATATCTACAAAACAACTGTACTGTTGATCGATTTATGTCCAAAGTGAACAAACGTCGGTAAAATTCAGAAGCATGAACTAAAAACCCCGTTTTGGGATAATTGTATTTTTGAACGGTATTTTTCGCGAGCAATATGGGTTTCTCCGTTACTCATACGACAAGTGACAGATAGGGTCTGTCGGTCATATGCATCACGACGTCGATTGCATTTGAAATAGATAATTTGCCAGGTTTTAGGTGGGTAGGTGCTAGGAGTTGAATTTGGATGGATGACCATAAATAGTTATATGATTACTTTAATGACTAACGTAGACTACCGAATAAAGCACTGTATTATTTTTCTGATATAAAACATTTTAAAATCTGCCAGCGTACCACGAACTATTAGCGAAGTTCACAATGAGTCGTTAAATGTTAATACCTTCTGTTTATCATGTAAGGATATGATGCGAAACATAAAGCAAATTATTGTTGGTAATGGAACTGATTGTTCATAACATCTTTCTATGGGGTTGGACGATGACGTCCTAATACATAAACGGTTTAGTATAACTGGACAAAAATGAGACGAACTACACCGTTAGTATTCAATTTGTATCCTTAATAGTTATAAAACAATATAAAAAATGTTTACATATTTATAGAACCAATGAAGTTGAAATAATAATTTTCTATATTATTTTATTATTAGTCAATAGTTAATTCAGGCATTAATGTAAGTAATAATGTCATTTATTACTATTCATTCATTTACGTACACAACGCGGTTTAGCTGTTAGACTCATACGAATGTAGTTTGGTTAAGAACATCCGCAAAAGCAACAATTATCGTCGATGGAGGTCGCTGTTCGCAGGCAGCGAGCGGAGCGCTCCGCTCGCATAAAAAGTAAAAATAAATCATAAAAACCAGTTGTATTGTTCTTTCGCAAGAGACGACCTCAAGTCTTTTGATAAGAAACGAGGCATTTTCATCGATTTTCTAACACGTGTCTAGTTTGTACAACAAAGAAAAATTTGAATTGCAAAGTTATTGTTCGATAAACAGAGCATTTGCACTGAGTACGCAGCTGGACTGAAATAGTAATTAGGGGGTTACACTATTACCGTATTTATATTCTAGTGTTGTTAAAAAAATATAAAAAGCAGCATGATTGACGATTTTAATAGAAAGTGAGATGGAAGATTTTAAAAAAGGAAGTCATTTTTACGCTACAGAAACTACTGTAAGACGTCACGAAACGGAACCTAAGTGTTCGATATAGTGAAAGTGAGCAAGAAGCAATTGATGTTACAAAACAAATTGAGTTTGTTTTAATTTCTTACCATTATTAAGTTACGCATTTGGTAATTAATACTATTTTGTTTTGGTAACATCACTAGGATTGTTAGTTGGAGCCAGTTGGAGGCATTTTATAGCGAGCACTACCTACTGCTTGTCACAAAATCATTCGGGATTTTTTGTCTTGCTTTTCTTCGTCGAAATGAGGTTCGGTAAATATTAAAGGTAACACATTTTATGATGCACACACTAAATTCTAATTAAGGTATTTTTTTCGGAAATACAATTTTTAAATATTTATATTGTTGGATTAAAGATGGATGGATGGATAAGCTAAATCCATTATTCATATTGCTTTCGTTAGGTGATGATGCAGGCTTCGTTAGAGCTACCTCGCACTCAAGACAGAACTTATTTGTTAGTTCCATTAAGAATTGGGCATATGATAATGATCGTGGAATAGCCAAGGTATATAAACGGGTTGGTGAAATCAAGTTGTCCCTCATTTGGTTGGACATTTTCCCTAGTATACTTCGGTGCGTGTTATGTGCCCCTTAAGGTGCCATTGATCTGCTTTACCACAACTTTTAGTTTAATTTTTTTATAATATAGGGGGCAAACGAGCAGACGGGTCACCTGATGGTAAGTGACTACCGTCGCCCATGGACACCTGCAATTCAAGTCATAAGTGCGTTGCCGGCCTTTGAGATGGGAGTACGCTCTTTTCTTGAAGGTTTGAAGGTCGTATCTATGAATAAGTCTGAGGCCTGTTGTTCAAATATCTTAGTAATGCTGAGATTTTACAGAATTGGTTATTGATAACTGCTTCGTAACAAAAGATTGAATTTAGCCGTGTCTGTTTACACTTACTGCTAAGACAATGCTATATGCTTCAGTCTACAAAAAAATATTTGATTGAATGAAGATATATTATGTAGGTACCTATATCAGTATAAAAAATACCAAATATATGTATACTAAATATTAGCAAATAGCAAAATCAAGTTTTATTTAAAGGAACAAGAAACTGTGAGAAATTACAAATCAAGTAAATATTTCGATGTGAATGCGTTTGTTTCCGTCAAAGAACGTTATATCCATTTTGTACAATAGCCATGTTGATGCACGTCGAGAACAACACTCGTGTTTTCAGAACAGTGACCACACAAACAAAACTTAAATGATGTAGGATACTACAAAATGAGTAAGTAAATGCAATTGGGCGCTATCGGGAACATAGGTACATTTCTATTACCTACTCGTAGGTGTTTTTATGATCCTGCTTATCCTACTAATATTATAAACGTGAAAGTTTGTAAGGATGTAAATATGTATGTATGGATGTTTGTTACTCTTTCACGCCACAACTACTGAACCGATTGCGATGAAACTTGGTATGTAGATAGCTGGAGACCTACATTAACATATAGGCTACTTTTTATCCCGATATTCCCACGGGATCGGGACTTACGCCGGTGAAACCGCGAGGCGCTGCTAGTAAATTATAATAGTGATTCAACTCATTCAATTAATTCAACTAATATTATGATAAGCAGCTTGAAATTGTGCAAGTGGAGTAATCCTCAAGGCTCAGTGAAACTGACGTCGGCGCATCCGTTTACCTCGTTTCAGCACAAGCCGTTTCTCTAATCATTGTTTTAAACTAGTAAAGATTTTTATGGATTTGCTTCGCGTTCTTTTAATTTTAAAAGCTGAGTTTATCATTCAGACAAAACATGACATGTAAGAAATAACTAAAAAAATATTGATTTATTCGTCTCCTAATTATTCAAGATGAGGCTTGAGGAAGCATTTAAATTTACGAACAAAAGGTTTGCCGAAAATTCAAAGCACAGTCCGCTTCCGATTAACAAGCTGTTGTAAACGTCACCTTCACGGCTTACTTCCTGAGCCTACTTCCAATCGCCGAACTGTGGAGAGGAAGACCGGCCGCCGGTGCACCGACCGACCGCGCAACCGTAGCCTTGGACGCGAGCTCCCTGCATTCTAATCAAGCGGCCTTGCGGAAGCGCGTGCTTCGAACCTGCTCTCATAACACGGCCCCTTATCAACAAGCTCTACAATGCACATATCGATAGATATGAAACTACCTCGGACAAAAAAGATGCCTTCAACCATTTGCCTAATTTTTCTGTTCTTGGAACGAGGGCAGGGTCATTTTAGTACAATTAATAAAAAAATACAACGTTGTTTTAAAGGTATGCAATTTACTAAATCGCTTTTAATTAATCAGAAAGCGCCAAACAACAGTAATTGTTAAGAGTACAAGTAGTGGTTCGTCGTGCGTCAGATCCTTTTACTGAACAAAAGCTTAAATAGAGCGCTCTATAGATAGTACGCTTGACTGTATCGAAAGTTTGTCTACGAAAACATTTGTTGTCTAAATAAATGAATTGAATTAAGTTACACGACATGAGTAACAGGGATAAAGTGTGAGAGTGGTCATTATTTGTCGGTTATTGTCAAAACATTTATTAAGATGGCAATATATGGATTACATTATTAAAAACGACGATTAACATTATACAGATATTTAACTGAATAATTAAGTACTTACGGCATAGTCTGAAGTTTCATATAGGTATCCAACGGCCAAGATTCTAAGTCTTTGTTGTTCACATTAGTTCCAGATAAACGTCTTGCTGTTCTCATCCAACTCCCTTTGTGACGTCTAAGTCCTTTCTCACTTTTCAATAATTGAAGATGTCGTTTTACTATATCGTGCCATTTCCATTTTACTGTGGCTGGAGAGTCGCTAGCTGCATCCTCCTTACACATTTGCAATCCGTCACTGAACCTTCTCATATTTTGAAGATAAACTTCGTTTGATTTAGGGGGCAGACTTTTTCTCCTTTCATCCGCAATAATTACTGAGTCTTGTGAATTTTGTTCTGCTATCCACTTTGTTATGAAATCGTTTTTATCACAGACTTGCATAATCACTGGCTCTTCTTTGGGAGGCGGAGGTATCCAATCCAAACTTACCCATTGACTAGATTTTGGTTTGGATTTGAATATTACATCAATTTCGTCGTCGCAGTCCGAAGAGCCAATCGAACAAACGGACGTCTTTTTTCTCGGGAACCGAGAATGAATGGATCTCCCAAAAGGGAAAATTTCTGGACACACTCCGTTTTCAATATTTTCTTCTTTTCTAACATCCTGCAAACTCTTTATACACTCAATATTAACATAAGAGTTTTCGGAGCATGAAGAGTCGACACTAAACCTAGGAGTACTTCGATGCGCAAGCCTGGACCTGATAGTCACTTCCTCAGTACAATTTTCGATAATTCCACCTCCGGTTTCACGTTCATTCGTCAAGGAAATTCTTCGTTCATTTGATATGTCATTTTCCATTTCAATTATTTTTGCCATGCTGGGGAAGTGATTTTCTTTTTCCACTTTAACTATCCTACACAATCTTTGAGGGCATTCTTTTTCGGTGTCTATGCTGTTTGTTATAGTGGAAAATGAATTATCTTCGTTTAATTCTATTATTCTTGTTATTCTTTGTAACGTTTCATTTTCTCCCTCATTGGATACTGGTGAAGGTGTTTCCTCATTTTTGAATTCAATAATTCGTGTTATCCTTTGAGGATGTTCTTTTTCAGATTCCGTATTTATTTTGGTTGGATTTAAGTCGTCTAAGTCGATAATCCTTGTTATTCTTTGAGTATGATTATCACTAACTAATACTGTCGATTCAGATGAACTACACTTTAAATTATCTCTACCTGATTCAAAATTATTGTCCTCTAGCTCTTGCATTTCTAAAATATCAGTAGAACTGAGAAAAGAAGATTGACTTTCTAACATTGCTGTAGATATATTACATTTGTCAATTGTTACCTGTTCTTCTCTAGAATTACTACGACTCTTAGCTTTTTGTAATGCACTTTCGGTGAGAAAAACACAGGGCACCTCAACTTGCATTGACATTTTCCGCCTTCGAGTAGAGTTTTCTTTTTCTTGATTGATATCATTATCGATGTCTTCAGGCACTTCCGTATGTGGAAGAACAATAGGAGTCCCTGCTACCATACGTAAAAAGTCTGTCACAGCAGCTATATGGGCTCCCGTTACGGCACCCTGTAATTTAACACCGGATACTTGGTGAGGCACAAGTTGATTGTCGCGTATACACCAAACCACGGGCAGAGCCCCTTCAGACACCATCGTCGATACGTTCCAGTGTTCGTTTTCAGTATTCTATCTAAACTAGTGCAGTTCCAAAAAAAGTAACAAAAATTCTATAAGCTAACACTACGTCGAAGTATCGATACACATACGCATTTCCGGACTACGTCCTACACTTCAAAAATAAAACGAAGTACGAGTAAGCGTGCACATAGGTTTGTTGTCGAAGAGACGGCATAGCGCGAACGCGACGCGGTTGCGGAGGTGCGGAGCGCGGCGTGCGTGCGCGTCCACCGGAGGTCGCGAGAGATAAGGCGGTGAGAGTCGCACGCGCACCACAGCCGCCACCGCGCGCCCCGCCACACACCCGCGCCATCACCGAACGATCATACATCAATTTTCATCCGATGCACTCTTAGGGGAATTATGTAACGGCATGGATAACCCATTTTAACCGTTAACCAACCGATTAAAATGATACAAAGGTCATACAAATTATTCGAAGGTTTTAGTATTGGGTTAGGTACACTAAAAGCTCCATATTGTCAGACATAGATAATACTCGAGTGTGTTATCTCTGTACATAAAACAAAAAACTTTACATTATTTTCAATATATGTCATATTGAAGTGTGAGTGTTTTATAATGTCTAATAAATAATTGAACATTTACAGCGCATATTTGATGAGGACTGTATTATTATCAGTATCAAAATACTGCACCTACATTAACAAATACCGAGTAGCTTTTTAAAGTCTAGACCGCGACTGATGACAATTGTTCTTGTCGTGCAATCTTCATTTTATTTACATAAAATATGCAAGTACTGGAATCCAAGTAGGTTTGCTACGGTGACGTAACCAATACGTACCAAATTAGTAAAACATTCGTCGACCACGGACATCGTTTACAATCATTATCAACAATTTAGATTCACGTGATTAATAACTTATACTGGTCTCAATATTGTAAATGGAATTGAATTTCATTGTTGCAAGTTAAGCAGGCGTAATTGAGAGCAGAAAGTCGTAAGTCACCCCATCTGATGTGGGGTCATCCTGTCGCATACAGTTAGGCCGCTTTGTGTTGGCCCTATTCGTGTCAGGGCGGTCCATCACTCAGTCGTCGCGTCGGCCGATGCAATACCGCAAGCTTTATGCAAGTCCAACTTCTTGTTTGAAATATTCTTAGAGTGGCACCTTCTAAGTAATTATATTCAGTATTGTTTTCCTATATTTTAGTCACGAGACATTAGATAACTACTAGAATATAAATATGCTATTAAACTTTATAAATAGCAATGATTTTTTTTATCGAATAGTACATAAAATTCCAAAGTTAGAATAGCGTTCTTCATTAAACGTACTACAAGTCATGATTGTTTAATAGACAAAATAAAGTAAATGTAGATAAATAGATGTATACCAATGTACCCATGTAAGACCGCCATGAGCAAATGCCAACGGACAGTTAGGCCCGGCGCCAGCGTAGCTTGCGATGCGCCACTCGTATCTGGGACGGGCAAATCAAGTATTAATTACCCATACGGCACTTAATGAACTCTTTATAGTTAAATGCGTAAAATATTTAATTAAATATGCCTTCAAAATGATCATACTCTTTTTAAGAAAAAAAAAACTTACGCCGGTTGAGAATCAGATCTTGACAGAGGTTTGATGAATTTTAATGAAAGTATAACAGGTACGTAAACTTATAGATGTTTATTTATAGTTTACTAGCTGGCCTGACAGACATTGTCCTGACACAATTTCTATACATTTTCAGTGATGTTGTTGTTCCCAACGAACAGCATATAATTTTTTTCAGATAGGAATATAACATTTTGAAAAAAAAAGAAGTAAAAATTAAGTTTCTTTAGTCCCGAAGTTTAAATATTTAAAAAATATGTTTAGTAAATTAGGTAGATTTCAAAGAAAAGTCTACCTATTGGTTTTGTACCAGTTGAGTTTTCCAAAAATTTCTTCACAGGTCAAGTTATGATCCCTAGACCCCAAAGCAACCGCCTGTTAAAAAGTTTATACATATATGTGTATGTATGTATGTATGTACCTCAATTTTACCGGCACGAAAGAGGTCACAATTATGCACTGATTGCTTTCAAACTTGGACGAAAAATCAACAGGGCAAAAATGAAGGTTAAGTTCGTGAATGGGGGGATATTCCCTACTTGGGGAGGGGGAGGGGACCAAATTTTTTTGGAAAAAAATTCATAGCTCCGAAACTATAAACCGTTTTACAATCGGTAATATTTTTAAATGAAAGCTATTTTTTTATTTTACTCTACAATGTAGACATTTAAAGTTTTTAATGCGACTTATATTTTTGGAGATAAAAATTAAAAAAACACGAAATCTACCTCTACATTACATGGTTACCCGTAAGAGATTGACACAGTGCGTTTAGGGCGCCAATTGTATAAACCACCCAACATTGCTGTTTGTTTCCTCTTTCAAATGTTTTTGGTGTACAACAAAAACGTAAAATCACAATTACGGCTATTAAATTTAATATTTCGATGGTCTAGAACAGGGGTCAGCAACCTTTTGACAGGCAAGAATTACTACGTGGCAAAATGAATTAAAGACGGGCCGGGCCCCACTTGTGATAATAAAAAAAAATACAAATACTATGAAATTGGAATTGAGAAAGAATTACAAAAAATCAGTGTGATATTTGGTTGTATTTAGGAGGGTATTTTTTGTTACCAGTTTAGTTTTAATTCTACCCATCCAAACCTTCATTTGTCCACTCATGTTCAATTGTCCGCCCGTTGTTACACTTACTAATTTTGCCCATGGTAACTGCATTGATACTAGTGCTTGTTCTAAGTTGCAAAACAAATATTCCCATGTACTCTTCGTTTCCTACAAACTACATAACTGTAAAAGTTTCACATCAATCATTTTATTATTTGGCGCCGATTCAAAATAAGTTTATATAAAATTTGATAGTTTATGTAAATAAGCTCAATACTTAAGACTTAAAAGATTTATTTATTTTTTGCTTTGTAGTTCTTTTCGTCGGTTTAATTTTTGGTTAAAAAGATTTTTTATTTTATGTTTTTTTTTCATCATCAGCTCAGCTACATGATGTGATGATTTCTAAACGCAAATATCTAATAAAGTAATGAAAAGTAAACAGAAACACTATTCGTTCCTACAACTTTCGAAAAAAAAAATATATACGGTCGAATTGAGAACCTCCTTTTTTTCGTCGGTTAAAAAAACATAGAGGCAAGTACGGAATTCGAAAATGGAACTCTCCGGGAACACATTATTTTTTTAATTTGCAAAACTGTTTGTTTTTTCATTGTGGCGTTCTTTAGAAAATTGTGTGTCGCTATTACAATGAATTTAACTTGTGAAAATATTCGCTCAATTATTTTTTTATGATTTGCGCTGTGGCTAAGTCAAAAATTTCAATTGACAATTAGGTGATGACCCATGTCGAAGCTCTGTGTATTCGTAGTTTGGAGAATTTAGACGTGGACGTGATCATCTCCATGACGATGAACGTGAAGGTCGACCGGCGATGGCGGTTGCAGAATCCAATATTGATACCGTGCGACAACTTATTCAAACTGACAAAAAAAATTACTTGTCAGCAAATTCGTACTGTATTAGGTATTGGAATGAGCCAAATGCGAAACATTTGACAAGTGCATCTGAAGGTTCGAAAGTTATATATTTTGAAAAATAATACATTTATCATAAGTCTAATATTTGGTCTTACTTATCAGAATCCAGTAACTTTCAGTATGACCTAAGTATATCTTGATCGATTGATGGTATGTTGCTTTAATAATCCACGTAATCTTGTGAAATGACACCATCTTTCAAAAGGCTCATCAAGTCCTTATTAGCTTTCGAAGTTAAATGCCCAATGCTTGATCCTTTTACAACCGAATCTGGGTATTTCATTATTACGACGTGGTATGGTTTCAGCTTGAACCTTGCAAGCCTAACAATAATATTAATAACATTTTGGTATATTTACTATGCAATTGTATTAAAATTCTCAATGTCATTTGTCCAAGGATACCTGATGTTTACTGGTCGACTAG
The DNA here is from genome assembly GCA_963859945.1 of Euplagia quadripunctaria. Classification (NCBI taxonomy): domain Eukaryota; kingdom Metazoa; phylum Arthropoda; class Insecta; order Lepidoptera; family Erebidae; genus Euplagia; species Euplagia quadripunctaria. The sequence goes on along the minus strand of OY982575.1, from coordinate 13,655,503 downwards.
TATATAATAAAAGTGCTTAATATTTTCTGACTTGTTTGCTAATTATATCAAAATGACTTATAAGTTATAACGTTTGTCAATTGATACTTTCTACAATCAAAAACACTTAATGATTCAGAACAGAATATTTACAAATGCAAAACCAGTAACGATAGATTCTTAGTGAAAAGGTGTAAGTCTAAAAGTCAAGTAGCTAAAGGCTGTTAACATATTTTCCTAATAATATACGTACTTAATAAACTTAAGCTTTTTTGTGCACAATTTCATACCAATTTTAAGAAATGTACAGTTACAATTAGGAGTGAAAACGATAGAAATAAGTCTGATAAGCGCAAACGGTGGAGCATGCTGATTTAGCACACTTAGCATGAAAAAGGCAAAACCGCAAAATTACAATAATACAAATAAATAGTACACGTGTCTTCTAGACTATCGATTTGCTTTTTACGTTCATGTTGTTCACCTGGTTTTACCACAATCTACTTAAAATCATTTTTTGTTTTACGTTTATTTCAAACTAGCTGCCCCGACAGACTTCGTTCTGTCAAAAGTTATTAATTGACGTCAAATGTTTGACAGCTGGGGATGTGTTTTAATTATTATTTGCTCTGTGGTTTGTATAGGAAAAGAATTGTTGTTTTTTCTATTTTCCTCACAATTTTTACATTTTTTCTCTCGATAAGAACCTTCCTTGTGCCTTAAGGAAAATTTGAAAAAAAAAAAATAGCCGAATTGGTCAAGCCATTCTTGAGTTTTGCGCTTAGCAACACATTTGGCGATTCATTTTTATTTATATAGATAGATGACGAAGATTTTTGAATACTTACAGTTTACATACATTACTAATACCGTGATAAAACAAGTGCAGAAAGCTAGAACTTTTAATCAATAAGGTCAAATTTCACCATAAACTAGTAGTTATTGTAATTATACAGATAAATTGCCAGTATAATTTCCAAAAAAAAAAACATCTGTCATCTGAGCGTGGCGGTCACACGAGTTCAATGCTTTTTCCAGGTACCAAAAGTGTTCAACGTGCCTAAAGAAGTTTTCACTTCAAAAATATATCTAATAATGGAATGTCATCAGAACTGAATCTGTCAAGAATGTTTTTATGCAAAAAAAGTCTCATCTCGGGCATCAAGCAAATCTTGTATAATTTAAATTTAAAGAAACCTTCATCATTTAACTCCTACAACTAGATTGCAAAACTGTAAAGTGTAGGCTCGTATCTTTTTCAAAAATGATATGAACATGACGTCCTCGCAACCGCACATAACAAACAAAATCTCGCCTCAGATTCGAAGAATCACTTTCCGTTCCGTTCGGTTTGGGGAAATCCAAGTGTCTGCTACAGGAAAAAGTTATATTTATTCTGATAATGAATATTGATTCGTTGCAATGCAAATGACAATAGAAAAACCATAAACCTTGGTAGGAAACAGAACGCTGTATTCGTGCTCACTAACTCTGAATGAATACTTACTGGTTGGAAATAATTGCATTATTTTTTGTAGTTAAAGAGACTTAAAAGAAAGTGTTTGTTAAATAATCAGAATCACCGTAGGTTTGCTATAATTTGTTTTGGCAGTTTGCCTTGTAAAAACCTTAATGATACAAAGGTACAAAATATTATAACAATCATACATTTCTTGTAATCTAAATCTTTTAAAATAGGTTTGATAGAAAAAAAATAGGGAGTGACAGCATATCAATTCATGGCTTCTTAGATCTAAACAGGTATTAACTCAAAACCGCAGTGTTTTCCAGAAAAGGCAAAAACTAATACTGTGTGTAGATTTATGCATTTTATATTCAGCTAGAAAAAAGATATTGTAGGAATCTTTTGTTTTAATAATGTTTGGGTCTGAAAATTGGATTTCTGTAGTTATTTCTTCTCTATTACGTAACAATGTATGTATTTTAATTTTTTTGAGTTGAGCCCGTGTTGGTCCGAAATTTCGTCGTGGTAGTCTAGGGTCAAGTGTCAGAATTAGCCAAATCGTATAATGTTATCTATGACCGAATCACTACACATATTCGAGTCGGTTCCTTTACTTCCTATCAAAATTAAATCCTAGGAGCTGTTAAAATTGGTCAGAGTTATTGTTTTTTATAACAGATCTATATTTTTTATTTGTCTTAAAACCATAGATTTCTTAAAAACCATAAAAATGATAAAAAATTATCAAATTTTATTTTGGCTTCTCTTTATGTTTGAGGACTCATATATATTTGTATAATATAACAATATTCTGCTACATCAACTCCACAGAGCAGTTTTTTTTTTTTTTTAGTTTTCAAATAAATACATTGGCAACGAGTTTACTTAAACAATTAATAAGTTTGAACTTTATACCCATCTTAATAATTATGCAAGTTCCACTATATCTACATTATCTTATAAAATACTAGCCGCTCCCCGCAATTTCACCTGCGATTATGGTCATTGCTCGATCCTAAGGGTCATAGCGTGATGTTACATAGTCTGTAATTTTCTGCAATAAATACTCTATCCAATACAAAAATAATGATTTAAATTTGACCGATAGTTCCAGAGATTAGCGCGTTTAAACAAACAAACAATCGAACAAAAAATCTTCAGCTTCATTTTTTAGCTTTATATATAAAAATTTGGTGTCACGTTATTTGTTCATGATGACTGCACGGCAGGCGAAATGGTTTACGTGGTCGCCTCACCGCTACAATGCACCGAGTGTTGTGGGTTCGATAAAATAGGATAAAAATTTGTGTGATCCACAAATGGTTATCCCGTCTCTAGGTATTGTGTGCAGATTGGTCCAACTTGAGAGATAGGATAGTCAATTTTTTTAAATTGTAAATTACCTAACCACAGCAACGTAATCGGTCAAAAGTTATTTTTTAATGACTTTGTTAGTTAAAAGTACTTTTGCCTGGTTAAGAGTTTTGACTGCAATATAATAAGCTAGTTAATATGTAATTGATTTGAAATCCATTTTAGTGGTTATTTTTCATTTCTTTTATTAATAAGACAACTCCCGCATTAGGATTCATTCCTGTATCGCGGGGGACTTTACAAGTATTAAAACAACGGACACAAAGAACATCCAGACTCGGGATCACACAAATTTATGTCCCGTGCAGTCAAAGTTAATTGTACAAATATGATAGACGAGAAAGGTAAGTTGTATCTTATTCACTAGTAGTTTGGTTGGTTTTAACTAGTTTGGCCCACTCGCACACCACGCAACACCAGCGGTGTTAACCCCGCCTTGCTACTCCTCCCCTCTCAAAATTAGCTCTGCTTTATAGATATCACCGCACATTTATACCCAAACACATACGATTATGACTCATTTTTCACAAGGTCGTAAACATTTTGTTGGTAACCAGCAGCTGAACTTGTTTTAGATGGAAACAACAAACAAAAAAGTCGTCTAGAATACACGTTTTCTACTTCAATGTGAGTGCAAGGTTATTAAATAACCTGCATCCACACTAAACCCTGTAATATAAAACTCCAATTGGCTGATATTGCTATTATGGAGTTGGAAATTATTGCGTTCATCGGTGCTTAAACTGTCTTTCTTCATGTATTATTTTAGCACTTTTAAACTAAAAAATTAAGTTAGAGTAGTAGATAATTTGAATGGAAAAACTTTGTATAATTAGATACGCTTACAGACTTATTTTATATTTATTTATTATTTATTTTATATTATTATCAGGCGAGAAGTTTGATAGGGGGACATAATTTGACGACCTCTGTGGCGAGACGGTAGAGCATTCGACTGCAACGCCGGGGGTCACGTTTTCGATTTCCGCTTAGTGCAAATATTTTTTGTATGAATATGTCTATTTCCATAGATCTGGCTGTTTCTATGTATAATATGTATACACTTAAACAAAATATTTTTTTAACGTTTATATCGTTTATCTCTGTTCTAGAATAGAACAAATAGCAAAGGCAATGCTTACTTTGAGTCTAGATACTGAGCGCTGTGGCTGTGTGGTGTCCCAAAATATTATAATGTATTTTCAAATTTTTTACAGCTTTGGCTGTACGTAAATATAAAAAAAAAAAATATTGAGTGTGTACTAATACAAACGCATATATTTTGATGACATAAAGTCTTAAGAACTAGAAGAATTTAAAACTTTAAATACCCTAGGAGATGGAACATTATTCATAATGGATAGACAAGCGCATTCGTATATAAGGCAATTTAAACAGTAAAGGAAGAATGAACAACACCAGTACTATGTAAGATACATAAAGAAAGATTGTGCCAAGGAAGGAGAAGGAGATTGTAATGCGATTAGACCGTCGTCGGCGTAACTGTCGAAAATGGGAGATTTATTAGTATTGAAAGAAATAGATACTAAACAGAGAAAAGAGCGAATACGAATGCTGGGGTTGATGATCTAGCAACCACTTTAATTGATAACTTGCAATGGCTGTGGGTAGATTAGATACATAATCTAGAGGAATAAACTGGTAAAGATTGAATGCGACCCGAATTCAGTTATTTAAAAGACGGTCAAGTTTGAGTTGGTCTGAATTAAATATTCAATTGCGTATAAAAAAAAAGCGGAAAGAGGAAAGTTCGCGTTCGATTGCAACTAGAGCATGCAGTTGCTTCCAATTAGTATGCAGATGTTAAAAACGTATTTATTAGATTCAAATGTTGGATCCTACTATCACGTTGTATAAAATTAGGAAACAAAAGTAAAATGTAATGTGTAATAATGAAATGACAAATTAGGTAGAAACACTTACACCCGTATTCACAAGCAATGGATATGAAGGCTCACAGTGAGCCCGGACACATTGAGTCGGCAATTTCAATTCTTAAACAATACTTAAGCGATTGACAATGCTAAGCGTTCATTAAAAGGAACCCTTTTGTAAAGTAGCTCGACAGCTATTTTACGCAAAGCATAGCGTCGGTGGGAGTGACAGTTGATAAACATTGCTGCTTTATTTCATACTTTTGATTGAACAGATATTCGATATTTTCAAACTCCTTACAATTACTACATACAGTGAGGAAGAATACTGTACTTTTTGTACTTGTAACGTAGATTAATTTAAATATAATAAAATTAACTAAAAGGAGCTTTCTAATGCCGGCTTTTTGTCAATTACTTGTGGCCTTAAGATTTTAATTTTTGTAAACACATGTTACATATCAAGCGACTCATCATCATAAAACAAAGTCCCCCTCCGCGTCTGTCTGTCTGTCTGTTCGCGATAAACTGAAGAACTACTGAAGGGATTTTCATGCGGTTTTCACTAATGGATAGAGTGATTCATGAGGAAGGTTTAGGTATATAATTTGTACCCGTGCGAATCCGGGGCGGGTTGCTAGTTTACATATAAATTTATATTACGCTATAGGTACATTACACGTACATAATAATAATATCTATATATCGGCATGATATTTATTGGAGACTCGACCGAGTCCACAGTCAAACTGTTTAAAACAGTTTTGTGGACCTTTGTACTAGACTAAGGCTTAAAAAAATTGTCACAATATTTATTGTGTCAATTTAAATAAATAAAAGAAAAAAAATCATCAAGTCTTTTTCAATATTCTAACATATACTTCCCTTTTTTTATAAATATTTTCTCCTTCTGCATCCTTATAGAATGTTCAAACTACACCGGTTTTCTTTAGCACACAAAAATCACCAAATGATTATAGTACGAGAGTCCACGACCAAGACCATGTCCATCAGACAGATGGAAACAGTTCGGTAAAAGTTTTTAAACATATTTGAAAATGTGGTCAGGTCAGAATTCTGAAATTAGGTATTTTTGGAATCAAAATAACCAAAACTATCGATTTTATACTGTTTTGACCGTAAATCGATGAGGCAAAAATTTTGGTCATGAGCTCTCGTACTATAATCATTATATTACTCGTACTATATCATATTTATGTCGTACAAACATCTGTCAATTATATACTGCAGAGACCTTAGCAACGGAAATGGATCAATCATAGATCAGTATTCGATGCAGAGTGTTGGCTTAGCAAAGAGTAACTTGAGCATCGTTTGTGAATGACTAGGCAGGCCACAACGAACGCTACGAGAAATTCCTTATTTAGCTTAGCGTTGCTTCCACGCTACTCAAGTATTGTTTGTGAATACGGGTGGTAGAAATGTTCATCCATCTATATTTCAAAAGTGCTCAATCCGAAAAGTTTTAAGTTTTACAGCCTCGTGTACATTTTGATGTGTTACGTGATAATAATGACTGACCTTATAATCTAGGCAGATATCGTATGCATGTTTGTTTAAAAAGCATACACTAATAGAAACAAGGAAGTCAACAATTCTAAATATCACATACATATATAATCAATTCATATCAACGGGTAATTTGGTTCCTACTGCGAGAAATTTTAGTTACATTCGCATTCCAAACTGATCATTAGCATAATTGGTTAGGTATAGAAACTTAACATGACACCAAATAAACATCTAATCTAAGCTTTGCCGAAAAACATCTACTTTCAGTCTTGTAAAAAGTGTTATTTCCTAGCTATAGTCACCTTAGGCTAGTTAGAGTTAAAAATCATTGTCATCATTATCTTCAAAAAAACTTGTCATCTAGGAGATATTTATCTTGCTCGTGCAATTTCTTATTTGAGTTTCTTAAATAAATAACTATACATAAAAATAATGAAAAAGGGCAAAAAGCACCTTGGCTCAACTGCTGTCTAATATTTGATGCCCTTATATAATAATTACTTGGACCTTGCCCCAGTTCCTCGTCTCTGGAGAAAGTGAAATGTGATAATAGTAACATAGCAGTAAAGAGGATATGGAAATTAAAATCTTTCGAACATTATTATTTTAGGGGGAAGCTGGCTACCTAAAGTTTTATTCGAGCTTAAGTCTTATCTTGCATTTTGCATATTGTGAGTAGTCGTTTACTAAACATATTTATTTTAACGATTTTCCTAACAAATGCTATGCAACTGCTTCTATCTTTATTAGCAAAAGAATGGGGCTTTTTTGGCAGGAGGTGACTAATAAGTCTAGGCGCTGTTCTTGAGTTGCCAGGTGGCACTGGAACCTTGGTGCTTTCCGTAGGTGATATCAGGGAAAGGTCTCGACACGGGTAATAACAAAGTTTTTAAACAAGGAAGGCACTGAAAAGCAAAAATTAATAAAAAAATATCTACCGATGTAAAACCTAAATAGTGTTGAGTCAGCGCCTCCTTAAAATAAAAGAAATTCGAAAAAAAATATTATAAATAAATCTTTTATTAAATGTATAGTTTTCATTAGGATGTATGAATAAGCCTAAGTAAGAGTTAACTGGTGTAAACCGTTGAGGAGGTTCCTCGACTGGCCTCCGTCTCCGTCATCAGATCAACTACAGGTCTCCGTTTTGTTTTAGTGTCATTAGAACTACATATAATAAGTCAGTGGGTCATTAATTACCTATTTTTCTATGCTTTGGGTTGAATTTTATTTTTCATATTTAAATGGGACCAACATTAAAGTATATCCCATCCAACGAAAAAATAATAATATTGAAATCTGATTACCTTATTAGAAGTTATGCGTGGTTATATATATAAAAAAACATATGCGGGTTGCCTTGAAAACCTCCTTCCTCCGTTTTTACGTCGGTTAAAAAAGCCTTCTTAATGTGAGGCACTACGACTCCGGCTAGCTCCAGTACATAACTAGTATTTAGAGCTTACTTTAAATAAAAAATCACCGGGTGTCATATTGTTGAACCGACACGCTATGTTCTGCAATACACACTATACATTACACGAGACCATTTATACGATGCGATGCTACCTTTTGCCACCTCGTACCTTCTGCTATTTATTGCTAACAGACATTCGAGGGATTTTTCCTCTCGCTTAAAGAAACAAAGCTTACTAAAATAACCAAAAAAGAATACGTCATGGGCACTGTACAATAACTTCAATACCTACGCATCTAATGCAGAATTCTTAGCTAAACCCTATATTTTTACATATTGTATACGTCAATTCTTAATGAGGAAGTTATAAATGGACTCATCTTATAACATTTGATGGGTAATAAATAAACGAGGTTGACACGCAAATGAGAATTTCTCTGACCGTATGTATTAAGGGACATTTTAATGATGTGAAGGTTGTCGGATTCGTTACTTATTGTATAATGTCGGCCAGTGGTAGTACAGTTCGAGGAAGCAAGCGGTCAGCGGCGACGGCGGCGGGGTCTGGCGCCAGCTGATGGCGCCCGGCTGAGCAATTCGCGACATGCGATTTTTTCTCGACATAATAAAATTATTAACCGTTCACCCTCGTGTTAAATCGAGTCGCTGCCATTTGATTACTTACAATTCTGACACGTATAAGCGTGCAGGAGTTTGCCTGATTAGGCTCCATGGTAATAATACTAATCACATTGTTGTCGATCCCTAAATAGATACTCGTATACGATATAGTTACGTGACATATTGGTAAGAACCAAAGTTACCTAACTAGTTTTTTAAATATACGTAGAATTATTTTGTTATTTTGCTGAAAACACTACCAACGAAAACGCATCCAACGTTGTAGTACACCTACGCAAACTAACAAAATCGACAATGACTTGACCGTGACTAATTATTAGGATTTCACAAACGTTCTGCTCGTATTTACGTGTTGTTATTGTTATTTACTCTCAATAAACATTTTATGACTAGAAGGTTTTTCGAACTTTGTCCAAGAAAAACACGTGAAGTGAAGAATACTAAAGGTAGAGCACAACATATGTACAATTCATTATATTAGCATTGTACACAATATTCATGGCTCTTTCATATTTAAAAATAATAATGTGTTGCAAGAGAACAGTAGCATTTAGCTGTTGTTACTAATTAAGGAACTAGTTTTAAAGTGAGACAACATTGAACAAATCTTCCTCATACTGTAACTTACAAGTACACTAATGCATTTATGCAGATTTTGGTGACCTAGAAATGAGCCATAAAACTATACTGATTGTGTCTAGAATTATAATAGAAACTAAACAACAATGGAAGATTTATAGAGTAATAATGTTGTTTGCACCTTCGATTATTATTGAGAGAAATTCACGGCCAAGTCAGCAAATGGGGTGGAAGACGTTCAAAGATAATTGAACATTATTAGCACTAATGTGGAATTTAATTTGCCTGTCGTAACCATCTCCAAGGTACGTCAATGTGCAGATTACGGTTTAAGAGCGTTCTAGACGCGGCTGTAGAAAGTTGCTTGCGGCGCGACTCTCCGGCGCCCGCGTATGTCCTGCGATCCGCATTCTCCCTTGCAAGCTTTAAAATAAAACTAAAAAATAAAAGCAACATCGTAAAATACACTGTATCGCAGAGTAATGACTTCAGAAGATTAAGTAGGAATAGAGAAGCCTAGCCTTAAATAAAGTAAAACGAGTCTACGAGAACGGCATCGCAAGCACAGAACATTACGCTAAAAAACAAACGAAGTATCCGTGTGACCTTAGACAATGAGTGGAGATATGATTTTTACAAATATGCACAGAAGAAAAGCTTTGTCTTTGTTGTACGCTGAAGATAACATCGACTTCATAATGTAATAACCACAATCCGTTAAGGTATTAAATCAATAAAGAATATAAATGTTCATTGCTTAATGAAATTTCAACTGTATCGCTACATATTTTAAAATATAATTTGAAACCTAACTGCACACTCATGTTGAATCATTAATCTCGCGAGTCTCTTGTCGAGGGTACAATCTTTCTTTACAAAAGGAATTACGTTTTATTTTTTCCTGTTATGAATGCATAACTGTGAAGTCGTCGTGGTCAGACACCTGAAAATTACGAAATCGATTTCTTTGACCGTAGAATTTATTTAAATTAAGAGGTGCCGAGGGGATGTTCCGTTTCGTCTTTGTGCCTTATTTGATATTAATAATACAAAGAACAATGTTACAGTGAAAAGTAAGTCTCGTGATCTCTTGAAAGAGAAGCCTTAACCTACATTTCAAAATGATTACAAAGGAATGTCACGAAGTGAGTAGCAAAACAGTGTTTAGATAATGGTGGTGTATAAACAATCGCATCTGCGGTCGGTGCGCGGCGGCGCGGCAGGTCGATGAACGACCTAGCTCAGTGTGAGCAGTTTCCTCGGCTGCGGACCCGCCCCCGTTCCGTCTGCCGCGCCACAGATTACACACCTCAAATATTAAACACCAGTTCAGTCAAACACCATTGCATTTTTACTTAGGAATTTGGTAGCTTCCTATGCTTAAAATTGTTTCTCCTTAGAAGTCAATACAATATTTAAAAATACTTATTATTTAATGTTTGTTTACTTTATAATCATCAAATCTACATTAAAACAGAACGATTTCAATACACACTAGGGTGATGTCGTCATGCCTCGATATTTTATACAAAACTAGCTGCGCCCCGCGGTTTCACCCGCGTAAGTCCCTCGTTAAGTTTTCTTTTTTGTGCAAATTTCAAATAAACCATCTACTAAATAGTCCGAACAAAGCCTAAACATTTGGTTTGGATAGGTGAGCCCGTCCTTGAGTTATAAAATTACAACGAAAAGTGGCATTGATTTTTATATATATGGATAAAACCAAACCTACTGTTTTGACGTTTAGTAAAAAGATAAGACTTGACAGTCATCTACCATTCTAAATTCAAATTACTTTATAGTACCGCTGATACGTTTCTTAACAAAAAAAAACACTTCTTTAATTCTTTTGCCGCCTCCGATTCTTTCTCAAACTATGAAACACTCAAAAGATGCGCGTTATTTTCGAGGTCTTAACTTTCTTGCTACCAGTGAAGCACAGGCTGCATCATCAACGACCTGTACAGACCTGGTCGTGTAAGTCAATACATGGTAGAATTTCAGCAGCTTTCAACGTCAGTGATAAAACAACTGATTCATTTACTTTGCCACGAAAGTAGGTAACGTATCAACCATTTTGGATTATAATTAGGTTCGGATAGTTTCAGTTACGGATATTAGATTTTTAAGGAATTGTTTTAGAAAAAATAGATAATGATGTGACTTTATTTTTAACCTAGAATTACAGAAAAAAAACAGAAAATTGGTACTAGAATTACAGAAAAAAAGCCATAGAAGTGGTTCTTACAGCTACTAATTTTAAAGTGTTATGCAAAAAAAACATTATACGACCATTTCAACTGCACACAAATAACAAAACCCTAATATATAACTATATCATGTCTCATTTAGACTCCGCCCTATCTGAAATTTAAAATTTTTATGTCAGATTCTGTTACGGTTTCGGATAGGTTTTTATTTATCCGATTGTTTCGGTTCCGGTTATGAAGCTCCATAATATCTCTGCTATGAACTCACGACGACGACGACTATGATATCAATTTTGTCAAAATTTTGATAAATTTTTACGGGAGAACTTTCAAGTCCGGTGCAGCGGATAAGAACGGCTTCAAAGAGTTCATCTCTCAAGGAATACTAAAGGCATAATTAACTCTCATGGAAATGTCAAAAATGCATCGGCATAAATGGCTAATACATAGATTATAATTAAAGTTATATGTTGTTTTAAAAAATTGGTTGATTTTTTGTAGGTATATAAAATAAATATAAAGTAAGGTAAACGGAACGGAATAGATAACACGAATATAATGATCTGTATGGACATCAAACGTGCCATTTGTGGCAACCTACCATTAGATAGAGCAACAGCTCATAACGAATTTTGAGGAGGTATTTCAGGGCGTTAGATATTCTGAACAGTAAACTTTAACAGCCTTACAAATAAACGTGGTATAACATTTATACTCGAGAATTAACTAAGAATAAGCAAAATGTCTACAAATAAACAAAGAATAGCTTATACCAAGTATAGCGTTGACATTTGTATTCTTACAACCGTTTTTTCGAAGTTTTTACAAGAGTAAGGGCGGGAATAACTTAAGTACGGAATACTAGGTAGCATATCTTTAAAAAAATACCACGGTTTGTGTTTGTTTACGCGCATTTAAGTATTTTACGTTCATTCAGAATGGAATTAAATGCAATAGTAGAAGGAGAAAAAGTAAATAACATGATAGTTCTAATGCAGGTTCTAAGAAAAGTTAAAATATTTAAAAACTAGCAACCCGCCCCGGCTTCGCACGGGTACAAATTATACACCTAAACCTTCCTCATGAATCACTCTCTCTATTAGCACAGAATACATAACTATTAGTGAATAACGCATGAAAATCCGTTCAGTAGTTTTTCAGTTTATCGCGAGAAGATCCTTTCGATTTATATAGCGATGAGCAGTTCCGGTTAAAATATCGATTTTCTAAAGATGGTGTGCAAGATGATGCTGCGGACATTCACGGTTTGACTCAGCAGTCTATTACGACGGTAGATATGTCGTCGCGTAGCCAGGGCAATATTAGAGAAAAAATCAGATTACATTGATATACCAATTACTTTAAACGGACAGCTTTGTGTTTTGGCAGATTTTGAAGCAAAAGTGAGATTTAAAAATGTTGTGGATGCGATAGATTGCACCCACATTAGAGTGCCCAGTGGTCAGTCTTACATAAATCGGAAAGGATATAGTTCCTTAAATGTTCAGGTGCCTACTTCGTTATTTGTTGTCATTATATAATATTAATATACATAGTTTCATTCTCTCTATTCGCGAAAATACACAAATATAATGAAAACTGTATTGTAACTAAACGAAACGGTTGAGAAACGTTAAGTAGAGAAGTGGATGCAATCGTCATAAACAAAATACGGCTTTTTTATGAAGTTTCTTTGGTCGCGCTGTCGCCTAATAGTGCATCTTGACATAAAGGAAGAATAGTTATACCAAAGATATACCTGGTTTATTTGTAAAAAAATGGTGGTGGTAACTATACTTCGTGTAAGAATAGAATAAGTGCGGTGTAACACATTTTTATTTGTAAGACCGTAAATCTTTATTTATTATAGACTATGCTTTATAAATTATCAAATAAGTGTTAATTTTTCCAAAAATGGCCGAGTTTTCAGGTAATTAGACAAAAACGGAGACACCTACCCTACAAAAAAGTACCTACAAATTATGTTTAACCTACTCGCAACTTATAAAATAACCACAGATCACTCATGTACAAAAAAAAACCTTACTAGTTAAAAACAAAACAAGTCCTGGTGACGGCTATTTAAAAAACAAAACATAATATTCATTCACCTATTACCTTTTCATGCCGTTGATGTGACGACATCGAAATAAAACAACAACTTCAGTCAGATAGAGATTTCCTCCTGGCGTAATAAAACATTTAACTAAATTCAGACTCGTCTGTCACCTGGCTTGACAGTTGCGTGAGACGGAACACAAAAATAATAATGATTATAACAGAACCATAAAATATTAATTAAATACATTGTAAAACGTAATGATATTACTAATTGTTTAGCTATTTTATGACATTATGAATTTGATATCATTTTGTGATGCTTTTGTTTAAAGGCTTATACTTACGTAGCTCGTACAAATGAAGGGAACGAAACGTCAACAACATGACTTTATACGGAAATAATGCGTAGTAATTCTTAATGTACTGTTTTTATTTAAATCATTTTTCCGAAAAGGTTGTAAAAAGTAAGAAAATATTTTTTGTATTATTTTGATTTTGCAACATGAAACATTGCTATACCACTTTTGGTCAAGATCCTTTGAATTAAAAATTATTCAAAAAGTGTTTTAGTTTTAATGAAACTTAAATAAATATAAAGTAGATATATGTATTATTTAACATAAAAATAAAAGTGCCAGACATTTTACTTTGTCTAAAGTAATGGACCAGACGATACAAAAGCCTAAAAAATTAGTTTATTGAAAAAAAATCCAAAAAAGTATTTTAATTCTAATGAAACTTGAACAATTATAAAGTAGATATATTATTTAACATAATAATAACGGTTCTGATATTTTAGTTTGTTTCAAATTATGACCAGACCTACCCAAACATGTATTTAAAAATTTGCAAGAATAGTATTTTGGGGCAGCTTTTTTATATGATATATTTATAGAAAATATCGGAAAAAACTGAAAAATAAAATACTTTTAATAACCCCCACAGCCCACGGTAAAAAAATTGCTTTAGAGTGCGAATGACAAACTTTAAGTGCGAGTGAAAAGAAATTTACAAAAATTGTTTTTCTGTAAATGTCCCTTAAAATAAAATAATAAATAAAGTACACAAAAAATAATGGTAGCAAGTAATAGTTTTATGTTTTGCAGTTTTTTAAGATATTTTCTATAAAATGGACCCGTATCATCTTGGTATAAAACTATTAATGTGGCACGTAATATGGCGATTTTTATGGCGTAAGCGGCAGAATGTTTGTAGACGAGGGTTTAATGAACGACCTCACTTACACTTTTGCTGACACGCCATACCGGACATATCAATACTCTCTAGGCAATAATAATTATATTCGCGCTAGTGCTTCGCGGTACAGATACCAGTTTCGGTGACAAGTCGCAGAACTCTCACTTGCGGATGTCGCATAGCATCTTGTGTGTGCGACGCTCCATTACCGATAAATTGGCACTAGCAAAAAATATAATTTTTGCTGTACGTCGACGTACATACATACGTTTCTAATCACATCATATCTGGGTCAACGGAAATTTACGACGAGAACGATTCACTGAAAGGCTTTTACATCACATCTCGCCGAGACACCTGGTACTACCAGGATCCGATCTGCATGACGCGCGTACCACGCACGCTAATTGGCGGGCTGTTTTTTTGACAAGATTCATTAACTAAAATCGAATTACCAACTCAAGATCGTTTAAATATTCATTTGTAATGCAACGTCGCATTCTATATCATTTAAATTAGTAATTAAGATTAGCAACGCTGAGACGTATTAGGAGACAGAGAAAATATTGAATGACAGGGGCGTTCAAGATCATTAGATATGTTTGAAGAAAAAATTTGGGAATAAGAGAAAGTATTGGTATAATAACATTGCGCGGACACTGCATCAAAAATGATCAATAATAATCAAGTGTAGGCGTGAGACTCAGTGCAGTGATAATTGAAAGTACCATCACTTGCAGGCATCCGTACTAGATAGAATGTGTGTCAAGTCGTTTCACGGTCTTGGCGCAGTTCTATACAAAATCGACCATGACTTGGGATGGGTGTGTAGGTACTTAGTGTTGGTGGCATAAATAACATCCGCTTAATACTCAAAATCGACACGATCAAATATCTTCTTTGGCTACTACTAACTGCAATTCATTAAGGTTTTCCAATTAACTAGTTACATAGGTCAGGCATTAACACTGGATGTCGAGAGTATACGTTGGCATATATAGCTTAAGCAACAAGGGTTTAGCAATCAAGTGACTCTCTAAAAGCAGCCCAGGAACGTTTATTGAAGTCGTAACGATAATGACCTGTATTTCTTTTTCATGGACCGTCCAACCATTATTCAAAGGCATGTCGCCTTTGAATAAATGATGTTAAATACACTCAAAATGTTTGGACCTTAAAATATATATATTAGAGATGTGCCGGTGTGAGATTAGTCGGTAAAGCCGACTATTCGGCAAAGAGCCCGACTATCCGGCTTCTTATTTTGTTTATATTTCTCAGTAGTTTTGAAATGTAGGCAAAGCAACCTTTCCTTTGGTAATCAGTTTTTAAAGTTACTTGCTTGTAAAGAAAAAAATTCTATGACATTTATTTAACAAAATTAGTACTTATCTTAATTAACAAACAAAACAACATAATATCTTCTTGTCTTCAATAAACGTAAGTAACGTAATATACATATTTTTATTAACCAGAAACAATTGGATAAATATTATCGAGGAGTTTCAAATAGAAATATATATAAGACATATATGTATGTGTTAGTGTGATAAGGTGATAACGGTCTAACCATGCTGCTGACTCAATGAACCGCGATTATGGAGGTGTCAATTTTATTCTTATTTTGAAACTCCTATTAAACTTATATATCAGTCTTCCTGATTGAATGCAAGTAATTATTGCTAATACTAGTAGTATTGTGAAGTCATTTCATTTTATTCATTGTTTTATACCTGTAGCAAGTATTTATAAAGCCTGGCTGACTGTATGGCTGTGGCAACGGTAAATTATTATCCCCACATATATATATATATATATATATATATATATATATATATATATAATTATACCTACATTATGGCTTCAGCGACTCTAAAAAATCATTTGATATATCCGTGTCTATACGTTGGTATTGCACGTGGAATATTTGGAGATCGAATTTGTGACGAGGTTAGTTTAAGTGGAATTTCACTGTATCCCATTTCCGGTAATATTTTAATGACATTCAGGCATATAAAATGAAATTGGGTTTGACGTCATAAGCATGGTTGAGTGATGGTATAAACTCTTTTTTAAAAATATCTCAGTTTTCCAAGAAGCGTTAACTAGGCATGCAAGCTGCATGGCAAACTTACTAAGAACCTATAGTTTGCTGTTTAAAACGGTGTTTTGCCCTAATTTGCTGTAATTTACTCTGTGGAACGTTGGAGCACTATGGGGAGGTACCTTTGGCACGCACGCGACATTACGCAGTACTTGAATGCAAGGGAAACTGTTTTGCGACCATATTGAAATGTGCCTAACACGGCCGTTTCAATTTCGTCATATCTGGACACTTTCTAAAGAAACTGCAACATGTAAGTAATAACTCTAACAGACAAGACGCTGCATGGCTTCCAGTGGAAACATGCGATAATAAGATGTAATTGCACACCACCTCTGTGCCTATATTTAGTAGCAAACACTCTGGAACTAGCTGCGCATGCGTCTAGTGCAATTACGTAAAGCGGTTGAGCCATTTCTAATCTAAAAATAATCGTAGGCTTTGCAGACATCGGCGCCAGTAGGATCGTACGAGAAAGTAAAGACCATTATTTTTCATATCACAAAATCGTAAACGATTCCTAACGTTCCTTATTTCTTACAGTTTACATTATATTATGGAGTCTTTTTGTTAAATACTGTAACGCCTTTGCGTCGTGTGGAAACCTCGAATTTGAAAAGGGCACGGTTACGACTAAGTCGAAGTAAAATCGACTAAAACCACATAGCGATAACGACTCTTCATTTTTCCATGGGAGAGAAACAGACAACTTAAAATATGAAGCACAAAGATCTCTAACGGTCACAAAGAGCAGTTATGCGCTCTTTTTATCCTGTGGCTCCCCGATAAATATCCAGGTCGTCTCTCCCTTTAGTTAGGGTCCTTCTACGCTTTGCTATCCAATCCTTGGTCACCACTCGATAACTCATTTTTCCCAGTTAAAGCCTTTTTTAGTCTATAGGCATTGGGGCATATGTGTCATGACAAACGTGAATGGAAAAGTTACTAGCTTTCCGAACGCTACCCAACCGAGATCCTACGGTAGATCTTTTTCTAGAATTTATGTTAGATAGACGTATTGATTCATCTCCCGGATGGAGGCGGCGAAGCGGATCCAGCAGGAGAAGCCGATTCACTGCCTTATGGCGCAGAGAAACCGCGGGTGAATAAGAAGGGTTTTTGTTGGCCTCCACGAGCAGTAGAGGGATGAGCTTCGTGTGTGTGTGGACATCGCCCACTAAGTAGCAGAGTTGGCCATCAATCAATAAAAAAACAATCAAAGCGTCAATGGATTAGAAAATTAATTGTTCATTAATTTACTAAGATTATGTTTTATTAATTGCGAAATTAATCATTATTAACTTTTTAACTGTTTACACAAAATAATTAAAATTAACAATTAATCGGTCTTGTGAGTGTCGTACACGATAACAAACATATAGATATATGTATGTATACATATATTATATGCATATAGATATATGTATATATATATATATTTATATGTTTATCATAATAAAAATATCTTTGCTATTAAGTATATTTCCTTCTCAAATTTTTTTAAGTATACTAGCAACGTGGGTCATACATTACTAGTATTCTTGTTAACTCAGATATGCTAAATGCTTGTGTTAGGAGTGGGTTCACGTCCCCGCGAGGAGGCGGCGTCCGCGTGTGCCTGGACGTCGCCTAATTGAGAGGTTTTTACCCGAAGGTGGTGCCTGCGCTTTTGCGGGAAGTCGCTAGGAGTGTTCCGGATGTCTTAATAAAAGCTGGTCCCGGATCCCTCCTATTTAAGGTGCAGTACGGCACACCGTGTGGTTTTAGTCAGTTCGATTCCGACACACCGCCCCTCCGAAAACCCCGGTGGGGCGACGGCCAGAGGGGGTATCCACGCGAACAAAAAAAAAGGAGTGGGTTCACGTCGTTAGTGCATTGGATGGGGTTCGAAGCCGAAACCACTTGATCGCAAGTCCGACGCCTTAGCCATTACGCTACAGCCGCTTGTGGTGGTGGTAGTCACGATTAACTAATTTCATTAATCGTATTGGTTACAATTAACGATTAATTCATTGTTAATCGTAACTGATTTTACGATTAACAATAAATTCATCAATTTTTAGTCACGATAATTTAATTTTGCCTAACACTGCTACGTAGATGGAGCCCGATTGGTCTAATCGATGCCGACAGACATACCTATTATGGCGTAGACCAATAGTTATTAGGTGCAGTGTGGCGCACACCCTTTGGTTTTAGTCGGTTCAATTGTGTACAGTCTTACCTATGCCTTAGGGGTTGCCACATAAAAAAAGTAGTTATGTACTTTGATAACTTTGTGTGTAGTTGCTCAAACAGCAATCGGTATTAATACTATATATAACATGGACGTTAGACGTAATCTTCGTCGTGTCCCGTGATAACGGAACTTAGGTTAGTTGTGTGTTGTCTATGAAAGTGAACGAAATTGTTAAATTATTTTTTCTTTGTGTAGTGCCTTTTTATTTTTTTATTTATTTAATACTTCCTGCATTTTACATTGCACGGGCCGGACTTAATGCCACTTGGCATTATCTACCAGTCAACTTTTGGGTGATTCAGTGAGGGACATGGCAGGTGCTTAGGGAGAAAAGATAAAAAAATCATAATTGACAATAAGCTGATAATACACTCTGTTATATACACAAGACAATTTTCAATGCTACATAATAATAGATAGCCGATTACAAAAATATACATATTACATTAAAAGTGTGACACGTATTGTAGTCTTTTACTTAATTTAAGTTTGCGATCATTATTTTTCACTTTTCAGTGCCCTTTGTTAGTGTATTTTGAAGTCGGTTTAACTTTTTTAAAGATTTTATAAAGGCAGGATTGGACACAGATGGTTGAACAAAATGGGACCGCCTCATTTTCAGTTAGTGCTGTATAGCCCTATATTTCATTAAATCGAGAAAAAGGAGACCAAAAAAGATAAATGTTAGGGGACTCCATAAATAAATCAGCGTCCGAAACACCTAAAAGATTTTTATGATTAGATCACTTGTCTGTTTTCTCGAGACTAAGCGAATATAATAACTCCTGATATGGATTTTTCGTCATGTGTTCATGAAAATGGGATCGACGACTTTATATGAGATACCTGAGGCATGGAGATAGGTTTTTCATTTTTGACACAGAGCTGACAATATACTAAAAAATCTGGAACAAAATAATTTAAAGATAGATAGAGCTTGGTTGTTGATCGAAGAAGACGAGACGTCGTCGGGAGAGATCAGCGGCTCTTACGATTAAGAGGCGCCTGTTACATTTAGGCGTCGATCTGACTTACCCGTCACCCTCAGGAATGGTAGTTAAGGCGCAACTATTGAGTTAGGCATTGAAGAGTGCTCATGGTGTTTTAGTGTTTTGGTGCTATTACGAGGGTGTTCTTAGCCACAACCCAAAAAAATGCTGTAAGTAATTATTGTTTAACTTAGTTCAAATAGAACTTAATGCAATTTCTACAAAGTAAATTGGAGTTGTAATTGTAGATAACGTTTAGAAGGTGGTTGACACTAATACTTCGCTGCAGTGAAGTATATCCGTGACGTGGACTAATACATCACTGGCGCCAACAGCGGTTAATCGCCAGTCTGCGCGTGCGCTGTGTATTTTACCCAGCATGCATTAGGGAAGCTATCATTACCGCGACAGGACTGATCACTACAACCAGCCTAACGTTTTAGTACATACGTGGAAATTGCATTTTAATTGATGACAAAAGCGTTAATTTCATCAAAATAACACATTATTATGATTTTCATATTCATAAATATAGTATTGCACGAAATTAAATAAAAGCATAACGCATCGCATCGCACTGTCATTTTAATGTGTGAATGAGGAGTAATGCATACATACAAGCGACACATGGTTTGCAACGACCTTAATTGCACCTATGATCTGGGCCATTGCTCTCTCTTAAATCAAACTCGAAAGCCCTAGAATCCCACTTATGATGAACATGGAAGATCTGTCCTGCACGTGAACATTAGCCGCGTGTGCCTTATGCAATAGTGTCAATGACCTCTTCCACCTGTTTGTGTAGTATTTCATTCAATGATAGCACTGCTTGATGAGGAACTTGTTAATTTCGGTAAACAGTACTGTTACTTACTAGTGAACGTACGTTCTTAAAAAATGTTTTGACTAATACATAACTTAACATAATGTATTACATCATAATCGACGTCATACGTTTTATTAGAAAAATCTTGGGGCTTTCTAAACACTATGACAAAATGGAGATGCAAAACTAAAGTATTTAGGTGTCCCAGAGACAGAGACACGCCTCAAGTGAAGTATCCATTTAAAACACATTAATGTTCACGTAGTGTAGGTTTACAACGTTGTGAGCATGTTATAAGTGCCGTGAGGGACGGGAGCAGGGCGAACACAAACGCATCCTGTATCCGAACTCGGTGATGTCGGTCAACTATCTTTACTAGGAAATGTAGGTTTTTAGAAGCCAGTGTTTTAGTGGCACACCCCACTCACACATCTTCATCGGCAGGTTAATTTGCAGCTTTGTGCTTTTCCATACTTCCATTTCATTACTCGAATATAATTTATCAATCCATGCGTCCATTCAGTATTTATGAATGAATATTTTACATAGTTATTTGAAAATCTATTACGTTTACATTAAGCATAGGAGGTAAACATGTATGAATTAACATAATACGCGGGTAATAAGCTTTACATATACCCACATGTGATATACTCGTATCTTCATTTTCGAGAGGACCTAAATATGCAATAATATACAAAACTACGAATTGTAGGATTATTCAAAGTTGTAATGTATACAGTAATGTATCGATAGCAGTAATTGTATAGTCAAATGTAAAATGTTTATTGATGATGATCGATCAGAATGCGCTGGCGCAGTGTCGTATGTCGGTTGACGTCGCTCGATTCACCGAACCGGCTAACTTCCTGCAGTCCAGCCATGCGCCATGAATAAACACATCTTCCACTACATTCGTTACTAACGTCGATATTAGTTTAGTGAACCTTTTAATGGATTTTCAATTCGGGCTTCCATACGTGCTGTTTTACCATAAGTACTAATCGAAGCTGTTGAAAATGTCTACTTGTACATTGCAAGTCGTGTTGTTCTCAGACACTTAATACAAAATGTTTGTTTTGTTGGCTCCAATGGTTTTATTCAAGTCATCAAGCATACCGTTAAGTAAGCTGCAGCTTGGGAATGGCTATTAGTTAGTCGCCAGCGTGTTAGCGGTGCGACAGCCACATACAAAGCGTAGGAACTTCGCCATTTTAATATTTGCAATACAATTTGCATGTTTGCCTAGGAAACGTTTCCCACTAAACCCTCCGCGTTTACCCGGACCGCATTAACTAGTGTTTATTTTCGTACATGTAACTGGGATTCAGCAGTTAACAAGTAACTCGTCTTATATTGTCTCAGGGGTACTCAAGGACTGTTTAAAATTCAGTGGTAATTAGCAGTCTTGGTGGTGTTTGTTGCAGTTGACCTCGTTTGAGTAGTCAGCCCTTGCAGCGCCCGTGCGGGACACAATGTTAATTACAGAGGCTATTTGTTTTTCGCGTAAATTTTGATTGTCATATTGTTAGCTAGAGGTGACTTTGTTAATGGCTAACTATTTAGTTCAGTTTTTTAATGACGCATGCAATTGACGTTGGTTTCTCTGAATATGTCATCAATCAATGGACTTTTTGTGCTCTTTACTGAGTAAAATATGTAATGGCACATTTAAAACAAAACACTGCAATTTTTAATATGATCATTTGAACAAGAGCAACATCATGATATTAAAACTGAATTTATAAAATGGCTTACAATAATGCGTTTTACGGTGATTGATATTAGTCCTTCACGAGTCGCTGCCTTTGTGACGGGTATCCGATGGAGCAGCAAACAAACAACTGACAATGCAACACAATGATTGTGACGTCAATATAGACCGTGTGGTGTTTGCCATGTTATGAGATGAGTTTCAAATGCATGCCTCTAGCAGCAACCTCCGTACTTAATTTAAATTTTATTGAATGAAAATTGCAAAATTAACAATATCTCGTTATTTACTTGATGAATGTTGTCAAACGCGTAATAGAGGCCGGCCACATTTGTATGTATCACGTATTTTGCATATGATTAAATACCTTGTGGATAATGATGAACTGCATGACGTCTTGTTAACATGTTTTCGCATAGCAATTCATCATTCTATATCAATTCAATACCATTTTATGATTATGTAACCAAAGAGGCAATTAATAACCATAAATCACAGACGGTAACGGTGAGGGTTTTATGACTTATGACACGTAAAGATTTTCTTGACAAATGTTACCAATAAATACAGAACGACGTGGAAGATGAAAACATAACATAATTAACGTAAGCACTGATTAATTATAACGGCTGTGTAAAATAAGTATGATCTATCACAATGAGGTACGTCAGTAAGTGCCTACTTTCGCTTGCAAATTTTCTAGTACAGCGGCCAGTCCACAGTTACGCAATAGTCAGAAGCGTGGTAAATACTTGTAATCGTTATTGTAATAGCGTTCTAATCTAAACGAGGGGCAAATGTTTGGGCGTGACGAGAAAGCGCGCTAACGACCCATCTCTGTAACACAACCTGCACTCACTGTCAACAATATCATTAAACAATAGCCTCCAGATAAGAAATTAGTAAACATTACGAGCCCATATTTTTATTTTTCATAACCGATTAACAGTATAGTATATAATATATATAAAACTGTATATAAGACTTCATTCTACATCATCATAATTATATATTACTGTTAGTTTTATTTTTGCTGCGATTTTATTACTGTTAAATGTCAACATTTTATTATTATTAATTATTATCAAAATGGTATTATAACTTAATTTTGATCAAAATTTTATTATTAATATTATTAAAGTTGTATTTTTTTTTTGTAATAACTTCACACATCTCACACACGGTCGTTTGATCCCCAACTAGGCAGAGCCTGTACTATGGTAACCAGGCTGCTGATAAACATACTAATATATTTCTAAATACATACATATTGTACATAAATTACACCCAGATACAGAACAAATGATCATGCTCATCACGCAATTATTTGTCCTGGGTGGGAATCGAATCCAACCTCTGGCGCAGCAGTCAGGGTCGCTAACCACTAGAGTGACCAACAGGCCATTATTGTTATTGTATTATTACTATGAAAATTATATTATTATTAATAATCATCATATTTGAGTATCTAACCTAACATTCACATGCTCTGCATCAGTAAAATAGACGAAACCAAAATTAATTAAGACCATTTTTGAACTATATTTTGTGTGAAATAAATGAATCTGAATCAGGTCACAAGTTCGTCCACATATGGAGTACTACTGTCATCTCTATCCGGGAGCACCTGGATACCAGCTTTTGGCTTTTTGCATCGGTTCAAAGACATGCTGTGCAAATCGACGACGATCCCAAATTCACTAGCGATATTGAATCTTAAACCTAAGGAGGGACGTACCGTCGTGCGTGTTCTGCTGCTTTTATAATGGGTTGTGCTCCGAATAACTGATTCACATGATGCCCACGGCAGCATCTGCCACCGCACCGCTCGCCGCCGGCAGGGCGTTCATCCTCACACCTTGGAACCTAAGTGGTCGCCCATGGTAAGGTTTCAGAGGAATTTCTCCCATGAACGCTCAGGCTGTGCGACCGAGGGACAACAGTAGGGGGTTCTTCAAGAAAGGTGTGTATAGGTTTTTAAAGCGTCGGCAACGCGCAAGCGAATGCCCTGGAATTGCAAGCTTCAGGCTATCAGACGTGCCGTATGCTTATTTGCCAACGACGTGGTAAAAAAAATAGTATTATTAATATCAAGAAAAATGTGCATAGCTATACAATGTACAGCTCGGTATATTAATAACATTATAAAAATTCTAATACCTATGTTTATGACGGGCGTGAAAAAGCAAATCTTTAGTACACCATTTTAGTATCATACGGATCTATAATGGTGGTCTTCAATCTTTGGACCTCACTCTAGCTTTCCATCAGGCGGTTTGAGGTCATTCTGACGTGCCATAATAAAAAAAATGTATTATAGTGAGATCGGATTTCTCTAGCTCTCGTGTTATGGGTGATCACTTGTATTCCTAATATACTTCCCGTAATATGACTATTTGCCGGTTTGCCGTCACATCTGCTTCCGGTAATGTTTTTAATAGCGATGATCGTATCATCATCATCATCATCATCAGCCCCTTATTATCCACTGCTGGACATAGGCCTCTCCTAATGAACGCCACTGAGCTCGATCGTCAGCTCTCCTCATCCAGATGATCGTATAATTATCTTTTATTTTAATACAACCAGCTTCGATGCCTCGTGTCTAAATCTTTCCTATTGCACCTTTTATTTATACACAAGCCTGCATTAAAATTAGCCCACCCTTAAAACCGTTTTTTTCGTTTCTAACCATAACAAAGTAAAAACACAAAATTGCAGTATTTTTCTACGGTAGAGGGGAGAAGAAAACACTTTGTTTAATATTTTATTCGTTATTTCCGATTTTAAGTACTCTCATTATTAACTTATCAAGTTTTATTTTACACAGCGTAGTTGCATTCGATAATTTTTTAGTTTTGTTATTCCTGAAAAAGTACAGTTGTACAGTACAGTACTTTTCTTTAATTGTTCGATGTTCAAAATGGATGTTCGAGAAGCAGAACTTGTTCGAGTTACCACTCTTCTGGAAACCGGAATGAGCGAAAGATATATGGCACTTGCGTGAAGATAGTCGTTCATCTGTCCAGTATGTGTGTAAAGAATATCTAGAAACAGGTGGCGACATCAGGCAAACTGGATCTGGTCGCCAAAGAAAGACAATGGAGAGGAAGATCGAATTATTGCGTCAACAAGTTTAAGAAATCGTCAATAAGTTTATGAAATCGTCACCGCTCTGCTGTTGAAGTGTAGCGCATATGCCTAATTTTATGCACACCAGTTTACATATATATATATTTTGCCACTGTTGGGACGGATTACTTTGAAATTGCGTACCTATTTTTGAAACTCATAAAAATAATAATTTTTAGTTTCCTTCATAATTTTCTTCTTTCTTTATACTCCTTATTCCCGAATAAGGTTACACAATACGCAAGTACTTACTTTTAGTAATACTGACAAACGGGTAATAAGTTAAAGCCTTAGTATTAATTATCGTCCTCATTTCTCGATACCAAGAATAATAACAAAAAAATATAAATCTTATTGTAATTGACCATTGTGGTGCCGGCCGACCGTTAAGTCGATAAATATATATAATACTTAGCCCGAACTTGCAAACCTAAATATACTACTAATAATATATTGTGTGGCCTAGGCGTAGAAGTCATTCACCCGAGCCGCTCTGAGAAAAACTTGCTTTGTTGAAATTCAAAAGTAACAAAAACCTGTTTTCCTATTATGTAAACATTTTATACCTTCCGCCTTCGCATTTTATATGATTTAATTTTACCAAAAAATAGAACAAATATAATAAAATTACTATGAAAGAAAAAACAGCTCTAATATCTATGAAAGTCGGCTAGCTTTTACAGTTACAGTTCTGTAGTTATCTTAACTGTATTATTATAAATGCGAATGTGAGTTCGTTTGTTTGTTTGTTACGCTTTCACGCCTTAACTATTCAACCGATCATCATGAAATTTTCCACACACGTGTGGGATAAAGAATAGAACATAGGGTCTATAAATATATAGATTTCAGATGCAGAAATCGACCTCACACCACTCGACGCATTTGTAGCTTTTCAGAAAACTATTTTGGCACATGTACCGTCCGGAAACTTAAGCTTGGTTAAGACGTGAATAAGTTCACATACATGGATTTAAAAACCTCGCTAAAATACTAAAAATCAATAATCTACAATTCATTGATCATCGATTATCAGGTATTGGGTAGGATATATATATATACACATACATATATATGTCTGAAAATTAATTTGCAGCCTAATTAACATAACAATTCCTTAGATCCCTACCCATAAAATCTATTTAATTGAAAACTCCTTGGTTTTAAAAATCGAATACCATTTATTTATTTAAAAAAAGATTCTCGGTCTTCTCACAAGGTCTTCTCAAACTTGTTTAGTCGTTGAGAAAATGGAATTGACTCGAGAAAATTCAAGGGCGATGATCTATTATGACTTTCGAAGCGGTTTAACACAAAAACAGTGTGTTGACCGGATGCTTTCTGCATTTGGTGATGAAGCCCCATCCAAAACCACAATTTATCGCTGGTTTGCTGAATTTCAACGTGGACGTGTCAAGCTCAGTGATGATCCCCGTCAAGGTCGTCCAAAAACTGCAGTCACCCAAGAAAACGTTGAAGAAATTTAGACATTGGCATGAGTCAAATACAAATAATCTTGCATGAACAATTAGGTGTAAAAAAGTTGTTTTCCCGATGGATACCGCATTTGCTCTGTGAAGAGCAAAAAGCGGCTCGCGTTACTTGGTGCGTCAGAACTCTCGAAAGATTCCACGCAGGATCCTCAAATGCTGTATACAACATTGTATCAGGTGACGAATCCTGGATATACGCGTACGAACCCGAAACAAAAAACCAGTCACGAGTTTGGGTGTTCGAAAATGAGTTAAAGCCAACTAAAATTGTTCGTTCACGGCGTGTTGCAAAAAAAATGGTGGCCACGTTTGTCTCCAAAACCGGCCATGTTGCGACTATTCCTCTTGAGGGACAAAGAACGGTTAATGCAGAATGGTATGCTAGCATTTGTTTGCCACAGGTCGTTTCCGAACTGAGTAAAGAGAACTGCAACCGCCGCATCATCCTCCATCACGACAATGCGAGTTCTCACACCGCGCACAGAACAAAAGAGTTTTTAGAGCAAGAAAACATAGAATTATTAGACCATCCGCTGTACATTCCCGACCTAAGCCCTAATGATTTCTATACTTTACCTAAAATAAAGAATAAATTGCGTGGTCAGAGATTTTCATCACCTGAAGAAGCTGTGGACGCCTACAAAACGGCCATTTTGGAGACCCCAACTTCCGAATGGACTGGTTGCTTCAATGATTGGTTCCATCGTATGGAAAATGTGTCAAATTTCGGGGAGAATACTTCGAAAAGCAATAAATACATTTTTAAATAGTAATGTTGTGTCACTTCCTTGATTCCCGAAATTTTCAGTGTAGCCCTCGTATATTAGTACGTAAATGGAATCTTAAACGTTATTTTTAACCCAGAAATCGGTTGTAAAAATATATTGCAAGTTAAGCTTTAATGATATTTTCTATGGTAAAATATTTACTCGCTACAGACTCGATCATAAACCATCGCAGGCCCAAGCTAGGATAACAGTGGCTCTTTTGTGTTAGCGGAGGCATGAGAACCAGTGCGGAGCGAAGGATAAGACCGTCTGATTTATGATTGAGTCTCCAGTGAGTAAATAATTTCACTATATTTTTCTAATATCACGTCCAATGCATTGTAGACATTGTAGCATACCACCACCGTGTAAAGATATTTGAGTAAAGACATGCATACAACATTCCTAAGAAGCTTAGGACAGCATTAATTAATTCATTCACCACCGTTACAATCATGATTGATATCTTTACAGCAAGAATATTTTTAATATGCTATTTAAGGTTGCCTGAAAGAGATTGCATTTAGCAATAAGGCCGCCCTTTGTACATTATCTGTTTCACACATGAATATATGATACTTTTACTGTAACTATGGTGTAAGAATAAAGTGTTATCTATCTATCTATCTACACACTCGGCTATTACTGCTATTTTTTAAAGTCCGTTCATAGCTTATCTACTGTCTGGTAATTCAATTGGAATCCGTATAGAAACGGAAACATTTATTTTAGTCAACCCGAAATAGTAAGTAACACACATATTAATGGTAACCATTTGTCAAGGCAGACGTTGTTCTTGAATATTTAAAATATCGAAAATGAAACTTTTGAAGGCAAATTGTACGATATCGAATACCATTGGACAGTTGGACTCGTCTGTCTGTGATAATATGTTAGAATAAAGGTATTTACCATTTAGTTGTAATGACTAGTTATCAAATCTGTTCAAAACTATGACACTAAACAAGCTAATCTGCCTACATCATTAAGGTCAGTATAGGAGACATTCACAGCTACCTGTTAGTAGAAAGTGTGTGTAAATAGATTAATGTATAATTAATACAGTAGTTCTTCTTAATGACACACATTGACTAGTTTTCAAAACACCTACTTATGTGCTCACCACATCCTACCTCTCTGTTTGCATATCAACACTTCAATAATAATAATGAAGTAAGTTAAATTAATTTATTAAGGATAACTCAACGATTTCTTGAGAATTAACATATTCCTAATGAGACTTTGGCTTGTGGAAACAAACTAAATTGACAAGCATTTAAGATTATTGAAGATGAAACCAGAGATCAGCGAAGCGACGACAGGCCTGTTGGTCGAGTAGTTATTGATCGTAACTGCTGAGCCCGAGGTCGGGGGTTCCATTCCTTCTCAGGAAAAATTATTGTGTGATGAGCACGATCATTTGTTCAGTGTCTGGGCGTAATTTATCTGAAGTATTTAGAAATAGATAAGTATGTTTACCTGCAGTCTGGTTACCATAGTACAGGCTATGCCTAGTTTGGGATCAGACGGCTCTGTGTTAGGCGTCTCAAGTTATTATCATTATATTAATACGTGAAGGTACCGGGGAGCAGGTTTTAAGGTTGTTCTAAGGAGGTGAGTTTGTCAGAAATGCTAGCCTGGAGATGCTGGGTCTTGGTGGGTCTTTCCGCGCCGTTTTGGAACTGCCTCTTCTGGTAACAGACCTAATGTCGGAAACACTTCGATTTCCTCGTGCCCGATACACCCAAAAGTGTTCGTACGACAAAATAAACGGACGTTATATATATGTTTGTTTGCTCTATATTAAACAATTTTTTTCTACTTAAATCTAGTGCGACCTATTCATTCAATTCTGCATCACCCACGGTAGACTGGTAGAAAATGTCTATAGCATTAAGTCATTAGTAAGTAAGTAAGTTGTGCATAATGTGTCAAATAAATAAAAAATATATATTTTCGAAATCTTGAGCCCCTGGATTTAACTTTTTTATTGGTATTTGTTATGACAGTAGTACTTTTTTTTTATACTCATTTATTTAGAGGCTTTTACCTTACAAAGGTACGACAGCCTCATCGTACCCTAAACTTATTAATAGACAACAAATTTTAGACATTAAACCTAACTTAAATCGTTGGTAATAGAGGTAGATAGTTATGCAACAACCATGTAATATAGCATTAAAGCGTTATCAGAACTTGGCGCGGATAAAATTTGTATAAAGGCCCCCACATCATATTTATTAATTTTTAAGTCTCGTATCACTAGCTATGACAGTGGTACTTGCACGTGTCAGTTCGGTTTTAAAGGAACACCTGTGGCAGGAATAATATTTTAAGAGATTTTTTCTTACTATCATAACTATTTTACGATACGTATTCTGTTAATTTCAACTAACTTGTAACTTTATTATGATGCTAAATAATTATCTAAAAAAGTGTAACCGACTGCAAAGCTCATAAATCTTGACAAATTGTACTGTATTTTAATTTTTCACCCATAGAGGTGTATTTTGTTAATTGAGTATTCATTGTTTGAAATCGGTTCTCGCGGAACTACACATGTCTAATTGAGAACCTACTCATTTTTTGAAGTCTATTTTAAGTATTATTTATTTTTATTCAATAGTTCATTTCTCGCTTTTACTAGTTTAGTTTGTAATTTATCTAAGTTACAATAACCTAATTTCAACTGCTCATCACTTTTTACAAAGTATTGCTTTGCCCGATGCAGGGACGTTAATGGTTGAGGAGTACCCTGCTACTTAACCATCAGCTCCACTTCACCATATACATTCTGACAATCATAAATTGCTTATTACAGTAATCGAATCGCAACCCGTGAAATACTTATTATTGAATAGTTCCCGTGACCACCTGTGGTCTTCAGCATCAGTTCCACTTCACCAAATGGTGCTTTCCGAGAGCAAATGTACGTCTCAAATTTCTGTAGGTGTGCCTATAATATTAAAGAGTGCCTTGGTTTTTCCCAGATTCCGTTATAAGATTCTAACCTGATGACAAAATGGCTCTAACTAGAAAGTCCCTTTCAAAAGCAAAAATAATAATTCCGTATTTGGGTAATTATCCTATTACCTTTTTTTTTTTTTGTTCATGCATAAAAAAAGATTCCGTCGAACTGAGAACCTTCTCTTTTTTATCAAGTTGGTACCAAAGAGATAAACAGTGTTAGAGTTAAATGGCGCTACATTACCCTTTAGGTATGGAACCCTAAAAACGGACACCATTATAAACATACATTATATGAAACAAAAAGGAAACGAAAAAGAAATGTTAACTCTATTCTATATCTATTTTAATTGACTATAATGAAACAATTATGTTTCATTGTAATAAACTAATAGGTTTTATTAGTATTAATTGTAAAGCTCTTGAAATAACTTTCTAGCTTTCTAACACTTTTTCTGGCAGAATATTTAATTATGGATTCAAGTAACGTAGTAGTGAAATAGTCCACAGACGCCGTACATTATTGTAAGTAATTAAATAAAAATTGGATATTTATCTTATTACTATAGATGTGTTCGTGGTTTTAGCCACATTAAGTGTAGGTGGTAAGTGTATTTGCTAGGTGTGCTGGTCAACTACATACCTACCAGATTTACCAGACTGGTTGACGTTTATGCTTACTGGCCTGTTCTATGGGTCTTAGCACTCTTAGCGTAATGTATAAATAAGCCTTCCTCAATAATCCAAATGCATCATGCTAAAAGGGTTTTTCTAATTGAATATACTCCTCAGATGTGTTTTAGTATAGACTGGCTAACTGGTTGCCTCCCTGCATTAAAATTTGTTTTTTGTGAAAATGATTATGTTAAGAAAAACAGCGTAAATGTCCCACACAATGTCCTAGAAGACTTTTGTTTGTTTTTAAAAATCTTTACCTCTTAAACATTAATAACATGAAATATTCAAATGATAAGACTTTTTTTTTATTATACAGGTAAATTCATAATCTTGAAAACCATAAGAAATTAAATTACCTATTTACAATATAATTATGTATAGAAGGAAACAAATCATCACTTTATTATTAGCTATGGTGTGTAACGGATTTTAAAATTACACTTTTATGCAGTGAATGAGTGAATGTAAACCAGTTAAAATTCAATCCACTTGTTTTCAACTGCTTTACATTCGCTAAGGTTAGACGGTTCTAAAAAATACCTCACAAACACTGGATTCAGAGCTTTAGATACCTTTTTAATTAACAGCATACCGCCTGATGACAACGGCCAACTGAAAGTTCGTATTAGGACATATATCCACTGATATAAAATAATCTAGAGATGCGGATCCGTCTCGCTCGCCTTCTCGCTGTTTCTCCAATGTAATTTCAGAAACAGATAAATAGAGTGACGGATGCAAAACGTTGACAACGCTAAATATTCCAGTTAGCTTTTCCTAATCTATATAGGTATAGAACTATTACAAGATTCTTTCATAAGAAAAAAGCAATTATGATTTCAACGATTCGAGGCAGGGAAATGGCTACCTCTTACTGACAGGGGATAAAATCCCCTACAACACAGCGGGGTCGCCTGATGTTTTACAGGCGGCCAAGTCTGCCAAGGTTCACAGGGATTTCCTTGTAAGGGTACACCTGAGGCCCTGGTAATAAGGACTGTGACGGAACACCGTGTGGTTTTAGTCGGTTCGAGTCCGACATACCACCCTACCGCTAAGCCCGGGTGGGGTGATGACATGTGGGGGTTTACACACGTTAAAAAAAAAAGAAAAAGAAAAGGGAAATGGCTACAGACTAGCGTTTGAAAACATTAGGAATGATTGATTTAAGTAGAAAACATTTTTAATCATTATTTAAAAAACACTAGTAAAAACCAATGATATTTGTTTTATCTATACTAATAGGTACTAGTAGGTAATAAAATTCAAGTGTCTGCTTGTAATGTCACAACATTTTATTAAATGCATCCGAATGTTTAGACGGAACATATTCCACAAAAGCAATTTTTAAATTTTTTGTCATTGGTTCACTAAAGGTAGGATCAATAATTCCGCAAGTATGGTAAACTCGCCTAGTATCGGCCTCTGTCTTGTATCGGCCGTTAACAAGTTTTTTAAATTGATTAATAAATACAATTTCTTTATGAGCCTAATTTTTCTACGAAATTATACCTAGTTTAATTAAGAAAGAGTCTATGCAATACGGTCTTTGTCAAAGTCTCTCGGCCGCTCACAGACAATTTGTTCATCGACCTGTGAGGAATTGTTGAATTCGACATTATTTCGTGCTCAAGTTCACAAAATCAGCTGTAGATGGAGGTAAGATTTATACAAAACAACATTTATATTTGAATATGGTTCATTTATTATTTTTAAGTCATATTCTAAATAGAAATATTATTATTTATTTATTTATTTTGTTAAATATTCGTCTGGCCGAAGTTAGGGATTATATGTTGCAGTAAAACTCAAAATCGGCCTAATGACTGCTATAAGACAGAAACATAGCTAGTAATTATCTCTAATTTGGGCCCCCGCATTTCAACTTTAACTAACTTCAATTTATGCCATAGGTGGTGATGGTAGTTTTAAATTAGTACCAAATATGGTTTTGTGTGCAGTGTTTGAATAGTGACTCTTTAATTTTAGAGGTACCTATTTATACCTTCTATCAGGCACAGCTAATGATGTAAATTTGGACTAATTAGAAAATCAAAACTTGGCCAGAGCACTCCTTATCCTTATCTTCCAAGTTTTGAGTCAGTCAGCTGTAAGTTCTCAAGTACCTTAGCGTACATAATTATGTGACCGAAGTTAATTACTTTCGACTTCGAAGCCACTCTAAGATCCAATCAAAGGGATAAGATCTAAATATATTTTGATGATCAGCAACAGGCATTATTGATTCAGATTTTTCTCTTATAGCATTTCCCTCGTGCAACAGAATTATGGTATCTCATTCACCTACATGCAGAAATATCGCACCTTCGTTCGGTTTGAGGTTATGCTACCTCATCCGCCTATAGCGGAAATATCGCAACTTGTTCGCATCTAGCTTCAAACGCCTCCACTCGATTCTCGAGGAACAGATGATTACAAGAATTCAAAAACCATTTATTTGCACATAATTTTTTTCTATAGAATAATTTATTGGCTGTGAGGCCTGAAGTGGTTTAATTTAAAATGTAAAGTATACTGCGTAGAGAGGAAGAAAATCCTACTAATATTATAAACGTGAAAGTTTGTGAGTATGGATAGATGGATGGATGTTTGTTACTCATTCACGCAAAAACTACTGAACCGATTGCGATGAAACTTGGTATGTAGATAGCTGGAGACCTGGATTAACATATAGGCTACTTTTTATTCCGATATTCCCACGGTATCGGAACTTCCGCGGGCGAAACCGCGGGGCGCAGCTAGTATAATGATATTTTCTAAAGACGATTTTATTTGCCATCGCTGTTTGGTGCTTGAGGAAGTCTTCACCACACTGGGTTGGACTTGACGGGGAATTAATATATAATGTATGAACTTGGACAAAACCAAGGTTACGCTCAAGGAAATGTTACACCCAGACCGATTGACGTCGAAGGGTCGACGCTCGAAGTTGTTCAAGAATATGTCTACCTTTCGGTAGGTTTTATCCTGTTTGGTAGAAACAACATCGAGAAAAAGTCACCAGAAGATTCCAGTTAGGTTGGGTAGCATTTGGCAAACTACGTCGAGTCCTATGCTATGACCTATGAATTGAATTTCTTTGAAGGATAAAACTAATAATAATGAAGTCATCTGGCAAAGAACTAAAGTTACCGAAATAGCTCGCAAAATAGGTAGGCTAGACTCTAGGTCTACTGGACTAGAAGGTAGCTAGGATAGACTGGATGCGGAAGGCGGAGGACCGGTGCTATGGCGCACATTGGGTACTATAGTAGGCAAATTGATTGATTGATTAATTGTTTGGTGAATTTAATCCAGACTCTAGATCAATTATTTTATATCTTCTTCTAATGAAGCAAAATTAAATGAATTTAAAGTATTTAATTTAAAGCACCTTAATCTTGCTTTAACCTGATTGAGAGAAATATATAAAATACAATAAATCGGTTTATGATTAAAATCAATATTTTTTTTATTATAGATAGATAAACTCTTTATTGTACAGCAAAAAAATTAATTAATACAAACTTGTTTACATATTTGTAGATTTTTACCAAACTAAAGCCTGAGTGCAATTGGCGACATTATCGCTATTTGCGATTTCTTCCAGGCAACCATTAGATGAAAACAGAGATTATAGATGCGATAAGGAGTTGCAGTGTAAAATTAATTGAACACTTAGGATTACATTACTTATGTTTTATATACATTTGCAAGGTTTCTAAGAATATTAGAAACTATTACTCCTAATCAGCTCAGTGTATAATTAGTTATTTATCAGCTTGGTGCCCTCTTAGCTAAAGATGACCAATACAAGGCTGATTTGTTTTATGTCAGGCCAATACAAGGCAAATTAGTAAAGTCAGCAAATAAAACGTATGAAATAAAGAATAATTAACTAATATTTTAACTAAAAGTGAGTTTGAGGTGAGAGTAAGCTCTTTTCTAGCTACTTATTAGCTATTTTGCCAACCTAGGGATTTTTTTTTCGAATTGTTATGTCACTATAAAAAAGGATATGCTCCTTTTTGAAGCAGGTTAAGAATCAAAAATAACTTTGTGCTTTATGGGACTCTCGACATAATTGGATGAAGGCTTGATATAAATATATCAACATATAGGTCTGTCCAGCAATAGCTTACTCTGTACAATGTTTATGCAGATAGATTGATCAGAACAGTAGGCACCTACCAAATTAATAACTCAGACATACAACAATAGGCCTGTTGTTATAACAGTTATGTCTGTTGAATATTTAAACAAAAGAAAACATTTTTTTTGGAGGTTACCACTCAAAGCC
This sequence comes from Euplagia quadripunctaria, assembly GCA_963859945.1. Taxonomy (NCBI): domain Eukaryota; kingdom Metazoa; phylum Arthropoda; class Insecta; order Lepidoptera; family Erebidae; genus Euplagia; species Euplagia quadripunctaria. The sequence continues at coordinate 13,619,942 of OY982575.1, read as the reverse complement.
CGCCAATCGTTCAGCTGGTTGAACTACTTTGTCTTATTGATAAATAATTCATGACTGCCTTTTACATTTATGAGTATAAATATCTACTAAAATTTACCTATTTGACAACAATAATCAATGTAGGACAATAATTATCCCATCTCTAAAATAGTAGATTTAATGCACATAATGCCTTATAAAACACTATTAGCAATGCTTTTTACTTCAAATATGTCTACTCAATCTGATTATAGTAGGAGTCCTGACAACAGATATATTTGTGATATTGTAAGTATGGATAATAGTCTACTAATGTACAGAGACGATTTTTAAGTGCATGTGGGCAGATAAGTACAGGCTGAGGATAGCAATGATGAGGTCAAATGATCAACACTACTTTTCAGTCATAAGATCAACATGATTTGCTACCAAGATTTGAACAAATTTTCTATTAACAAAGGAATTGGAGAGATGATTTTCAAAACAAGTTAGCTAATGCCATTTGTAAGAGTTTTACAACTCAAATTCTACCTCTTTATAAAAGTAAAAGTAGTAGTATGTATATACGTATATATGTGTGTGTATGTATATTTATACATTAATACATTTAAATACTTGTCTGTATTCTCAATATAGTACGCCATCAACTATTGTTATTTAATACTTCTATTATTATCTCCATCTAAAGGTTGTCTGGTAGAGATCGCTATTAGCGATAAGACCGCCCATTGTACTCTAATTTTTAAGCTATGATCTGTTTCAATGAATTTCAATTAATGGTGTACAATAAAGAATACTCTATCTATCTATCTAGTACTGTCATTTGTTTTGATGTTCATGAGTTTGATGTTCATTACTTGGTGATCTAAATTAATAAAGATTGGATAAAGAATTGAAGTTTGAGAATCAAAGAAAATGACCCAGGTCAAGAATCCTGTTATACTGTGTTCAAAGACTCTGTATTTATCACAATCGCATAAAGATAATTAAAAAGTAACACAAAATAACCTATTATGCAATGGCAAACAAACAGGTACAAGCAGCTGTTGATTATTTCATAATAAGGATGTGTTAGGTGCCAAGACTTTTAGTTACAAAACTGATTTAATTATTTCTGGTTGCACAAAACACAAGATTACCAAGTAACACAGAATTCACAAACATAAAGCAACAGTAATCACTCTGTCTTTGTGTTGGAATAAAAGGTTGTGGTTATACACCTATGGTTTGTTGTTAACGTATTAAGAACTACAACTCAACCAATTTATTGCCTCTCTGAAAGTTTAGCCCACTGAATTTCAGTAAATATATCTTCCCCCAGCCGATTTCGGCTATGCTATGGTGACTGCTACTAATTATTAGCTGAGGAGCTAAGATGATCAGCTCTCGCATCGCAGTAAATAAAAAGATAATAAAGAATAATCACTACTGAAAATCTTATTTAAATTTCTTGTTATTATCACGAATTTCTTATAGGATTACCTATTCCTAGAACTTTTAATAGAATTGGGATAAGGTAAAAATAGTAACAATTACTTTTAAGAAGAAAATCTCTTTCATAAAACCAAATATGTGATTAAATTTTAAATGACAAAAGATGTCACATCAAAAAAGGTTACACAGCTTACAAGTGCAAGAGAGAAATGTATGAAGTGTCCAAAAGGTTAATGCAAGCTAATACAATAGAAAATTATACTAGTCTCGGTTTATTAAAGGAAATAGCATTCTACCTATGAGCTGGTAGAAAATGAACCTAAAAGAAATTTTATCATGATTTACTAAATCTGTAAAAACAATACATTGGCTTTTACATGTGAAAGTAAAAGCAGAATAAGAAGTTGTTTTTGGAAATTATATGATAATTTGACAAAAAACTAGATTTCTAATGTTGCCTTCATTAACTGCTTACTCATATAATCTTTATCGTGTGATCATTTTTACTTCTTAAAGATTAAGTGTTGCACACAATAATTCACAGAGTTACATATACAAAAAGTCCATTTCATTTTGTCTTATTAATTCTTGTGGTGACAGAAAATGATTTTTGCAGCCCTATATTATTATTCTGGTAATCTTCTATTTAAAATCATTAATAATTAAAGAACTTAATGGAAAAGTTTTAGTGAGTTTTTTACCCTTATCAACAATGGTACTTAGGTAGATTAGTACTAAATGGCTGATTTAAACTAAGTAATTGCCTTGATCTCTTGTGATCCAATTTTCCTAATGATAAACTGTATATACTATATGTTAGTACTGAAATAGATGCAGAGCTTTGTTATCTCAAAAAGTGGCTTTTAACTGTCCATCAACATATGGTGTGGTGTGTTACTGTAAGATTATATTAAGTAGGATGTTTACATATCTCTATTTTTTATCAACACACACATGAAATTTCTTTTCAATCTATTACCCTGTGTGTGCACTTATACAATATACATACCAATCTATATGGTTGACCAATCTGTATGTTCACTACCTACGCTGTTAATAAACTTAACAGTGTAAGTATTTGTGATAATGTGAACATTCCATATTGCTTTCACTTTACATTATAATGGAACATGTCTCGTGGTAACATAATTTATACATAATGATGACTGTATCATCATATGAATCTAATCTAAATGTGTACACATTCTTTCCTTATATTGTTTTCCCACTGTGGTTGTAACTATTTATGTATAAATATAATATAGTAATAAACAAACAAGTTAACAAACTATTGTCATATTACATCATATGAATATTAAGACACTGAAAGTCAAAGTTACAGTAGGTATATATATTTGCTATTACTTTCATGTGACCTGGTTATCAAAACTATATAAAATTCAGTACCATCAAGGATAATGATAAATAAATTGTGTCTGAAATCTCAGTGCTTATTTAAGGAAATTAATCATGTTCATAACAAATAACCATACAATTGCATATTTGATAACTACACCACAGGTGTATAGCGTGTATAACTTGTTAAAGGAAAAGAAATCGCGCAGGAACCATTCACTATTATAACGATTGCATAAAAAAACAGATATGATTACTCACGGTTCGGCCTCTATAGATTGCAAGCGGGCGACATAATTCGATGGAATGTAGCCTTCTTGTTTAGTTTTCTTGCTTTTGGCTAACCACCAATCACCTTGGGTGTCATTTAAAATTTCTAAGTGTTCCCCTTTTCTAAAACTAAGGTCTTCATCGGTTCGAGCATCGTAATCGTACAGAGCTACGAATATTCGGGTGGGAGGGACCTCGCTTGCATCTGTACCCTGAATTACTGCAGGTCTGATAGGGTCGGGAGGAGGCGTTGGCACAGGTGTTTGAAACTGTCTAAGGTCTTCATCTTGCGGATTTACTCTTTCATTTTTACTTTTAGATTCCTTTTCCCCTGTACTACTAAAGCAGTTCCCCATTTTCTCTTTACAAGGTGAGACTGGTATCACACGTTTTATGTCAAATCACACACTTATATGACCCCAAACTATTGTCTAGAGTTTTTATATCTATAAACATTTTATTTTGTCACATTAGAGTCAGAAATTTGAAACTGTTAACATGTTTTTAACGTAAACAAAGAACATTACCACTCCGATCGGACATGACTACAGGCGGCCATTTTGATGCGCCATAGACAATTTAAAAATAATATAGATAATATCTGAAAATAGATTGTCCGATTGAGTACCTTCATTGAAAATTTTGCAATTATTAAATCTGTTATAGATAACTATAGAGCAAAGAAAAAATAAGCAAACAATTTTATGTTTCAAGATATATTAGTTATCAGTGACATCTTTGGTTTCAATTTGACACTACAATTAGTTCTATTTTAGCGCCATCTAGTAGAAAGACTGACACCAATGTACAACAAAATAATTTCTAATTCGTTTTAAGAGATGCCGTTATAGAATACCCTAAATTACACTATTCACTACCTATATACTTATACTACTCTATGCTATTCACCCATTACCTTACTGTAGGTCCGGATACATTAAAAGCTTGAAATATGCATGAAAAATATGTAGACGATAATAATGCACTAAAACGAAAACTGATGTGTGTATTTGGCGAAATTTTAGTATTAGAGTTTATTGTTACACTTATCAATAGGGTAACCCACCGAAAATGTAATAAATATAGCGAAAATATGCATCATCACTGGCTATTAGATATAATAGGCAACTTCCGCTGAGAATGGGGTAAATAAGCATTTCATAATGCAAATATACATATGCATATAATCCGGTCTCTAGTTATTAGCATACTAAGTTTATGGGGTATCACCATTGTCGCACTGTATAATGCTAATTTTAAGTTTTACGTAGATTAATTTTTAACCCGACCGCAGGTCCTCCACGAGTTCTGCCTGTTTTTTCCTTCACTTACAATAAAAACCGGACAAGTGCGAGTCTAACTCGCGCACCGAGGTTTCCTTAAGCAAACAAACTTGTCCTACACAAGTTCATCTCGGCAATCAATTCTCGAAAACTTGTCCATCTTTTCGAAAGACAAACTTAACTTTGCGGTTGCGATGTACGACAAAGTCAACAATCCAATCGCAAAATATAAGTTTGTAATCATAAAACTTTTTTTTATGTGATATAACAACAAATTAACGACTTTCGGATTTTTTCCTTTACTTGTGCTGTCAGACAATGTTTCTTACAAAATTTCATGATTCTAGGTCAATGGGAAGTACCTACCCTATAAGTTTTGAGTTACCTACAAATTGAAATTTGATGAAATCTAAGGCTTAAGTGGCCGTATCTTTTGATTGCCTTGACTTAGAAGCTTGATTTTTTTTACAGCTTCAGGAGACCGCGGATTTATGTATATGGTATTAATTTAAACTTGATGTGTCCACGGGTTCCTGAGAAAAAGGTCTTGCTTGACAGACAGAGAGACCGACAGACGGACAACAAAGTGATGCTTTAAGGGTTCCTTTTTTTCCTTTTGAGGAACGGAACCCTAAAAATCAATTACGGAATTCGAAAATGAAACTGGGAAAATGTTACTTTTTAATTTGCGAGACTGTCATTTGTTTCTGTTTTATTGAGGCTACTACTATACAAAAATTAAGCTACATTAATCCTTACTAATATTATAAATGCGAAAGTAACTCTGTCTGTCTGTCTGTCTGTCACCTTTCACGCCAAAACTACTGAACCGATTTAAATGAAATTTGGTACACAGATAGTCTAGAGCCTGACAAATGACATAGGCTACTTTTTAATGCGAAAAAAGGCCTTGCACCCTTTCTTCTATTAAAAGGGTTGAAAGGTGGGGATGAAAAGTTGGATGGAAGTATCGTCATATTTAGAGCTAGAAGCTTGAAACTTATTTTTCAGGCTGTTGATTCGATATAAATACACTATTCCACGCGGACGAAGTCGCGGGCACATCTAGTTATAATATGTATGTGGGTACATATATGTCTATGTGTTTGACTGTTAACATATTAATAAGTTTCTATTATGGGAGACAAGTGAAACGAGTGACAGCTATTGACACACTGCTTTATTGGCTGCTAGATACATGGCGCGGGCGCAGCCAAATGCACACATAGACATTATTAGCGCACATATACAACAGTAAGGTATAAGTATAATATATTAAATTATTATATAACTTCAATAATTTACTTAGCTGTACTAGTGTACGTGTTAACTGCACTATACATAAATCCATTACATCTGTCCATCTAAAGGTCATCTGTAAGAAATCGTAACAAACGATAAGATCGCTGTTTCTAGCATTATTTGTTTATATTTTTGGTAGTGTTTTGTTTTGTTGGTGTACAATAGAGACTTCCTAGGTACGGTAGGGGACTCACTTGTGACGGAGTTCACATCTTCTGACCCCTAGGACTTGTCTGGAACACGTCATGGAAATCGAGAACATTCCATCCTGTGAACATACCCGAGCTAACGCAAGCGCCTATGTTTAAGAAGCTCAGTCGTTTCAGTAGGCAGCTGTGCTATTTCCAAAACCTTCTGATTTGTTACCCCGTCTTGCCATGACAATCCCAGGATCTTTCGTACGCATTGCATCTATTCGTAGAAGAAGTTTAGGCGAAGCTCCAATTTCGCATACATCGTCCAGGTCTCAACTTCGTACAAATTGTATTGTAGTTAACTGTTTCTGCTACCATGTCATGGAAAAACTCTCGCCAAGTGCGGAGATTGTCATTAGCATTTGCAAAACATACATCTGACCACTAAGACCAAGATGTTAGTCTTGCAGCCTTTCCTATTAATATAACAATAATCCTACTTAATATTATAAACGTGAAAGTTTGTGGGGATGTATGAATGTATGGATGTTTGTTATTCTTTCACGCAAAAACTACGGAACCGATTGCGATGAAACTTGGTATGTAGTAAGCTGGAGACCTGGATTAACACATATGTTACTTTTATCCCGATATTACCACGGCAACAGGACTTATGAGGGTAAACAAAAAAATTATATAAAAAAATAGGCAGTCATGGGACCACCGACAGAAGTGAAAACTTAAACGAAACGACGAACTTTAAACGTCACATTAACAGGTTGGTGACATTAATTAATAAAGAGCTGACAGAACTCAATGTTTACATTAGCGCCCTCAAGTGGATGTATATATGTATTATTAGCGTGACGGTCACGAGTTCAGCAATCAGCAAAAGTGCACAAACGTGGCTAAAGAAGTTTAAGGCTAAAGAAGACGAATTTTCGATGGCGACAGCGGTCCTGACGCGAGCTTGAAATTTTTTACCCATCCCAAAAAGTGCACAACGCCGCTAAAGAAGTTTTCATTGCAAAAAATTAAATCAGTATTTACATAGGAGATAGGGCACAACATTTATTTGAATTGGAGGCTTGGAGCTGCTGCTTCCCACAACACAGAAGACCGCGGTTGGGTAACACTACCTACACTACTTTCGCAGTGCTGTTTTTATTGGTAAATCGGGACGCCCGAGCTCCTTAAAAAGGGCAACTCACGAGTTACACCACTGCAGCACTGGTATCACGAGTGCTTATAAGGATCAGTAGATAAGCTTTAACCATTTGGGGTGGAAATTAGACGTATAATAAAAATCTGATCACTTTCTACTAAATACGTCTTGTACTAAATACTTTCTGTATTTACAAAGAGTCACATTTAATGAACGAAAGAAAATAATGTTTCTTTTTAATTTTCTTCAAGCAAAAGAATCGAAGGAACAAGTATCTCATCGATAAACTTGGTTTAATTATTTTATATCCCCTGGGCATAGCTTTGCTTGTTATCGTAAGCCCGGCCGAGTGATGCTCACTGTGGATTTGTACCTTGACTAAGCCACGCTTATCGCGACGACTTCAATTAAACAAGGATCTAGTTGGATTGCTGTTACGAGTGTCTTTGCGAATATTGTCCTTGAATCTGTGTTTCTTCTATAGTTTATACCCTTAGGCTTGATTTATGATACAACAATAGTAGGCATGATAACGTTTTAACCTAAATAACCTCTAGTTTCGAAAACAGATTATCTTGAAAGTGTGGTGGAGAAAGAAAGTGTCCATAAATTTGACCAGGTCTATTACCGTTAAATGATAGTTTGAGTTTAATAATTAAGATTTTAGAAAAGCACATGCAGGATTTTTATATATTAAAATTTTGGAAATGAAAAGTACTTAATTTACATACCAATTTTTTTAATATAAAATATAATTTATTGAAGAGGTAAACCTATACACATTTTAAAACCCAGCAAAAGAAGCAAATAAAACGATATGTATCGATACTTTTGTAGGGAGTGATTTATCTGTAACACATTAACTATTTAGTAATCTGTCATGGGTGCGCGGGCGCGTTGTCGCAGTGACCCAGCGAGCGGAGTCCCGTATTCGGTCGCTTGCTGCTGACAGCGGCGAACCCTTTAGGAAAGTATTTGGTTGTAGTATAATCAAAATTAATGTTACTATGATTCCGTAAAGACATTGACACCAGATATCTCGTCATAGTGAAAAAACTAATGATCAAAGTCGCTTTCGTAAATCCATGATTTATCACCTGTTATAATGTCATAAACGCGCTAACAAAACTAACCTATCATACCATGGCACCATTCCACGTGAGCCTGGGTTTGAGTGTCAGTGACGTTGTGCAGTACCACAGTACCGCCAGTACCAGTAATAAAGTTTCGTAAACCAATCTTCAGTATGTGCTAATACTACTCTTCATACGTGATTAGCCTAATCTCTTTGATAAAATTTTAATTGCTGACACCTTTCCTTTGGTAACAGCCGTCAAAGCGTGACCTGAGGGTCTTTATTCATTAGCCAAAGTTTGCCGACATCACTTAAATTCGCTGAAAAAGAGGCACACAGTTGCCTTAGAAGGGCCTTCTTCTACAAATGCAATTTGAAGTTTATTACACGATTCGTCTGGTTTTAGGCCACATTTAAAATCGTAAAACATCATTGCGGAAAACATTTTCAGTGGGACACGATAATTACATTTAGCTCGTAATAAAATGTGGAGACAAATTTGAATTTAGAACTATTATATTTTTTTCATACATGATCTTATTTTTAAATTAAATTATAACCTGCCAGTGTTCCATTCATAACTCAATACTCTTTCGCAACACTTACTGAGTGGCCTGGGACCTTAAGATTTTCGGTGTACAATCAGAGAGGCTTATTTTTTATAAATTAGATTAGTATTATATCCACCAGTGTAAACTAGAGATCGTCGGATTTCGACTGTTTTTAATGTCTTATTCTATTACATGGCCAGTATTACTTGACCTGTCATTGTATAGACTTTTGTACGATGACAGGTCAAGATATATACTGGACTCATATGGCTTTATGTAGCCTTTTACATAATTTTTAATTTTATAGCACATGTTAACTTTTGCACTTTATTCTACATATAAACTTTTACTATTCCAAATTTCACAATCCTGTCTGTGCGCGTTTGCTTCAAAAATGCGTACAAAGAATCCCCCTCACGACCTCACGTAATATAAATAGATTATTATTGAGCTTATAATACATTCTAATCTATTAGAATGTATCTATGTATATTTCTTGTTAAGTTAGCAAGTTGATAGAAATGTACCCATAATAGTAATAGGTTATAAAAATCTTTTTAACAAAAAATTAAACCGATGCTTTTTAGTTCTTTTCGTCGGTTTAATTTTTTGTTAAAAAGATTTTTATTTGGTGATTTTTTTCATCATCAGCTCAGCTACATGAGGTGATGATTTCTGAACGCAAATACCTGATAAAGTAATGAAAAGTAAACAGAAACATTATTCGTTCCTACAATTTTGGAAGGTTTCTCTCAATTTTATCAGGATCCCATCATCAGATCCTGACTTCCTTGAAATGGGACCACCCTTGAGGTATACCCTATCTAAAAAAAAAGAATAATCAACATTGGTTCATAAATAACGGAGAGAGGGCTGAACAAACCTAAAAAAAAAAAAAAATGGTTAAAAATAGGGATATACCTAGGGCTGCCAAAAAAAATGTCATTAAACCTGCCGAAAGAGGTAATGTCCAATTCAATTTGGAAAATATATCTTAGTTTATCACCTGCCTAATATGAAAAATCAACTAGGTGCGCAGCTCGTTATATAGAACAATGCACTTTTCCTTTATTATGTAATGTACTTTACATTTATTTATAAGTGAAGGTCTAATTGTAATTATGAGCGTGTTTCTTTGTATTTAGATGTATTTGCAATCATTTCCTTTATGAGAAGAGTGTCTAGGTCCGACGGCGTCTGCGTTTACACGTGTCGGAAGTAAATTAGTTAGCGAAATGTTAATGTTTATTGCTAATGAGAGTTCTATTATTGAGTCGCATATAATTTGAAATCAGTCTCTAAACCACATATACTTTAGATTAGTTTTTTTCTTAGAAGTGTCACAGTAATTTGAATAAAAAACTTCAGTGCGAGTGACGCTGATTAAATTCGCAAAAGTTTTAATCCCATGACCACTTGAAATAACTTAAGGATGACTTGAAATCATACCTACTTATGTATTTATACGGGAATTAACGCGATCACGAAATGGTATTACATATCTCTGAATTGCCTGAAGTTTCGACCAGGTTGCACTGGCCGTGGTCACAGTCAGCCTGTGTTAATAGTATTTAACTTTTGAACATATACACATCAATAGGAAAACTGTCCATACATGTACAATGTGCAACCATATTTTAAATGTATACCATATTTTATGTATGTCTCAAGGATTATCAGAAAATGTACCAAAGTATTAATAAGGTTTGGAAGATTTTGCCGTAAATTCGTTAGACTTAAGTATGTAGGTAAATATTATTCTTACCAAATGAAAGACTAAATAAAATGACTACCTAATGAATCGTGTACTCATTTGCGATTCTCTATTGAAATGAAATGAAATTTCTGAAGAGATTGAGCACTGGTGATGAAAAGTGAATCACCTGCGACAAGAACGTGCGAAAAAGATCATGGTCAAAGAGTAGTCAAGCTCCACAGTCTGTAGCGAAACCCGGACTAACACGCAATTCTGTGTGTATGGTGGGATTGGAAGGGCATCGTTAATTATGAGATTTTACCGCCGGGCAAAACCATCGATTCGGATCTCTACTGCCAACAACTAATGAAACTCAAGCCAGAAATTAAGAAAAAACGGCCGGAATTGATCAACAGAAACAGAGTGATCTTTTGCATCGAATTAATGCATCGATCATATAGGCCTAACCTTGCACCCTCAGATTTTCACCTTTTTCGGTATCTTCAGAATTCTTTGGGTAGTGTTAGGTTAACATCAAGAGAGGACTGTCAAAACTACTTGTCGTAGTTTTTTTTTATCAAAAATCCCGAGCTTTTTACAGCAATGAGTTTATGTGACTACCTACAAGATGGCAAAAAGTTATCGAACAAAATGGCACATATATATATATATATACCAGCAGCGCCCCGCGGTTTCACCCGCGTAAGTGACGATCCCGTAGGAATATTGGGATAAAACGGAGCCTATATGTTAATCCAGGTGTTCAGCTATCTACATACCAAGTTTCATCGCAATCGGTTCAGTAGTTTTTACGTGAAAGAGTAACAAACATCCATCCATCCATACTTACAAACTTTCACGTTTATAATATTAGTAGGATTATAATTAAATGTAATTAAACTTTGAAAAAAAAAGTCTTGAATTTGTAAATAAAATACGAAGAAACTTTTTCCGACCTTATACATGTGAAAATGGATGTAAACATACACTGTGGTAATAGCAATCTCGATATAACACGGATAGGACGTAACCTCTTATTAGTGCAAAATGATCAAATACGTTGTTTAATAAAGGCATGAACCATATAAGACCACAAGCGGTAACGGCACGGCTCCAACCCAGCAATAAAGTTGTCATTCAAATCTGAGCATTAAGACGTGGTCTTATAATATATTTCATAATGTCAATATGAAAAAGCCGACCGCGGGCATTAAGCGCGTATTGACATTATGAAATGTATTATTCGACCACGTTTTAAAGCTCAGATTTGAATGTCAACTTGATGGCTTTGGTGGAGCCGTGACGGTATAGTATGTATGAGCTTAAGTATTGTGAATCCCTATTCCCTAGTCTAGTGCCCGTACTATGTCAATAATATACTACTTAGCTCTGGGCCGGTACCAATCCAATGTCTATCCTCCTCCACAGTTTCTCGATTATTATATTAGTGGCTTTTTAATTATGAATAAAAAAATTAAATGCCTTTTGGTTGACATAACCTACATTTTAGAAAATGTGTTTTAAACTGGCATCTATCTAGTGTTTTGATAATTTAAATTGTAATGGGTTTTCGACGATTTGAAGTGCAATTCCGCCGATTTGTTTAATCTTTGTTAAGTCAGGCATCTTTTATATAGTTGATTGGCATTCCTCTTTATTATTATCCTGTAGTGAATGTTATGGTAGTTTAGTAAGATGTTAGTCTCTCAGAAGCCTGTAAAACAAAATTGCTCGCTTTCTAGAAAACTTTAAATGAAGTTGAAAAACTGTGAGAATCTAATAAAAAAGTCAGATTATTACTTAACTATGACTTGCGGCTGTCTCATTGTCTAAGTTAGCGCTTACGGTCGCGTTAGACCGTGAAGATTTGTTTTTTTTTGTAGGAATTTCCACTACGGAATTATTAAACCAAGCCGGTATAGTTACGGCAATATGCCCAAACATCATAGACCCATTTAGATTATGGGTTTATGTTGTCCCGTACGTATCTCGGAATATCTCTCCGAGAATACATCTCACATATTCCCAATCCGTAAACAGTGCTATTACATAGATATATAACGAAAACATAAGTATTTAAAATAAAAATTGAGTAAAAATATTTTATATTCAAATTAGATTGACACTATCCTTAATTAAATAGTAAACAAATAGGCACAACTATAAATTAGGTAGGTAACTGATAAAAATGTATGAGTGTTCTTGAAATGCGGTAATAGACTGTCAAATCAATTAAGTTTTTGTTCGTTAATCGTAAAAACGGCACGTTCTGTAGAAACTTGTATGAAATAAAGGTTTATCACGTAATACCCCGCCATTATCAAATCATTTACTTTAAATATTTAGTTTTACAATTTCAAAAAAATGCTATTTCGAAAATTTTACGGAATCTAAATGTTCTGTCTTATATGTACCTACCTATCCATAAATACTTAATTCTGAGGACTATTACATAATTTATTTTAACCGCAATCAACTATTAAAACGTTAGGACGAGTTATAGAAAATATATGTCTGTCTACGTTTAGCTGGTATGAAGCCACAACAACAATTGACGTAAGGCCCAAAATCGTTTAAGCGGATTGCAAATCACTAACTATACACCTAACTACATGTACACATAGTTCACATCAAGCTATGCGGCAGTTAACTATCAAATGTACACCTTGATTGCGTTCTAAAATAATTACAACGAATGAGGAAAACTGATCATATTTTGGGCAGGCCTATGTCACTCGATGTAGCGGCCGGTAGGTATTTAGCGCGCACATGGCGCTAAATACCTACCGGCCACGGCCGCTCGTCCGCCGGCGGACCTTATACGCAGTCTCGTGAAGTTGCCGACAGCTGCATCGCGCCCTTTTATTATTAAAGTACAAAAACGTAATTCGAGATCATATTGATACATTCTTAAAATACTGTAAAATTCATAGTGAAAATTGTCATGGTTGTTTATGTACAGCATAAGGATGTATATAAAGTGAGAGAAGAAAAGCCCAGCTGCACTATTTATGAAATTAAAAAACAAATATCCTTTTAACTTTATTTGCCCTTGTTTCCCTCAAATTATTTATTAAAACTGTTTGCTAGATTTAGAATATTTTCTACCGTACAGTTTAATAATCAAGATTTAAGAAAAGGCAAGAAGTTTATTAATCTTTGCATAAAAATAAAACACATGTAGGATTTTTGTATGCTAAAACCTCGGAAATAAAAATTAGCGTTAAGTACCTACCTAATTTACATACCATTTTTTTATTTATTTCTTGAAGAGGTAACCCTACACACATGTTAAAGCCTGGCAGGAGTAAGTAATTAAAACGGTAGGTATCGATATTTTTGTAGGGAGTGATTTATCTGTTACCTACGTAGTAACTATTTAGAAATCTGTGGTCTAGGTTCTACAGTAACAGTTAACGTATTAGGGAGTTTATTGCCGAAACGACAATAAACTCCCGAATACGTTAACTAGAACTTTACTATGACATTGTGAAACCAGCTCTTGGTATTTTTATTGAGAGTGTGAACCCTAATCAATCCTAATTATTCATAGTGTGTTAAGTGACCGGATCCTTAGCTTTTAAAACTTTTGCTGTATTCTGCAGAATAAACGTTTTCTTTGACACGGACCTACTTACACATGTTAGTCGATCTGTTCGTGTAGGAAGAATGAAATTAATTGGAAATAAAAAAAATCTCAAGCTCTTCTCTTCTTTTTTTCTTACTTTCTTTGTTTCTGGTTTCTAGTTAAGTAGAGTTTTGCCACGTCCACAAACGAAAACACATCAGTGTGTGATTACATTTTTTGAGCTGCGGTTTTCTATGAACTTTCATACGTTTTCAGGTGAGTACATTATTAACTTTTTAAAAAATATTTAAAATTATGCGTCAGCAGTCTATATTCACAAAGAGAACGTTTGTCTTTATTTTTATACAAAGTTTTCATATAACTGATGATGGTTAGGTTTTTAAGGGATTCTTTGCGAGTATCAGATCAAGTTTAGATTGTAACGATATCAGTTTGATCGATAATGTTACTTTCGCTGTTCTAGCCTCACACAAAGGGAGCTTATTTTGACGAAAGAATATAATGGAATTTATCCAGTCTCACAATGGGGTTAGATTCATAAAAGCTTCTTATTTCAAGTACTGGTCACCATTATAATAGTTGTATATCATTTGTGATGTTTTGACCAGCCAGCATCATATAACTGTAGGTGTTCATGGGCGGCGGTTGTCACTTACCCTCAAGTGACTCCCTTTTCTCGTTTACCGCCAATACCATAAAAAGTAATTATAACACGAGTGTATTAAGCCCAGGATTTTAATAAAACAACTCAATTTTTGTTACATGTAAATTAGATTTTTAATTTATAAGATTATAATAACTCGAATAAAGTTCAAAGTACAGCAGGGCCTCGATAATCCGAACACCCAAATTTATACCCTGTTCGGATTAATGAAGCGTTCGGATAGATATTTTGAAAAGTATTTTTATAAATGAAACAAAAAAAATATAATTGAAAGTATATTACATTCTCTCATTGCTATAAGTACAGTATTATGTTTAACCCTCATACACCATCATATTTAAAAAGACGATTTGAATTCCTTCACGATACCTACTTATTCGAAGTTCGTACCTACGATCATCAGAAAACCTGATACCTATTAAAAGTGCCGGTGGATTCAACAACTTTGTTCGACAAACCATTTTTTTTAAAGACAACTCCCGCAATAGGAATATTCCTGTGTCGCGGAGGCTTCACAAACAATCAAACAGACACAAAGAATAGCCAGACTCGGGACAACTATTTGTGGATCACACAAATTTTTGTCCCGCGTGGGATTTGAGCCCACAATACTCGGCACGGTGTAGTGGCGAGGTGACCACTTAAATCATAGCGCCATCCGCGCAGTCTTTCTTCTTTGTGTTCGTTAGTGGAAAGCATTACCGATACAAGTACGGCAGGTTTACAGCCTTTAAAAATTTGGTCAAGCAACATTATGACGGTGGGTTCCGGGAGCAGGGTGGGTCCTTCGGATTATAGAGACGTTCGGATTAGCGGAGGTTCGGTTTATCGAGGCCCCACTGTAATTATTAATTTATAAGTGAATTGTTGATGTGAAAACAAAAAAAATCCAATAAAATCAGTTACGACGGAAAGTAATACAAATATAAGATTTATGCATTTTGTCCAAATTTTAGAACTTATCTGCTTTCTGCTAGTCAAAAAATTTAGACAACTTTTATTGAACCTCAATAAATAAAACAAAAAAGAATTCGGCATATCCATCATTCCAATCATGACATATGATCTTGAGTTTAAACAAAAATCCCAAAACTTTCAGATATTCCGCAGGGTATACCTGAAAAGACTACGAACGTGTAAAAAAGGCAAATCGGGCCGGCCCTTTGCAAGTAATTAAATGTTTATTTATACACTAGCTGTTGCCGGTGACTTCGTTCGCGGGCAGAAAATCGGGCTATCCAAATTAATTAATTTTTTGTTCCGTAAGAACCTTCTACAAAGTATTGGAAAACAAAAAAAAAACAAGGGAAATAGGGATTTATTTTATATATAGATTAACACCTTTCATAATTATATTTACTATCAGGTATACAAGATAGAACCTTTGGGAAAGAGATCTAGCTATTAAAATTCACCAGTTATTTTTAAAATAGTAAAAACAAGAAAATATATTTTTGGACATTATGCTAACACTGAAAATTGTAAGAAATACCTAATGTTGTAGCTGCTGGTTGTCCAAATAAATAGATAAAACCAAGATCAACATGTAGCAAAATTAGAAACATCTCTCTTTGCCGATGATTTGGAACACAGCATTTTATTAATAATTGCGAAGTTCTCAGCGTGGAAATAGATAAACCGCACAGAGGAAAAAAGTGTATACCATCTTATTCTTGTACGTACCCTACTATTTTGATACGAATGTCGGGATGTCCTCCACTGGCCACTGTGGTGCGTATGCGCTGCCGATGGATGTAACCGAATCATGATCGTGCAGACAGATGACCAGCTTAGGGTCTGTGTGACGACATTGTTTTTTCCACGATATATTTATTCACGTAATAAGTTTTACTACCTACTACTTAGGCTTACATATGTATGAAAAAGACAATAAACAAATAATATTTTTTTAATCATGTCTAATATTATAAATGCGAAAATTGTCGAGAGTATGATGCCTACAGCGATATTCTTTTTTTATGTAGTACCCGCGTTATTTATATTTTAATGTGTTTAATTTTATTATTTACACTTTTTGCTAATAACCATGCCATATATAATACGTCCTTCTGAATACTTACTAGTTAAGTTTAAATTAAGTAATCCTGTGTTTCTCAGATAAATGAAATGTATTCTTTATGAGAAATAAATGTCTTAAACCATTTGGTTTGTTCATTTGTTTGTTTGTTTGCTACGCTTTTACCCCCTAACTACTCAACCCATCATCGTAAAAAAATTGCATGTTGTCATCGGTGCAAAAATATAATATGCCTCTTTTTTTTGGCGGTCGTCGGTTCAAAAGTCGGTTACTTTTCCTGGAGAAATTTATTTGACACTTCTTTAAACTATTAACTATTATTACTTAAATAATAATAAATAATTCCTACCTCAAAAATCTCATGGACAAATAGAAAAGAGCTGATGATTTTCGAACGGATGAACAGATTTTCTTTAATTGGAGCTAAGAACACTCGCGATCAAGTCACCTTTCAAACAAAAAAAAACTATGTCAAAATTGGTCCATCCATTTAGCTATGATGCCAAAGATAGACAAAGTTTAACAAGTGTATCTGTGTATTTGTATACACAGATACACTTGTTAAACTTTTATCACCCCTCGTTTTTACGTCGGGGGTTAATTATATATAATATAATTACGTAATAATAATATTCGCATCTTGCAATGTGATTAATTTAGTAACAAAACCCTTATTAGTGTTACTTCATTACAGTGGTACTTCATACAAAATCACAATAATAATAAGGCGGTTTACTAAAGTTGGCAACACCGAATCCAATTTGTACAAGGAGATCAGAGTAGCAATCTTCGGAAGTACACAGAAAAGTGCAGCCCATAAAAAGATCGGGTGAAACGAAACGATTAGGTTAACTCAGCAGAGTGTTATCGGTGGATTTCTGATCTTTGACCGAGTTATAAAGTTTATCGGAAGATCGAGGGAGCTTTCAAACCTACCTATAACACGTACTCTTTATTTATGCGGTTTCTTTAATTAATGACGCAGGCGAGGTTGGCCTCAATTTTGAGCAAAGACAAAAGTTCTTGTGAAAGTGCCTACGTAGGAAGTCTTTTTCATCATATGGTTTGATAAAGAAATCCTTGAAGAATACTTATTTTTTTTAAACACTTCTCTCGTTACTTATACCACAAAATACATACCAGTACAGTATACCCACTCCGCAAAATCTTTAAAATAAATAGCTACTCTGGCTCTGACACAATAAAGTGCAATTTAATTGCCTTTCTTTCTTTCGCGTAACTCTTATCGCTTCTGAAAAAATTTAAGTTGCATTTCTATAACTTTCGGTGACCTTTGGAAGTGTGGAAATAAAAATAATAACATGATGATGATGATAATAACGTAAATGAGTCTCGAACCAACGTGTGACCCGGCCGGCACGTGGCACCCCACTGAATCAACCCGACAAGTCGAGGCCACCACGTACTTGTAGCTTTATACCTGAAGTGCGGAGTGGCCTGGCGTGCTTATATGTACTACCATTATGCTACATATACTGACACTAGCAGCGCCCCAAAGTTACACCCGATCCCGATCCCATGGGAATATCGGGATAAAAAGTAGCCAATGCGTTAATCCAGGTCTCCAGCTATCTACATACCAAGTTTTATCGCAATCAGTTCAGTGGTTTTTGCGTGAAAGAGTAACAAACATCCATCCATCCATCCATCCAAACTTTCACATTTGTAATATTAGTGGGATTATTTGCATCATTATAGTCATTTATACTGTATATTCTATTTTATATATGATAATAGGAAATTTTCAGTATTCTAAATTGATATACACTAGCACCTCACCTTGAATAAAAAAATACATTCTCTACATAAAATGCACAAAACGTTACATTTGGGCGTAGGTTGGGTTTCTTGTATATATTGATTTAGAATAATAAAGGGCTGTCCATTAACATGGGTTAAACGTTGCGAAATTTAAACAGAAAAAGAAACTAATATTCAGTGACACTGTCTGACATTCAATCTATCCCAGCCCGCAGAAGAATAGCACACATAGGTAATTGCTTTTTAGGCTTGGTGCCAACGCAATCAATGGTTGCATAGGTGATGGCGCCATTCTTCATTTGAATTATTTAAAATTTCAACATAATTGGTTGTCTGTGCAATGTAAATTCATATTTGTTACAAAACTATTAATGCACAAAGCACAATGCGAAATTGTATTTATACCATGTCTTAACATATACAAAGATATTAACATATCGATAAGATGAAAGTTTAATGAATCAGAGACCCAAATGCAGAACTTGGATTGTTCTGGAAAATTTGATAAACTGGACTCAGTCAAATCTAAAAGTTGATGTCGAAATTTAAAAATTACATGATAGTCATATAATTTTACTATTTGCCATAATTCTAATTATTTTTTATAGTATATTAAGTATTACTTTAAAATTTTTATAATAATTTATTTTCACTAGAAGTTACCGTGGTGGTCGAATTTCAACTATCATCATCGCACACTATAACGGCACTGCAACGGCACAGCTGCAGCACGGCGTCGCGCGTCGCCTAAAATCGACGCTACCGCTAGCCGCCAGCGTGTTTTACCACGCGTCGCCCGCGATTTGCAAGCTCGCAGTTCGCGCACCGCCCGCGAGGTGCAATCTAATTTCATTGTCTTCATGTGCGACACGACGCGAAGTTTTTTCGCTGGCGGCTCGCAGTCGGCAGTAAGCACGCTTACTGCCCGCCGTTGGCTTTTTTATATTGACATTATGAAATATATTATACGACCACGTTTTAATGCTCAGATTTGAATGACAACTTAATTGCTGGGTTGGAGCCGTGCTGTTACCGTACCGTGACGTTATAGTGTGTGATAACCTTAAGTCATTAAGTTTTGAATGTTTTGTTTTATATTAGTGACATATCAGTATAATTTATACTGTCATTGTATAGATATTCTGTATCATGACAGGTCAGAGTTTATACTGGATCCTTATAGCTTTTTGTTGGCTTTTCACGTAATTTTTCATTTGATTCGATTACGGAATTCAACACATATTGATTAAAAATTGTAGCTTTCTGTACTTCTTCTCATATTAACTACATATTATAAAACAAAGTCCCCCGCCGCGTCTGTCTGTCTGTCTGTTCGCGATAAACTGAAAAACTAATTAACGGATTTTCATGCGGTTTTCACCAATAGACAGAGTGATTCATGAGGAAGGTTTAGGTGTATAATTTGGTAACGTTTTGTGTAAATTGGTTGAAATATGATGATGATTGTTGAAGATGTCTCTACTACCCGTGCGAAGCCGGGGCGGGTTGCTAGTTTACAACATTTTATTTGGATAAAGTATGCTTCGCCTTAAATTGCCTACAAATTGAATTTTATTGCTTCAACACTGTATTTCTCTATCTCCTAAATTAAAGCAAATGAGAATCATTTTGGATTTTTTTCTCTTCAATAAAAGAATAATTGGGCGTTGTTTTGCCTTATAGACAACCCAACATTAATTTTCTTTTCATATTTATTGACTCATAATTTAAGAAATTTATTTTGATTTGATGTTGCAAGATCAATGTTCACCAATAGACATCTTATAACTGAGATGAGAATGAAATTATTGAATCTCGGAAATTTAACATCTCATTGCCGCTATCAACCAGCCTACGACAATTATGGCAGTTGTTAATGTTTAATAATTTCTTGAAGAAGTTAGCAGATTTTATAAACATTCAAGAGAAAATTGAAATAATATCTGACCATTTCAATAATTTATGGATTTAATCATCATCACCTGCCTACCCTTATCCGAATTTTATTTGAGGACGGCGCAAAAATATTTATTCATCCAATATCCTCTATCATTCTTCTTTTCACTACTCACTCCCTTTCTAGCCATTTCTTCTTTCACACAGCCCATCCATTTTTTCTTTGGTCGTCGTCTAACTTGTCAACCCGCCAACTTCCATTCATAAAACTCTCTACACCACACTTTGCTATTCCCTCCACTTCACGATAACCTATATAACATAATCGATAGCATGGCCATATCAAGGGAACCTATTGATCCTCAACATTTCATCTACTGGCGATACTTTCAGGCTCCCTCTAATTTATTAATTTTTCACCTTGTCCATCTCAACATTTACATTTATTTCATTTTATTATTTGGTAATGTTACAATTAGAGAGATGAAAATATTAAGGTATGCTCTAATTTTGCATTATACAGTTCCGATACAATGTCCCTACCTACATAAACTACATTTTGGAACGTGTAGGTATACTCGAACTACCCGAACTGCGAAGTTCCCAGCCAATATTAATTTATTCGGTGCATGAACAATGTTCATTTGCATAATATCAACCAGCAGTATAGGCCCACGGCTAGTATATTAACATATAATGCAGAGCTTGAGCCAAATAATCTTTATTTAGTAGGTGCTAAAGAATAATGGTACATGATATGGCGCTTCAAGCAAGCATTTGTAACTCATGCCATATTTCGATCAAGCATAAATATTAACACATCCAAATTAAAAATAAACTGTTTTAAATAAGGAACGACTTACATTATAAGGTCGGGGAAAAAGTTTCTTCGTATTTTATTTACAAATTCAAGGCTTTTTTTTTCAAATTTAAATTACATTTAATTATAATATATAATGTGCCATCATTACATAGGCTGCACTAAAAGTATCGGGAATGGAATATTTCCACTATTCCTATCATATTAAAATCTTTTTAGTTGATAACTCCTTGGTTTTAAAAATCGAATACCATTTATTTATTTAAAAAAAGATTCTCGGTCTTCTCACAAGGTCGTCTCAAACTTGTTTAGTCGTTGAGAAAATGGAATTGACTCGAGAAAATTAAAGGGCGATGATTTATTATGACTTTCGAAGCGGTTTAACACAAAACCAGTGTGTTGACCGGATGCTTTCTGCATTTGGTGATAAAGCCCCATCCAAAACCACAATTTATCGCTGGTTTGCTGAATTTCAACGTGGACGTGTCAAGCTCAGTGATGATCCCCGTTAAGGTCGTCCAAAAACTGCAGTCACCCAAGAAAACGTTGATGCTGTGCGTAAGCTGATTGAGGAAGATCGACATGTGACATACCACGAAATTCAGGCAAATTTAGACATTGCCTGCTGCTGCTTGCATGAACAATTAGGTGTAACAAAGTTGTTTTCCCGATGGATACCGCATTCGCTCTGTGAAGAGCAAAAAGCGGCAAGCGTTACTTGGTGCGTCAGAACTCTCGAAAGATTCGCACAGAACAAAAGAGTTTTTAGAGCAAGAAAACATAGAATTATTAGACCATCCGCCGTACAGTCCCGACCTAAGCCCTAATGATTTCTATACTTTCCCTAAAATAAAGAATAAATTGCGTGGTCAGAGATTTTCATTACCTGAAGAAGCTGTGGACGCCTACAAAACGGCCATTTTGGAGACCCCAACTTCCGAATGGAATGGTTGCTTCAATGATTGGTTCCATCGTATGGAAAATGTGTCAAATTTCGCGGAGAATACTTCGAAAAGCAATAAATACATTTTTAAATAGTAATATTGTGTCACTTCCTTGATTCCCGAAATTTTCAGTGTAGCCCTCGTATGTTCGATAACTTGTTGGCATCTTGTATTGTGACTTTTTCCCCGACCTATTATTATTTATGTGGTGAACTAGTTGCCGAGAAAAAAATGCGTTTTTACACTCTCAGTTTCTGACATAAGAAATATTAATCGTCACCGGCAACCTTCAAAATTCTTAATATGGATTTCATCGAGATATGTCATGCTCCCAGCCTTTGTAAAGTAAATTTCTGTTTCTCTAAAGAAATCTCCCTTTGTCTGAAGGCCGGGAAAGGTGATTGATGTAAAGTGTAGTAAAGAGAGTGTGACATTCACTTAAAACTGCCATATGTAAATCTTTATTTATTTTATTTCATCTTGGTAATATTATAAAGCCAAATAAATCCTCCGTTTGTAAGGGCCAAATTAAAGTACCGTCAGCATACAGATATCGTGTTTATAATAATAATAACTTGACATACCTTACACATGACCGTCTGATCCCAAACTAGGCAGAGCCTGTACTATGGTCACCAGACTGCTGATAAACATACTTATATATTTCTAAATACATACATGTTATATATAAATTACTACTTATTGAGGAAGGTTACTAATATTACGGCTAATAATATTATGAATATGAAAGTTTGTGAAGAAGTTTATTATTCATACGCACGGATTTAGACAAAATTTAATAAGATTTTTTTTATTAAATCCTGGACTTACACATACACAGATTGTAAACGGGTAGAGCATCGAGTGAGGACACGCCAAGATTGTGGCGGTAAGAGGATTGGCTGGAGAGGTGGCACGGAAGCCTCTCCTAGTGGACGACTCAGGTACTTACCGGACACGGCTGCTTCAGAAAGTACCTGTGTCGCATAGGCCGGGAACCACCGCCTGTGTGCCGACTGCGGAGGCTGCAGCGAGGATACTGCACTTCACACTCTGGCGGAGAGAACATGGGATTCCGCTGCCTCGTTCTGCGAGGAAGTGATGTATGCCAACGAGGCAGCGGAAAGGGAACGGGAGAGAACAAGTTCTCTCTCGACCCGCAGAAGACGCACCAGCCACCGGAGAGTGCAAAAGCTCTCCGGCCTCCATGAGCGCTTGCCTGAGGGTGATGGGCTACCCGTCGCCCTAGCAGAAGCAGGCCCGAGACGGCGGCGCGACCACGCGCGCCTCTCAAAATCGGAAGATCGCAAGGCCCTGCACCAAGTACACCTGAGTCCCCGGCATTAGGACCCCGTGACGGGACACCGTGTAGTTTTGGTCGATTCGAGTCCGACATACTACTTTGCCGTTGACCCCGGTGAGGTGATGACCCGCGGGGGTGATCACACGAAAAAAAAGGAGCATCGAGTGAAAGCTAATACTATTAAAATTGTTTAAATGGGATATTGTATCGGGAAGTATTTATTTCTCATATAATTAAGTAGCGAAATTTAAAAGAATATACAATGTTAAAGGGTTTTTGGTTATACTATTTCACCAAAGATTATAAAAACTGTGGTCTTCAGTAGTTCGCGTTTAAGATCGTAATATACCACAGGAGCAAGATTTTTTTTTACTAAACTTCTGGGTATCTAGAAAATAAGAAATATGTACGACATAACATTGATAGCATAAAAATAATTTTGAATTTAAAATTTCTTTTTCTACGATGGTTTTGTGCATTTTTATAACAATGTCAACAGAATCGCCAAAGTAAAGTAGGTCAGTATAATTAGCGAGTCATGTTGTGACGTCAACCTTTAGCGAATTTCAATGAACATGGCTTAAAAATTTATGAAATAAAGTAGTCCTAATATTGAATATTGAACAACACAAGCTATAATGTTTGGTATACTTTATAAATGACAATTTACGATAATGTCCATCATCTGAATTATAAATGTTACAATCACCGTCGCGGGTTTACTCATGGAACACAGATGACTGGTTAATGTATAATTGTTGTTGAGTTGAGGTATAATTTGTCAACATAATCATTTTACTGGCCTGTTGGTCTAGTGGTCAGTGACCCTGACTGCTACACCAGAGCTCGTGGATTCGATTGCCACCCATAATATGTATGTATTTAGAAATATATAAGTATGTTTATCAGCAGTCTGGTTAAGTACAGGGTCTGCCTAGTTTCCGAGCGCGCGTCTCCAAATCGGAGGGGGGCAAGGCCCACCGTACACCACGGTGTGGCCGCCTGTTGATCAAGAGGCTGCCAAGGTCTGCAGGGGTTCCCGGAGTCTTTCTTCTTAGGGTATCCCGGGTCCCTTGCAATAGACCCACTTGTGACGGAACACCGTGTGGTTTTAGTCGGTTCTATTCCGACATACCACTTCACCGTTAGCTCCGGTGAGGTGATGACCCGCTGGGGTTTCCACACGAAAAAAATGTGTAAAAGTAATTATTATTATTATTTCGAGTGAATAAATTATTTTTGATAAGGTTAGCTATAAACTAAATTAAAGTGTTAACTGCAACTGAATAAAGTTTTTAACAAAGGATTCTCATAGTAACATACTCTACATAAACCAAAGGAGGCCTTCAGCCTAAGTATGTACCTACGTGCAATTATACGTATATAATATATCTTTAAAAAATCGGTCAATAATATACAGAATGCTACAGAAAGGCGTGGTAAAATTTTAGGAGCGTGTGTAGAACAATTTATTTTCTTTCGGAAATTCTTTTTCTGGCGTAGGTATTTTTATGTATATTATGAATTTTCATGTCGGTTTGACTAATTTTGATTTTTTTATGCAGACATTTTCAGAAAAATCTGGATATTCCATTACCATTCTTGGTATTAAATACCCAAAGTTTCATTCATATCAGCCCTCTCTCTTACGAAATATTACTTTTACTGGTAAATTTTCAAGTTCCATTTGTCAGTTTCAAAAAGTCACGATTTTTTTTTTCTAAAATTGTTGGCGTTTTATTCACGGCGTCTACTATTCGACCTTAAAATATGGTCACACATTTTTGTAACACTCTGTATACAGAAATAGTTAACTCTTTTGCGTTAAATATGGCAGAAAGTTAGTATGGGACAGAGGCAAGGCGTGAGCTCATTAATAATGAATGAGCTCGTCGGTCGAATAGTAGACGCCGTGAATAAAACGCCAACAATTTTAGAAAAAAATCGTGATTTTTTTAAACTGACAAATGAAACTTGAAAATTTACCAGTAAAAGTAATATTTCGCAAGAGAGAGGGCTGATATGAATGAAACTTTAAAAACAAAATATTCATTAATCAATGTTTTGTTTTTAATCATCTCGATGTATTTTTAAACCGTAAACAATAGTTTACATAAAAATGTACTTGGCTTTTGGGTGTACGGCCTTGAATGAACAACACATTTAAAGCATTTTTTAGGTTTATTGAAGTGGATTTTTTTTAAAGTCTATGTTTGACGACGACAGAGTGTGCCATAGTCCCAAAGTTTGAACTACTCCAAAAGTGAAACGCAATTCACTTTAAAAAGTACTCTGGGGCCATTGAAACCTTTTGCCACTTTGTAGGCAATATTAAAATAACTAAGAGAAATCCTAATCTTAAATTGGCACAGGAATTATATCGTTATAAGTTTACTTTTTCAGTTTCAAAAAGGAATTGACAAAGGAAGCTTTCTTTGTTCGGTACGAGGTAGTTAAACCTTTTTGCCGATAATCTACTAAAGAATTCAGAGTTTGTTCTGTTTATTTCAGTAAGATGCTTTTATCCCACTATGGCGAAGATGAAAGGTTTTGTTATTGTGTTTTGGTTCGGATATATGGGGGCCTTTTTATTTTATTTCTTAAGCTTTCTACACATTAGCTACATTGATGGACTTACTGTAAGATACTCTGAAATCCTTGCCACAAATCTTATGTTACTTTATAGTAAAGTAATACGTAATCACACGTTAAACTTATAACACCCTACATTTTTGCATGAGGGTAAAAAACGCAGAATCTAAACATTGGTTAGTCTGTATCAACGTTCACAAAATGGCGTTTGACTTCATACGTACTTCTACTGAATTCAGAATATATTGAACTGAAAATGTTAAAGACATAAATCTCTATTACTCAGCAGGGTATATATACGTTTAATGATGTCGTAATCACCTGCGGATTTTGTTATCTTCATAATCATTATGTAAAACTGATGGAACGCAGGTCATTAATCAAAATTTATTTGCATTGTATTAAATGCCAAATTAGTTGTATAAATAGAAACCGATTATAACACAATGATCTATTATGTTTTTTATTTTATCGAATAAAAATGTGAAAGTGTGTTTAATGTACTAAAAGTACCTATAACCTAATTTTTTTTTATCACCTTACCGGCGCTAACGGTGAAGTGGTATGTCGGAATCGAACCGACTAAAACCACACGGTGTTCCGTCACAAGTGGGTCTATTGCACCCTCGACCCTCGAGAACTGCTGCAGACGTTGGCCACATGACAGGCGACCTCACCGTGGAGTAGGGGGGGCTTACCCTCCTCCAGATCAGAGAGTCCCTCCAGGTCAGCGCTTATGGAGGTCGGAGATCATTCTCACATTCACCTACAACCTAGGATACACTTAACAGGTGATACTCTAAAGTTTATAGTTAATAATTTTGAAGTTGTATATAATAGTGTAAAATAATAATATACTAGCAACCCGCCCCGGCTTCGCACGGGTACAAATAATATAACAAAACCTTCCTCATGAATCACTCTGTCTATTACTGGAAACCGCATGAAAATCCGTTCTGCAGTTTTTCTGTTTATCGCGAACAGACAGACAGACAGACAGACGCGGCGGGGGACTTTTTTTATAATATGTAGAGATCAGTGCGAGGTCTTTTATTTACGGGATTTGGAATCAGTAAATACCTACTACGTAGTGTATTTTTCGCCTGATGCCAATAGATGTCGCATCAAATATTTCATAGATTTTTTTTAAAGACAATTCCATTAGAAGATTCGGATTAAGATTAGGAATATTCCTGTGTCGGTATCACAAACATTCAAACAATCTACACAAAGAACTCGGAACAGACTCAGGACAACTATTTGTAGATCACACAAATTTTTGTCCCGTGTGGGATTTGAACCCACAACCTGTTACACAATCATCTATCAACCTAATATACAATCTAATACAAATGATCGTATTTTTCTTTAATGTTATCAATCTATTTATTTAATTTAATATAATTTAAATATTGCTACGATAACTGATAACATACGGTTATGAGACATGTTGTTTTTTTTCGAATGAATAGTTACAAGCCGGCAAGATTTTGTTTATTTTGTATAGGGCGTTAACATTTGTTCATGCTTTTACAACATGTTTAAACTGTCTAATTGAATAAATGATTCTGTTTCTAAACTATACATTGATTTCATTGCTTTTATGTGGAGTAGGTACGTCAGATGATCTGTAAATAGGACACCCACGGGTCGCCTGATGTTAAACGTTTATCGGTGCATAAAAATAGACAACACTACTGATGTCACTTGTGTGTTGAATTCCTTCTCCCTCTGGTGAATTCATTAAACAGCTGAAAAAAAAACTAAATATGTCAGTACTGCTCACCTTATACAGTTATACAGTTTAGTAAAGCTAACAAAACCACCGTTTACCCGTGGTCCCGGTGGGTCGATCCATTACCGGGTCCAAGGGTAATTTTAATTACCCGTGGTTCCACAACAAAACACACGTTTTAATGGTGAACCGAATAACAAAGTAAAAAGAGTTCCAATATCCACCACCTGGCTTCATCATCAGACCATCCTTACCAAGCTCAATCTGTTGGCCTCGTCAAAACGAAGCATATGACCCAAACACGAGGGGTTTACTTAGGGCTGCCATCACTTAAATTGCCAACGCCGGACAAAAACTTAAAAAAAACCCCGACACATGGGTGGAATCGGACACCTTTACCCACGGGTTTTACCCACTTTTTGGAAACCCCGCCCAGACGCTCCCCGGACGCCTTCTAAACTAGGAAAAATCCGGACGGATGGCAGCCCTAGGTTGACTAGTAGCCACTGAAGAGTTCCACTATCCACCTCCTGACTCCATCATCAGATCAGCTCTAAGATGCCAAATTATAGTATTGCCTACCGAATTACATTTACATACCAAGTTTCATTTCGATACGACAATTAGAAGTAGGTTAAAATGTACTTCCAAGATTTGTTTACAAAGTTAGTTACAGTATTTACCGAAGGAATTGACTGACTGACTGGCCTGTTGGCCTAGTGGTTAGTGACCCTGACTGCTATGCCATAGGTCGTGGGTTCGATTCCCACCCGAGTCTGGGTGTTCTGTGTGTCCGTTGCTTGTATGTTTGTAAAGTCCCCCGCGACACAGGAGTAATTTCTAATGCGGGAGTGGTCTTTAAAAAAAAAAAATACTGAGCCTTTACTGAACATTAATATTATACTGGGAAAGAAAAATATTCCAAAGTACATAAACGGATTTATTGGCATACTTTACAATACAATACACAATATAATATTCTTTATTGTACACCATAGAAAAAGTTACAACGTAAAAGAGAAACATTGAATACTACAATCGGCTGTCTTATCGCTAGTTGCGATTTCTTCCAGACAACCTTAAGATTGACAAATGTGGTGAATTAGTGCATACGGCAGTTTGCAGGTGTACAAACTCAATTCAATACACTTATTTTAATAAAGATTATTTTAATGTTCTTTTCTGGAATAATTGAATATATTCAAAACTTATTGTTTTTATGGGAATCACTCATACAATAAAATTATTGTGGAAATCTAATAATGCTTCAAGCAATATGCCTAACACTACAGTTTCGGGAAATCCTTATCGCCTATTTTATGGTGATCATAAACGGGACTAATTGTCTAGTGCAGTCTCCAAACGTCTTCCGTCGCTTCGTGACATTAGATTCGATAGAAAAACGATTTCCTAAATAGATAACAAACGCTTCCATTGTTTCAAATAATAATACTTTGGAGATGAAAGAGAAGTGATTAGTTTTATTTGATGTATTTACATGGTTGGGTAATCTCATACATTCACAGACAAGCGTCTTGCCTTTAACCGGGCAGTTTGTGAAAGATGCAACAATTGGGAATAATGAAAGGTAAGAAGGAAAGGCTCACATGGATAGTTTGGGGACTGTAAGCAATAACTCGAGCACGTCAGTCCGAGCCCTTTAACTTATTTCATTGATTGGTGATATTAAAAGGTTTCGTTTCAATAAAATATTGGAAATTACAATTGAAAAACATAACAAGAAAACAAAATATTTGGTAAGATTAGTTCCTCCATACAAATGTAAGAGATTGTATGAATGCCACATAGCCGCGATTCTCTTTTTCAGAAACTTACTTTTATTACACATTCGGCTAGCAAACCAAACATCGATTGTCTCTAGCAGGTGTCCTATTTCATATTGTCTCTTCTTTTCTAATTCTCTTCTTGGTCTTCTCGCGTCGAAATCATATCTACTTAAGTCCCCACGGCCCGATATCCTCTATACAATTACGAAAATAATTGTACTAAATATATAAGTATAAAATAAGTAGTTAAAAATGTACATACTGTTGGGACTACGCGCGCCCGCTTGCAACCTTCATGGATTGACGAATAAATACTATTTGGTGGCGCGAAAGTCTGCTGGCGACTTCATGCTCTTAATTCGTATTTGAATTAATCTAGTGAATGGAACGATGAAAAAACAAGAGGACTCCAGTTTGAGAAGCCTGCGAGCGTGGTGGCCTGCGCTGTCACGCGGAGCTTCAAGATATATTGAATATTTAAAGTGTTGTTACAAGTTATCTGATTATTTGTCTTTATTGTATTTTAAAGGTTTCAGTAAAAAACCTAAGTTGCTTCGCATAATCTTTTTATTTCTCTCCCTAGAAACAGATCTATCTTTCTTGGTACCTGCTCTATTAAAGGGCTATCACAATACATATACATAGAAACATATTACAATAATAACAATAAATAATGACTTGGATACTGTACATAGCCAAGAAAAGGATGCTTACTGGATGCCGTATATCAGTATATTTCGTGCTGCCAATCTCATAAAATCTTCAACAGGTGTAAAAGGAATACATAGTAGAAGAGCGTCAAGAATAAACAGCACAATAAAATTAACCTTTCCACAGTGCAAGAACGCCTCATAAATATACTGAGAGGCTAGCCTAACACCGGAACTACATTTTGTACGGTATAAGATTTCAACAAAATTTTCCATAACCGTAACATTGTAGTATCCGAGAAGGTGAAGGGCTCCAATGAACAAGTGGGTGTGTTCACGTAACTTAATCTTTTAATGGCCATTACTTTGAAAACAATGTCTATGTTTGGTAATATAATATAATAGTAATAACAATAGTAAACTAGGATTTATGTCCATGAATGTTATTCTAAAAAGATGTTATATTCATGTAAATATATTAGGGGGTAAAGTATGAAATTGCCGATGTATACTGCAAAATTAAAACTCGTTTTTTTCCAAGATGCAACATATTTATTTAATCAAAATATTTACCTTCATTATCTATACATTGCTGCCACATAATTGGAAGTTCATTTATGCCTTTGCGATAGAACTCTAGAGATCTAGATTCGACAAACTGTGTGAAAGCATTTTGTACTGCCTCTTGGGAAGAAAATTTTTTACCACGTAGAAAATTCTCCAAATAACGAAAAAAATGGTAGTCTGGCGAGTACGGAAGATGACGTATACGTTTCTAACTGCAGCTCATGTAGAGATACAACGGTGTCCCGTGCAGTGTGAGGTCTTGCGTTATCATGGAGCAATTATGGTGAAGATCGATTTACGAGTCGGGGCTGTTTCACTACCAGTTTCACCATCATTGTTCGAAGTTTGGCACAGTAAACATCTGCTGATATTGCTTGATCAGATCTGAGGAAGCTTTAGTGAATAACACCAGGAAGAGACCATCAAATAGTTACCATTACCTTTTTATTGGTAAGCTTTGCTTTAGGGCACTGTTGCGGCGTTTGACCTGGGGTCAACCATTGCATTTTTCGCTTACGGTTATCGTAAAGAATCCACTTTTCGTCACATGTCACAATTCGATCCAATATTCCTTCGTTTCTGTACCGATTCAACAAGGAAGCTCAAGTTTCAATACGCGTTTCTTTCTGCAGATCAGTCAAATCATGAGGTACCTATTTTTCATATCTTACAGAAGGTAAGGTAACATTAAACTCTGATTATATGACACATATATAATCAAAGATTAAACAATGCTGCTAATTCCTGGGTAGTTTGACTAGGATCCCCTTCACCATCTCCTTCAATTCAGCGTTATTCACCTGTGTGGGCGGTCTTCCACGTGGTTCGTTCTTCAAGTCGAAGTTTAAATCAAAGAGTATACAAACACTGGTTTCCATTACGAAAGCGTTTAAACCAAAAACACACGGTGCGTTCATTAGCAGGCTCCTCTCCAAACGCAGCATTGATATTGCGAGCCATTTGTGCCGCGTTAGTTCCGCGTCGAAAACTCGTATTCAAACATTACTCGGATTTTCGAAGTATCCATCTTTTCCGTCTAAGCTGAATAAAAAAAACAATTGAAATTCGAAAATCAAATATTGCACATTTTTTAAAAGAAAAATCTCATAGGTATAATGTAAAAAAGTTTCACTCGAATATCTTACACCATGAAGGTTTAATGTCAATTCAAAGTATCTATTACTATAAAACGGCAATTTCATACTTTAACCCCTATTATTATGTTATAACTGTCTGGACAGTATGAATAATGCCCTATTAATCAACGACCTCCGGATTTCCAGCCAGTTGCACTAATGGTTACAATCTAAATTTATAATAACCTGAACATATACGTGTATCTAATAACATATTGATAGATAGGCATATTATAAAATTCGTGGCTTTGTGGCATTGATACAATCTCGTACATTTGTAACGAGTAACTAATATCAAAAAATATATTGTTTTCGTGTTGTTTTTCAATAGCAATTACCAAAAAAAAAATTTCACTGAAAATAAAAAGGTGACATTTTTGTTAGATGTAGACACGAAATTCTTTTAAATACTAATTCAATATCACTAATTAATTAAATATGTTAAAGGACTCGGCCTTTCCCTCAACAGCCAATTAGATTTACAAGTGACAGGTGTGACCCTAACCTGCTCGAGTTATTGTTTACACTCTCCAATCCATCCGTATAAGCAATATCCATTTCCTTCCATTCCTTTCTTACCTACCTTTCCCATTTAATATATTCATAATTCTCCCATCTTCAATTCCCAAAGTGCCCGGTTGACATCAATACCGGTCTATGTCACTCGATGTACTTGCGCGTGTTAAATACCTACCCGCCGCTCGTCCGCCGGCGGACCTTATGGTCTCGCGCAGTGGGTTGCCGACAGCTGCAGCTGCATCGCGTGCACACGCTTTTATTTTTAAAATACAAAAAACGTAATTATCTATATAGTATATATCTATATAGTATCTATATAGTAATTAAACGTAACGTAATTATAAGTATAGTGAGATATCATATTGAGTTATTCTTCAAATACTGTGAAATTCATAGTGAACAATAACATGGTTGTTTATGTGCAGTATAAGAATATATATTAAGTAAAAGAAAAACAGCCGTCAGCGCTATTTATGTAATTTAAAAAAATACCTTTCAACCCTATAAGCCCTTGTTTCCCTCAAATCATTCATTAAACGTTTTGTAAGATTTAGAATATTTTCCACCATACAGTTTTTGTATACTAAAACATTAGAAATGAAAAATAACCTAAACGGTTATTTTTCATCTCCAATGTTTAACTTCGTTCGCACTTAATTTACAAAACAATTAGAATAATTTAAAAAAAAAAAAGATATTGAAGAGGTAACCCTACACACATTTTATAGCCCGGAAAAAGTAGGCAATTAAAATGGTAGGTATTGAAATTTTTGTAGGGATTGATTTATCTGTTACGTAGAAACTACTTAGTAATCTCTGGTAAATAGGCTTGCCTTATTCCGTGGGTGGGACCGAATTATAGTCGCCAAAAGTTAATGTCTTAATACACCTCTGCCTACCCTTTTGGGGATACAGCCGTGAGTGTATGCATGTGTGTAATTAATTCCAAACGCCTCATCGAGAGTCGTAAAAGGTTAAAGCCAAGTTAATGTCACTAGGATTTGTAGTAGACTCATATATCAATACATTGTACCACTGCACCTAGTTACGTGTACGTAAGCCCTAAAGTATGAGCAATGATGCGTTGTTTTATGTTTATGTTTCGAAGCACGTACAATAACTACATTTTACCTTTAAAATGACTAACTCGGTCGAAATGTTTCCAGCTTATAAAATGATTCAGCGGATAATATACTCTTGGAATATTAAATTTTGTAGACTCTACAACTAGGTAAGTACCAATTTTAATTTAGGGTACTACAACACAAAGAATGGTAATATTTTTTTAGATGTTTAGGATGAAAAAAACAATGAGGGAAATATAAAAAAGTTGCGAAACGACGGTAACACTTAACTAGCCTTTTCGTTTGATATAATATGTCTAATCCTTGACTAGAGCATCTTTGATTAATGAAACAAATTGTAAACGCATAAGAAGATAACGACCAATTTAAATCAAAGTTCAAAGAAAAAATAAACCTTATCGGCGACCGTATGAGTCAACGTCAAGCGATCACCGCGGTTGTGGAAATGTGGAGCGATGTTGAGTGCTAGTTTAAAATATATCTTTTGGTGCACAAAGTCTCTTTTCTTTAATAAAAATCTTTAACGTTTATTACATTATTATCACCAGTTAAGGTGTTTGTAAAAGCTGGTAACTTTTCAGCGATAAATAAATAGTGCTATAAACAGTTATTATGAGTATAAGATAGAAGATAATTTAAAAAATTATTTTGGGTGGGACAGATTTTTAATAACTTTTTTGACAAGGATACAATAAGAATAAATGTACATATGTATATACATACATATATGTAGGTATGTAAGGAGCTACTCCTTGCTCAGAGACAGTGTTATTGCAGTTATGAGTTTCGTTGTCAAAGAAGGCAATATTACATATAAACTCCTCAAATGTTGCTTGCAAGTATTTCAGCAACCTTTCTATTATAAAGCAACTTTGACTGCACTGCGGCGCTAGTTTGATATATATATACAATGTATAATAATAATAATAACTTCACGCATCTCACACACGGCCGCCTAATTCCAAAATAGGCAGAGCCTGTACTATGGTAACCAGACTGGTGATAAACATACTTATATATTTCTAAATACATACATATTATAGATAAATGACACCTACACACAGAACAAAGAATCGTGCTCATCACACAATTATTTGTCCTGGGTGGGAATCGAACCCACGACCTCTGGCTTTGCAGTCAGGGTCACTAACTACTAGACCAACAGGCCAGTCAAATAATAATATAATGTATCAGATTCACGTATTTGTATGGTTGACGATTTTATGCTATTAAAAACTTAGTGGGCGTCACTTACAGAGACAGAGACAGAGACAGAGACAGAGACAGAGACAGAGACAGAGACAGAGACAGAGACAGAGACAGAGACAGAGACAGAGACAGAGACAGAGACAGAGACAGAGACAGAGACAGAGACAGAGACAGAGACAGAGACAGAGACAGAGACAGAGACAGAGACAGAGACAGAGACAGAGACAGAGACAGAGACAGAGACAGAGACAGAGACAGAGACAGAGACAGAGACAGAGACAGAGACAGAGACAGAGACAGAGACAGAGACAGAGACAGAGACAGAGACAGAGACAGAGACAGACTGTGTAGGCACATATTTGTAGATGTTACATTAATATTAAGTACCAACAGTTAACCCATTTCGGGCATAGCAAGATTGTTTGTTAGTTTCTTAACATACAAGACTTAAACTTAAAATTAATGAAATTAAAACTAACACCACGTTTTTAAAATATATATACATACATTTTGAGTCAACGATTGTTTCAGTCTTATTTTAAACTTACTGAAACTTAGTTTTTTCAATTCGATTGGTAGATGATTGAAAACTCTGATTGCGGTAACATATGTGCTTTTATAATAGATTACATTATGAATAACTGGTAAACTTAAATTATATTTATATTGAGATCTAACATTATGTTTAGAAGCCGGTTTTGTGTCAAAATATTCGGTATTATTTTTTACAAACAAACACACTACTTGTTACATATAGGTATATGTGCTCAATCTATACGAAAAATTTTATTATTTTCGATTAAAAATAAGATTAGTAGTTTGCTAACTTACATAATTCGAGCCTCTTAAGTTTGTTTACTATTTAATATTCCCACTTACAATTAGTTAGTAAGTACTAACCAGACAGTGTGTCATTAACCGCAAAAGTGACGTCATTTAACCACATAGAGTACGAAGTGGGATACCTTCAAGACCGAACTATTCGAAAAACTACATGTTTTCTTAGTAAAGAGTGACACGTACCAGAGAACATCTTCAGTATAATGGTTCTTTGTAATTCAATAAATTAATTAGGTCTTGGTGTCACTAGAACAACACGAATCCTCCAAACCATTTTGTTAAGGTAAATTGAATATAAATCAGAATCATTTAAATGTAGAATAAATATAATAATAAGTTTTTTTATTGTTATTATATAGTGTGTCTGGGTGTAATTTATCTATAATATATATGTATTTAGAAATATATAAGTATGTTTATCAGCAGTCTGGTTACCATAGTACAGGCTTTGCCTAGTTTGGGATCAGACGGCCGTGTGTAAGATGTGTGGCGTTATTATTATTCGTTCATTATGACTACCCAAAAGAATAAAATTTATCTGATTAACAATAATCGTGAAGAAAATAAATTGAAAGAGGTTGCTACTAGATACTGGAGAGGATTAGTTAGGATCAGCTCTCTGATTTAATACATCAACAATCGTGTACCTAAGTACATAATATCTCGATGGTACCTAAGTATATTTTTTTTAATAACGTAATTGTAGCGCTTGATACAAGTTGTGGTTTATGAAAATGTTTTTAAAAATGACAATATGTAATTTGTGAGTGGAAATTTAACGTGCCTGTGGTGTACAAATATTTTTCTTACTTTCTTTCCAATTGTCTTCCAACCAAACAACTTACCACAAAGGTGATGCCTAAATCGTTTTACTGCAGTTAGAAGTTGAACTAATATTCAACTTAATAACGTCGTACGTTAGTTAGGCTACCGAATAATGTTTCAAACCAAAAGGTCCATAAGGTTAGCCTGTGTACTAAAATGCAGGTATTGCGGTATGGTACAGCGTAAGTAAAGAGTCCATTTTGTAATAGATATACGAACAAGTTGCTGTAATGCGGTTTTCTAATGTATTGTGCTTAAACTGAGAATACAAAATGGTCTGGCAGAAATACAATTTCACTATCGTTAAAATAGTTGTGTCGTGTTTTGTGGAAATTACAAGAAAATGTGTTTTCAGAGTATTAAAAATAAGTTTTTTTGTAACTTAAGTTACTAAAGTTCACACAAAACAAAACCTTTAACACATCATATTTAATAAGTTTATTAAAACATACTTTCAAGTATTAATTTAATCATTCCTGTAAGGGACTACGGCACCATCGAGACTCGTTCAATATGAAGCGCTCATAAATAAATATAAAGTTTGTTATTTCATTTCCAACTTTCCTCGATTTCATGTTTGACTTTTCCATTGGCAGCAAAATTATATATAAAGAATTGATTTTCATCAATTAGAATAAATACTTTCGTGAGCGGTATTCATATTTACCGTGACGGGTTCGAAACAAGTCGGGCATCCCAGAAATACAAACGTGGTTAAAACCGTATATATCAAATAAATATTGTTATATGCTCGCGATTCCAGTAGTAATTTATAGCCAAGATTTCTAGCTCTGTACGTTGCAACCGAAAACTGTACTGCATGAAGTGGTAATAACAACTCTACGATGTTTCATCGTAATCGGATGAGTGAACGCATAGGGAACGAACAAAAAATCATTCAATTTTATACACAATATAATAGCATGAATTTAACCCTTTTTCGGTTAACCACCAACTACGTCAGAGTTTTGCTTCTCTATTAATTTGGATATTAAGATGTTCAGTTTTATTATACACAAATGTTGCCTCTAGTATAAACTACTCGAAGCTGACATCAGTACTCTTAGTGCAAGATAGCAAACTGCTAAAGAAGTAAATATTCGCTTGCTTGGAGGTATTAAAAGGTTTTTATTAAAGTTGTAAGTCGAAATAAACAGAAGGAAACCTGCGAAATAAACAGAAGCTCAGTTGTTAGTCTATTACTCCAAACTTTGGTTTATTGTAAAGTTTAAACATTTAACTTTAGCTTCGTTTGCGTTATTGGAAACTAGTACGAGGGTCGAACTAAGCATTTTTAGTACCTACTGATCATTAAGTAAAGGAAACCATGAAAATTTTATTTAAATTTCGAATAAATTGCTCTCTTGGAACCTTGTGATGTCAATAATTTATTTTTAAATAGCGACAGTAAAAAAGTGGTGTTGGGCGCTGAAATTAATTTGACTAGAGAAAATTTTCCGTCTATGATGACTATAGGCTAAAGAAATATGAACGCGTGGATTTTTGTATTACTCGCGCGCAGCGTGCTTATTAATCGATGTGCAACCATAGACTGGCCTCAATGTTGCTGCGTTTTTAATAACTATCTTCTTACGTTTAATGAGCGCGCTAACGCCGTTATTTATTTAATAGAAAATATTAACAAATTGGACCTTAATAATATAAATAAACTAAGTACATGTAACATTTTTTACCTTAAAAGTACCATTAAAATATATACCTAATAAATTGTAAATAAATTATTTTGAATTGTGTTATCATGCGTCGCCTACAAAGACTTTTATTGTCGCCTGTGCCGCACACCGATCCGTTGATTGTAACTCGTTTAAGTTTACCCATGGACTCCGATAATACTGCCCATGGATAAAGCAATCTCCTTTACTTGTCATTGGTCTGCTGTGCGATAGAATCTGTTAAAAGAGTGATATATTGGTATTGTTGGTTTGAATCGAATACTAAAAGTTCTACGAAGGAACAGTCAAATCAATGGGTGGTACAAAATGCTAATAATGTGTACAAGGAATCGACAAACTAAAAGGAACTTTGCTTTCTGAATTGCAATTTAAAAGGTGAGAAGGAGAAAAGGAAGGTGAATGAAAGAGTTCAATAAAATGTTAAAAAAGCGGCCTCTCAGCTTAATGCTCTCTCAATGCAATCGCAATGCAACGCTGCTGGTAAAGAAAATGACAATACCTTGCAAAATACTGAATAATTTAGCTAGATGTCTCATTTTTCTGATAAAAAAGAATATAATAATAATAACTCCACACATCTCACGCACGGCCGTCTGATCCCAAACTAGGCAGAGCCTGTACTATGGTAACCAGACTGCTGATAAACATACTTATATATTTCTAAATACATACATATTATAGATAAATTACACCTAGAATGGTTCTGTGCAACGTCCTTATATTAAGCGGACTTTGGCTTCTCACCAAAACATCTATCTATAATATATATGATAAATCAACTTCCGTATGTTTGTGTAGAAGCAGTATTTAATGAATTGACTGGAAATCTTTAAACAAAATTGCATTTTAATTGGAAAGTGTTTTTGTATATTTTTGTTTTCGAAGTTGCAATTGAAGCGGAAAATTCTATGCATTTTAGATGGAGTTGTAATTTGTCTTAGCAACCGTTGTCACATGTAACACATGTGCAATTTTATTGAACCACAGGAAGGCGTGGCCGGGTTTAGCTAGTAATTAATACTAGAGATTGCCTACATTCAACCATAATTCATCAATATTTTTTACCTATTCATTTCCAGTATTAGTTGAACTTTCATTGTTGAAGTGAAAACTTCTTTAGCGGCGTTGTGCACTTTTTGGGATGGGTAAAAAATGTTAAACTCGCGTCAGGACACGTGACCTGATCGAAAATTCGTAAGACGGAGCCGAGTTTCTTATATTTTAAAAAAATATAACATTCGAAATTCAAATATTTATGGGCGGCCTGGAGCGCAGAACTTCAAGTGTACCCTATGTATACATTTAGACATGTTATTACCTACTTTTTATTTTTAACCTAATTATATATCAGATGTGTGTGTGTATGTATATGCAAATACATTGTGAAGTTATGTTTTCACTTCTGACGTGCAGTCCTACGACTGACTGTTTATTTAATTTTTCAGAATACTGACAGGTACAACATAAATATTGGACGCGTCAAGCTTGATGTAGCCATTTAAAAAAAAATAGGTTCTACACTTGTCTTGTTCTATATATAAGCTTAAAGTTTTGGTAATTTCATGACCCTTCGTTTACAAAATTTTCTTAAAAATGTATACAAAGAACTCATTTCACGTATTAATATATACAATAACTAGCTGCACCGCGCGGTTTTACCCGCGTAAGCCCCGATGCCGTGGGAATATCGGGAAAAAAGTAGCCTAGCCACCGCTTCTGTCTATCTGTTCGCGATAAACTGCTAAAGTACCGTATGGATTTTCATACGGTTTTCACGCACAGATAGAGTGATTCATGAGGAAGGTTTAAGTGTATAATTTATTAGGGTTTTGTACAAGTTTGCTGAAATATGACAACGATTGTTGAAGATATCGGTAAAATCATGCCAATTGGAAACTTTACTAGCGTGTGTCGCGTAAACCAATAAAGTTCTATGAAAACAATGTATTACGGAGTTATTCCTCATAATAATATATGGTAAACCTATATGTCTAACTTCTAAGATTAACACACAATAACGAAAAAAATTAGGCATATATGCTCTGCGCCCGTGCGAAGCTGGGGCGGGTTGCTAGTCGCGTACATAAATTAAAATATTTGTAAAGAGTTAGGCTGTGGTGATTTGTATTAGTTGTAGTTATAAAATAACTATAATAAGATTTTCGCAAATAGTTCGCTTATCATCTAAAATAAACTATGTTACGTGACGACGACACCTTATCAGCATACTTGTGTCATTATCATTTTCAAAATATTCTGCTTAATAAAATATTAACACGAACTGTCATTCAACAAACACAGGATTTCCATAGGGAATGTAAAAGAAAATTAAGTTGAAAGTTATACAAACTTGAAAATTGAATTTGAAATCTTAAAGTGAAAAAGGAAGAGTCAGGGCATTGCAGAATTGAGTGACTGGGGAAGAACTCCCACCATTCAGAATTATAGCAACCACCCAGTACTACCGACGTAGTTGTGTTTTTGAGGAGGTTTTCCAAAAGGGCAAGGTTTAGGTCGGTAACGGCTCATCGTCAGACGTGTGTATCTTCCGACAGACCGTGTGCTTGTCACCTGATTAGTTGCATAAAAAGAAAACATTTAGGTAATTTGTCTAGTCATTAGAGGAACAGTCA
Source organism: Euplagia quadripunctaria (assembly GCA_963859945.1). Classification (NCBI taxonomy): domain Eukaryota; kingdom Metazoa; phylum Arthropoda; class Insecta; order Lepidoptera; family Erebidae; genus Euplagia; species Euplagia quadripunctaria. Next base: position 13,579,389 of record OY982575.1, on the reverse strand, counting down.
GGAACGAAATTTTCTTAATAGCTTTAACGAAATAGAAGACCTCATTGTCATGACCTCACGTATGGGCCGGCTCGACCGGACGATACCACGGCCTCACAGAAAACCGGCAGTGAAGCAATGCTTACATTGCTTTTCGTCGAGTGAGTGAGGTTACCGGAGACTCTAACCCTTCCCTCCCCCCTCCCTTCTTCCTCTTCTACACTTCCCCTACTCCCACCTTAAAGGCCGCCAACGCACTTGTGACTCTTGAGTTGCAGGTGCCCATGAGTGGCGGTAGTCATTTACCGTCAGGTGACCCGTCTGCCCGTTTGCCCCCTATACCATAAAATAATAAATAAATAAGATCAGTAACTTGATACTACAGAAAATCCAGAGTACTAGTAACGCGGGTTACACATTTCTAGTATTCTTGTTAACCCCTCCAGCTAAGCCTAATGCTTGTGGAGTGGGTTCACATCGGTAGTGGAATGTAGTTGTACTTTAATGACCTTTGGAGTGGTTTCTTTAAACTGAAATGTGTAAAGAGACTTCTTGTTGTTCTTAGTTTATTTATGACGTCACAAACATGTATAGAGATAAAATCATAAATTATATTCTTTGTTATAAATCGAAAGTAAAGTCTCGAAAATGTAAGATTATTATTCTTGCACTAACTTTGTCCACAACTGCGATTGCAAACAAACCTTGTTACAGTTGAATTAGTAGCATTATTTCTTTACTAACTGTACTCGTTTATTGCGCATCGAATGAAAGTTATTGAACACATATCTATACTTAAGCAATTATAGAACACCTGTAGTGTACACTCTGAACTTGACGAAAATCAGAAGAACTCGTACTACAAAATGCAACGACTACAAACCAATAAAACCTTGTTTAAAAGCTCGTTAACTGATTTATAAACTACTAAGTAATTACAATTGACTCTAATACCATTGTTTAATCACAATTTGCGTCCTATTGACGTTCAATTTTTAATTGTGTACATTATGTGCGCGTGTTTACATGCACTAAAGTGTGATACCTTTTAAACTACATAGTTTCATTCGCATCGGCAGTATTGTTGAAAGTGTAAAAGCAAAACTCAATTATAGCAGCCGAGTTAAAGTAAACAATCCACTCCTCTCTCGTTTTGCATTAAAACATAAGTTTTCCATTAAAAGTGCTCAATAATATGAATATAGTTGACATTATCTATGATAGGCTTTCATTGTACCTTGTTGTGAAGCTATCTTGTAATCTATAGGTAATAAAGCAGCGATAGTTTCAAGTTTCAAGAGTTAGCTGGCGAGTAAGTCAGTAACTCCTGTAACTCAGTACTGAGTGAAACGTTGGCCGGACCGACCGCGAGCGGCACGACACGCGCGCATTATAAAAATGAAAATTCGTTTTCTTCGTTCTCAATTCATTGATAATTATAATCTCTAAGTTTACATTGATAACTGTTTCTTGTTTGCACCGGAATTGATGTAAGTACTTATTTTATCTTTGGTAATCTTTTATTTGTATAGTAAATATTGAATTTCGCGGTTCTCGAGCTAGATTTTTTTTAGATGTAAGAAATTATTCTGTTTTTGTAATATCTTCACTAAACGTTTTAAAACTACAGGAAATTTCCGTTGCAAAACTGCTTAATGACTAAATTATATACCCAACAAATAGGTTACAATTACGCCCAATTATTTTAAATTCCGTAAACATTTAAACTCTTTTGTAACTGATTTATTTAAAAAAATATTAAAATATTCGTTTTTAAAACTTGGAGTGATCACATTTTTTTTTCTATTGGCACATTTACATACAATATACAATAGTTTCGTGTTATAAAAGAAGCATGTTAAAAATTGATTCAAAACACTTGGCAGCCAATACCCTACAGTGGTGTAGGCACATAGATACGTAATATATGTATATGTAAAACACTATGTAATGTTAAACAATTTTTAAAATACACACACTGAATTAGAACAAAAATAACTTGTAAACGATGCCATGTGTAGCGAAAACATGAAGTGTTCCAGTTGTTTTTAGAACTCGTAAACTTAGTTTATTATTTCTGTGGTGGCAAGAGTTGTTGGTAAGACATTGTCGAAGCTTATAACCGTATGCAACACCATAGTTGTCAGTTGCTTTGGTGAACCCCTCGCCCCAAAAATGGCGACATTACTCACCAGCATTAACATACGAAGTAATATTGCAAATAGTTATTTAGCATAGCTTTGGTTATCTACGACGTTTAGTATCTTTCTCAATCAGATTTCTCCAAACAATATACCTCACCCCGTTATGTAACTTGCACCTACACTAGTCTTCGACTCTTCTCTATCCGCTACTGTGAAAGAGTGTAACACGTTTCGTACAGAAGGTGGTGCCTTCACAGATATCTTCTTAGTATAAATCTTAGTACTTTTTTTGGACGATTTTTTAACGATTCTGCGAAACTGCACAAGAGAGTGGATAGAGTAAGCAACCCACCTGTGTGTTTGTAAGTGTTTACACGCACCGGTAAGCACTTAACATCAGGCAGATCATAGGTACCCGAGTAGGTAGTATAAACAACTGTAGACATTTTTTGTTCAAATTATTTTTTTTTGGCTCTTTTGGAAATATCTGTACCTCCTTATCTGTTTTTTAAGGTGTCTATCAATTTAAAATTTAGTGAAAATAAGCAGATTTTACCCTTTTATTAGATCATCTTTTGATCCTAATTTGTGCGTAATATTATGACACGTTAATCTATTAAATGCTATAAGTATTGCATTTCATTGTATAGTCAGTGATACTAAAGAAATGCTACCACCTTATGGTAATATTTCTTTTATTAGAACCAAGGAGGTAAACTGCCTCTCGCCCATCTTAGGTCACCCTAACATTCACAAGAAAATAGGCGTAAACTTCTCTTTTCACATTCCCCTCCTGCGCTCTAATCGTGGGATTCTGTATGGTAGAGTTTACCCAGTCAAAACAAATCTGTTATCTCCTTTATATAAGTATTTTGCACAGTTTGAAACGTTCCACCAATTATCATTTTAGCTTTGAGATGTGCATTGTTGAACAAAAGGCTTGTACAAACGTGGTCTTTTACTGCCTTCATCCAATGATTTCTTATGAATTCGATTACAACATCAACGTATCAGGTTGGACATGCGTATTGAAAAATATAAACCTCTTCTAAAGACTTCAATATCTTCTTCTCTTAGGGTCTTCCGCCCGTTTCATTTGGGGACTCTCTGCCACATTGACGATGAAGAGGGCTATGCTGGCTGTTTCTATTGGACCGGAGTAACCGACATTCATAACTCTTGTCATTGTCACACAAAGATTATAAAAATATATAAGGCTGGTTGTTATTTGGAGAAAAATCTTTTATTTGTATCTTAACACATTGGATTGGTACGTTGTTGCCGAACTTTACTCTCTGCATCAGAAAGGCAACTTACTGCAACTTTGCGATCTATCTTAAACTATTTGGAGAACTTTTAAACGAGAGATTCTCGTTATGAGCTTCGACAAGCACCTGACATCCGAGATATTAGAGTGCCTTTTGAAACCGAATACTTTGTTTTATTCAAGCGTTAATAAAAAACTTAAATGTAAAAATAGATGTTTTGGTAATTTTTATTAATACCAATTGAAATCGTGCTTAAACCGGGTGCCCTCAACCGAAGACCTGACAAAGCTATCATGTCGGAGTCAAAACGATTGCAACCAGTTGTTTTTCTAACATCAAACTTATTTGACCAACATCTCGTAGGGTATTTTTACTCCAGGATGCGAAACCGTTGCTGTACATTGCACATGTGGATTGCGACTAAGCAGGATAGTCAGTGCCAGCCGTGTTCACTGTCGCCGAAGGAAGGCAGTAAATTTGTCTTTTCTAGAGCCACCGTTTTTGTGCGCTGCCGGTCAGGGTTACGTTTTTGTTCGGATATCTGTGTCAGACCATGTCTACCATTCCAAAACATTAATTAGATTTTTAACCTTCCCGCCTCTCACTATACTTATTATTCACGCGCCTTACCAAAGGGCTTACACGCTGCTCAACAGTGTGACTTAAAGCGAACGCCACTCCAACCTAAACTTAAAGTCGAACTAAACTCTTTGAGAGCTCCTTTTTGAATCGTGTCACCAAAATGTGGAATGAACTGTTTGCGTCTATTTCTTCCAGTCATTTATAATCCTGGAGGATAGAATGGAGGTCTGGGATAAGCGTACTATCTTCGTCTTCATCGTTACTTTTCATTATGTGGGTTGGCAGAAAAACGCTTATTGCATACTGAATAAAAAAGGAGAACATTAACCTTAGGCAGCGACTTCTCTCGCATAGAAAAGAAAAGAGGTGTTGCCGCTGTTGTACGTAGGTAAACCGCAAAGAATTTTTTAAAAACAAGCATCCTGCAATTTAGCGTCTAGGTACCGTTTTTACGGTTAACTTATAATAATTATTTATTACGAAAATTCATAGCCCGTGCTGTATGCTCTGATATAACAAAGCCATGTTTGTGTTGGAAATTAATTACTTAGTAAAGAAACACGAAACATGGTGGGGAAACTTGTAACTTCGAGAGTTGTATATAAGTTTTTTAATGTGTTAAGTCTGCCATAGTCTACAGTGCAATTGGACAATTCAAGCAGCCAAAACAACTGATAATTTATCGATCTCGTGTTCATAGGTAGGACAACAATAGGTAGAAAAACAATATGAGTATGATACTGACACTGACTGTTTAATAGTCTTACTCAAATATTTAATTTTATTTCGAATACATGTTGGTATACAAGCTATGTAACAAATATTAATGTTTTTTGAAAATCTGGGATGATTTTAAAATAATTAACTATAACGTCAAAAATCTGGACTACCCTAGACTGCCATATAGTACGCATAATTAAACTAAAATAAGTTCAATCAGAATTAGACCCAACTACATGGTTTATTTTATATAACGTAATAATACATTTTAGGTATTTTGTAAAATGTTGAACGTCTTATTAATTAGGTTGAATAGATACATCACCAATATTGTAATATAAATAACATCACGATGTACCTAAATTCTTGCAAATAAATAAACCATAACTAGGTTTTCTAGGCCTATAATCTAGGTTTAAACTACTAGTCAAGACTTTTAAAAAAGTTTCACTACCAGACCAGCTCCCCGCATATCAGGTTTTGTTTAGCAAAATTTGTGTGGTTACACAATTAAGCTCAAAAATACCAGTAACTGCTTGCAAAATGAATCATAAATTTTGGAGCAAAAACATTGATAAATAAAAACTTTCGTGAGTGGTATTTATATTTCTTACGATGTACGGTTTTACTCACGTGCATATTTCGGACGCCTCACCCCGTGATAAAAGGCCCCCGTCGGGTCCAAAACTAGTCGGGCTTCCCCGAAATATACACCTGAGTAAAACCGTACATCTTAACTAACATTGAAAAATACAAAATAAATTAAACACAAACTTGTAAAAGATATTTTAGTGATATAGATTACTTCTGAATCATTTCATAGTACACGATTCGATTAAGAACACACTAATCGAAAGAACTTGCATGCGTTAATTGTATTTGGATTTTAAAATAGCAATCAAATCAAACAGCCGTACACGAGCCGAGCCCTTTATAGAAAACAAACAGAAGCTGGTGACTGGTTGAACTATGTAAGCTTTTCCCCCTATTCATTGCTATGCGACTCACCTCTGCCCTCTGGCTAAGTTAATTAAACTCATGTTCAACTGTGCCGTCCAAACTGAAAATAGGCCTCCATCAAGAACATGCGATCTTTGGTAATATGTACCAATACTATAATAATGCATGAGAGATGATATATAGTAATTGTACGTCTTATAGAATTGGAACGGAGCGATTGTTAAATATGAAAATTGTTTACTTCATGTCTGTTCTCCCCATTTTGGTTTAAAGTGCTTGTCATAATCATATTACATTATACATTGTGTACAGTCCACCCACTATATAAACACACGTACGTAGGTATGTATTGTGCGTATCAAGTATGTAACCTTTTATGGCATAAGCTTCTATTGTTGTGTTTTAGATTGAGGGACTTGCGTACTACAGTTTATTTTAATTATCATAGGTATAGCCCAATAATACGTATAACGAATATTTGTACTCTGCGGGATCGATCCGGTGAGCTTCGATTCGAATGTCCTACAGCCACGATACAAAGCTCATCACCAACAATATTATAGACGTTGATCAAGATCTATTTAGGGCAAATACTCGAAACGTGCTGTAAAATATTAATTTTCAATTTTACTTTAAACGATGTATGTTTTATTGAAAGAAGAAAATTAAAAGAATATGAAAAAGAACAGTTTTATTTAACCAAAATTAAGATTAAATTTATTAGTGAATGAATTAAGCTCTCTTACAGCTTCGAAATACGATTTACTGATATTGATGGCGACTTCCACACACAGCAAAAAAAATCATCAAGATCATCGAGTGAAAACGAGGTGAACTACGTAGTAACTAATGATTATCCTATCAAAAACATAAATGTGAAAATGGTGGCCAAGTTCAATATTAAAAATATACGTGGTTATCGACTACGCCGACAAAAGAATTGAGATCTAAATTATTGCCAAGTTCTGTTGATAATCCTGAAGATTTGATTTAGCTAGTTTTCATATCCAAGTTTTGTTATATTTGGCTAAACAACTTATCTCTTTTATTTTATACGCAAGTTACTACATAGTACTGCATTTATATTGTAAGGTCAACATATCTTACTGTGTGTTGTAAAAACTAGCCAAGTCAAATCTTCAGGATTCTTCCACTTCTTCTTCTTCTATAAAACGTCGGATTGAATTGAAACTTCGCACACTTATCAAGGACCAATGACAATACAATATTAAACACTAAATAGCAAATATAAATCATAGTTTAAAAAATTAAAAAAACATGCTTTTGTAGCTAACTGAACTAAATAGTAGAAAATATATAATAGTTAAAAAAATAAAAACACGCTTTTGTAAGTAGCTAAACAAAAAGTAGAAAATAATTTTCTATAAGTGAAAAAAAAATAGAGTGATTAAGAAAAAAAATATTTTATCGTAAAAAAGCGATGATGATGATCAAAGTTTAAACCCCAGATGATCGTAATTAGAATCGAAGCAATTAGAAGCAATCCTGAGCAAGTACAATTAGGTAGATTATAACAGCCTAAGGGTAGAACTGTTACATAATGAACTATCTAAACGTAATTGCCTCATGACAAAGGAGATTATCACAAAGTTATAGAGGCTTGATTTTCTAGTAAACCTTAGTGGCGTTACAAATTATTCAAATAGCTTCGTGTGTGTAAATTTCATATTATGTATATACACATGCATACAGCCATACACTCACGCCTGTATGTGAAGGTGTAGGCAGAGGTGTCTAACTATAATTTCTTCGAACTCACGTAATAGGGGGAAAACCTATTGCTGCCAACCGGGCACTTTGGGAATTAAACTAGGGAAAATTGGGAGTATACAGCGTGTAATTATCACCGTCGCGAAGAAATTACAAAAACGTCTTTCTGTGGATACTTATCACAATGCAAAAGTCGCTTCATCATAAAAATGGGAGATTAAGGATTTACAGTCATTAGTTTGATTTTGCGCTACGCAATGTCAACGCAACACGCGACGGTGCGGTATGGTGAATGACCTTAAACATTCGGTGCCGTCGAAGCAGCTGATTGCATAAATGTTGTTTAATTATGTACCTCATACGGCCAAAAGACCGTATGAGGTATTTATTGATTTTTGTTCGGTAAAATGTTCTGTTTACTCATTGTGATATCACTTTTAAGCAAAAAAGAAAAATTAAAAAAATTATAAATTTTCCGGCAGAAAATTCCAATGATTTTTCACTCAGAATGATGGTCTACTATTTCAAGATTCGGCAGGCCGTTGCTTACACCCATTATTAAAAGGGAAAGTAGGCAAGAATGGAAGGCAATGGAAGGAAAATAATATTACTTATACGCATAGATTGGGCAGTGTAAGCAACGTAACAGCAATCTGAAAAAAAAAATGTTCAAGCTATTTTCGTTTCTGAATGTGCCCAGTGATGACTTATTCTCGAAAATTGCGTTTAAAGTTCTTTTACGGTGTACTGTATACCAGATAATTAGCGGGCGAAAATTTGTGTAAGTGCCATCACTTTCGCGAATTATTACTCTAAAAAAGTTCAAATATTCAAAATTAGAAAGGAGAATTTGTGTTAAAAAGATCAAAGAATTAGTTCATGAATGGGTCCATTCAGGTTATCCCTCATGTATTTTCCGTTGTAAGTAATCGTTGTAAGTGCGACTAAAGGGGAATGCCGACCTGTCATAAAAAAGCCTGAAATGAACGAATATGAAACACACACGAAATTGTACTTTAAAACCCATTACGATGAATTCAGAAGGCAGGCAGAAGTCAGGTTAAAACATTTTTCTAAAATATATCTAGGTTATGTCAACAAAAAGCATGTAAAATGATTTATTTATAATTAAAAAGCAACTAATATAATAATCGAAAACTGTGCAGAAGGAAAGATATTGGATTGATACCGGCCCAGAGCGAGTGCCAAACTAATGACATAGTATGGGCACGAAACTAGGAATTCTCAGTACTTACAGGTTGTGATCTTAACCATGCCTGTATAAAACAATGTACTTCATTACTTTGCTCTAATACGTTGCGTCTCATACGTGTAGTTTCAAGATAGCTATTCACACAGTATATGTTTTCATTAATTTTTTAATGTATACGGGGCTCAAGACCAAAACAACAACAACACCGTGTGTAAAGCAGATTTAAGTCGAACTAATAAAAGCCGTAAGCAATACAAGTCGCAAATGTAAAACAATAAATCAGTGTGACAGCATACGTTTTGTATTTTGAAACTAATTTGATTTAAATGAATTTTTAGATACACATAATTATTTTAGTTAGATTTAGGATACGTATTAAATTAAAATACGCTAACACAACAATAATTCTATACAACAGTTTAACCGAATGTCACCCAATCATGTCAAACAGACGGATATAAAGTTAAATATTATAATAATCGTAATATAAGCATGTTAAATAAAAATTAGAACTATTCGTAGTTTCTGTTCATTTCAGGCATTTAATGGGCATTCCCCTTTATTTTTATACACATTTCAATTAATGTACTCTCTCTTAAAAATTAAACAATTTCAAACAATTTTTTTTTAATTTTCATGAGATTCTTTGAGTATGAGTGAAAGGGATTAGGTATACGTATACCTACATATCAGGACCAATATTTACTATAAGCGGATAATGTTGCCTATAAACACATCAAGACCTTGTGCCTTGAGATCCTCGGCTTTTAATGGACCTCAAGTGTATGAACAAGTCGTAATGAAATTCGGCGCAATTTACCCAGGACCAGAATAAGGATGGTAAAGTTGTTGATGCAAAAGTTAGTATTAAATAAAACATGTAACAATTGTAAGAATATTAGAGTTTTTTAATACTGAGAGTTATGAACTAAACGCGTATTAACCACTTCAGACGGTAATATTTGCTACATGTTACGTAATACAATATTTGGTACAACTTAGTTTGTCTATAGAATTTCTTCATCATTATTTTCTTAATAGGTAACTGTATCTTTATTATATTGTCAACAAGTTTTCTTGCTGTAATAATGTTAGGTAAAGGAAAGTTTTGAAAAAAGTACAAACAAGATAGGACCAAATTGAATTGTTAGGTAATAGTTTTGAATAGCTTATTGGCTTTACTGTAAACGTTTTTTAATGTTAATATTTATTATCTGTAACTCATGATATTTTCGTTAAAGTCGTGTAACCAGATCACGCGAGTGGAACCAATAAACACAATAGATTATTGGAATGCAAACAAACAACTATAAACTGAGGCATACAATTCAACAAAACTTAGTATTTAGCCCTAATTTACTAATAGTGTAACCCATGACACATATAGGTAAGTATTTAGGTTTTTTGTGTAGTTTCACCTCTCTCTCTTTCTCTCAGTTAGTCAGTCAGACTTATAGGGTGTCCGTTGCTGAACATAGGCATCTCCCACACCCTGATGACTCTTTTTAGTAATGGCTTCTCAAAACGGATGGTTTTTCACTGCCTTAATCTTTTTCTGGTGCTTTGACCAGTTCAGTTCTTCATATAATCGACGTCCGGCGCATCGCTAAAGACCTACTAAACTTAAGGTACGCAGAGGGCTATTAAACGCTCATTTTTTGCCATAGTATATTTATGCTTTTGACTGACTATTTAGTCCCACTTACGTAATAGAGGCCAAGCTTATTGCCATCAACCACGCACTTTGGGAATTAAATGGGAAAATTGAGAGTAATTGAAAATGGAAAATTAAGATGTTTTGAGGTAAACTGTAAAGGCCTTGGACAATGCGCTAAGGTGTTCGAGCGATTTCAGCAACGTTATTTCATCGGTAAATTGAAGATAATTATGTGATGTATTGGTCATTGATGTTGACAATGCATAACGATTCGTATCGAGAAGATTAAATAATAATAATAATAATGGCATTGACACATCTCACACACGGCCGTCTGATCCCAAAATAGGCAGAGCCTCTACTATGGTAACCAGACTGCTGATAAACATACTTATATATTTCTAAATACATACATCTTATAGATAAGTTACACCCAGACACAGCACACATGATCATGCTCATCACACAATTATTTGTTCTGGGTGGGAATCGATCGGTATGTTAATAATGAGATGTGTGGATGTTTATTTTGAAAGTGAAGTAAATCAACAATTTGGAATGTAATAAACATGCACAGGAGCAAGTAGAAAATGAACGTTAATTAAATATTACGCATTTGATTTGTCTGTGTTGTGTTCTATAATTATGAAAAGTTGTATAATAATGCGAGGTGACTTGAAACATCTGGAACTTTTCGAAACAAATGCGGTGCTATAACATAACAGAAAAGGTTACGAAGATAAAGGACAATTAAAGTAGACTTTTCAATGTTATTTAGATTTATTATTAAATTTTGTTAATTTTATTTCCCTTCAAAGATAATATTTTTTTTAAATTATAATTGTACGTTTCCTTTAATATTTTTAGTTGTTTAGTAATTAAGGTATAAGTAAAACGCGTTTATCAAAAAAAAATTATGTGCAAGAGATCGCGGGAGATACAAGAGAATATAGAGAGACTGCCATAAAACCGCTGTAACTAAATATTATATTTCTCGTTTATATCTTATTTTATATATGTGTATAATGTTAAATAAAGCGTAGCTATCCATCTCTTTGTCTATAATTATACGTGATATAGTAAGTTAACATTTTTTTCATCCATGGGCCTAGGCATGAAAAAAAAAATCTTCCCTACTAAAAAATCTTTGTATGTACTTTTTGATTTACTTCACATTGTAAACTCTTACGAAGATAATACCAGGCCGGTCATTTCATAAATAGTCTTCGCAGAAGGTAATGAAATCTTTTTCCCACGCACTTATTGTTTTGTAATCTACGGGTGGAGTTTTAGTAAAGAAGTATAAGTAAAGAAAGAGGAGATGGATATCGTCACACACGATTCGTTAGTATTTTATTCTCGAGTTAAACTCATAACGGCTTTACATTTATAAATCGCAATTGTGACTACTAGCTGTCGGTATCTCAACGATACCAACCGTTTGTATTGAAAAGGCGTGTTTCATTCCTTGTTAGAAGATTGTACAACAGATGTAATCAAGTGTTTAATAACAAATAGCAGCTGCTTCAATAAAGGCCTTTACATTTTTATTCCAATTTATATAATAACTCACGGTTTCATATAGCTGAATGTCTATTAGGTGCAAACCCATATTCTATCATACTACAAATTATATTTTACTTACTAACTTTTAAACTTTCGCGTTCCATGATATACTCGTACCTAATTATGTATTTATACGGAAATCACGAAATAGGTATTACATACTTCTGAATTGCCCGACGTTTCGACCAGGTGGCATTGGCCGTGGTCACAGGCTGCCACTCGGCCCTAATTTAGTCCCATTTTGCACGTACGTATCCAGATTCCGTGCCGATTTTGATATTTTTTTAAACGACTTCCAGTAACATGACACATATTACTAGTGTTCCTGTTAACCCCTGTTGGAAGTGGATTCACGTCTGTAATGTATTATGTAGGATTCAAACCTGCAAACACTTGATCGCAAGTGTTAGCAACAACCTCATCACTATTGGTATTAATGATAATGATGTTGTTCGTACCTCGATCCGCACTCAAGTGACCGTGATATAACTTATAATGCACGCGTAACATTTTTATCACCCCGCCATTGCCCACCATTTCTCAGGCGGACATCATCGGTATAACTAGTCACAATAATGTCTATTAACTCATTTTTATTAAATAGTGAATTGTTTTATTATCTATTATAGTTCACCCCTATTTTATTTTAATAAATACTACTTTTTGATATGGCAACAACACAAGTCCTAGGTCTTAGCCATTATGGTACAGCCTCT